>CM031244.1:795053409-795088409 GCA_018340775.1 Taxus wallichiana var. yunnanensis | reverse complement strand
CTGGCACTGTCATTCTTAATGGGAGGTATAAATGCACTGCATATCCCATAAAGAATTTCGAAAAAATCCAAAACCTTTCAACAATAAACCAAGTTTGGACATTTTTAATACATGATGTTATGAATAAATTAGTTTTTATATTTACTGTAATAACATTAAAATTGAATAGTATAACATAGATTTTCTATCGATCATTGGATGATGAAATCTCGATGGATAGTGTATACTTTTTTAACATGCAATTTTAATATCTTGTAAAAATTGGTTTAGAAAATATATGTAGAGTGGTCGCTCTACGTTGAAACGAAATTTGTAAGTCGAAAACATGTTGAAGTATAAAAGGGTGTTTTTAAAAAATTGAAATTCAATATATATGTGTGTGAAAAATGACGCCAAACTTCAATTCACGATGACTGGCTCCTCTCCCCTACACCATTTAGTATCTATTTTATATCAAATATATTCTTACTGTAATAAAATATACCCCTAACATTGTTTATTGTCTTGTTCATTGGCTAACTCACGATGACTGGCTCCTGTCCCCGACCAGCCAGGTAATGCCTTACTATTTACCGCAGAAAATATGGATTTTTGCAGGCTCTGCCGAGGGCCAAATAAACTATTCACACACACCTCTTACCTCATCTGAAAAATATGTGCACAGGTTCTTATTATCGTGGATAGCAACACACAGAAAGGAAAACAAACCATGGCAGCACTATGAATGACGAGAATTGCAACCCCAGGGCTTTCACTATGTAGCAGTACTACCGATGCTTGTCTGTTTCTGCCAAGGCATTCATTTAACAAGAGAGCTTTTCAGGAAAAAAACAGAAGCGGGGTTTAAGCGCGGTACCTCAATGCAGAAAAACTCCACCGCCAGGTCTCCCTTTGTTCTCTAATGAGATTTATTTTCCCTGCTCTGACTTATCTTTTCAATTTTAAACAGACGATGTGCAAATCAGCCCTTGATTTTATCACTAGTACAGATAAATACATCTTTTCAAATACACCCCAGGGATATCAATTTGCAGGTTATATCTAATTGATTAATAACTCCATTAACTCTCATCAATTTCTTATTGACTGGTCTAGGTTTACCATTCTGTCAAGGAAAAATATGCCCCCTAAATCTTCCGAATGGATGTTAAATTTAAGAATTAATTTACCATGTGACAGTGGGCAGTGAAATGGATGTCAAATTTAAGATCAAAAATAAAATCGAACATGCTCACTTTTGCTGTCATTGTAGAATGCATTTCAATGCAAATATAAAAAACCATATTATTTACTTCAAATAATCTTCTTCTTCAGAAGTCAATGCAAAGAAGCCCAGAGATATGAGTTCACTTGTGAGATTCTAAGAATCGAAAAGCCTTTTCAAAATTCTTAGCAGAACGCTTTATACAATGCTTTTTCACCTTCTTCCTATGTTCCACTGTGTCCACTTTAGGGGAACAAAAACTTTCATAAGGAAAAAAATGCCTTCAAGTACCTCAAAAATGTTAGAAATAATATTTGAATAGGTAAATAGATGGGGCTTGAGGGCATGGGGCAGGTGCAGGAGTGGCAGTGGGAGCCAGGGCGGGGCAGAGCATTTACTTCAAATAGTTTTCTGCTGCAGTCGATGCTAAAAAGTCCTGACATATGAGTTTGCTTTAGAGGCAAGTCTCCAAGGATATAGAAACCTATTCAAAAGTCTTACCAGAATGCTCCGCATCAAGTCTCCAAGGATGTTGTCTCATCTTTTACATATGTTCCACTGCTCCGCACCATGTTGTCTCATCTTTTTCATATGTTCCACTGCTCCGCACCATGTTGTCTCATCTTTTTCATATGTTCCACTGAGTCCACTATGGGGAGATGGGAAAACTGTCAGAAAAAGAAAAGAAAAGCCTTCAAGTGCCTCAAAATCTTAGAATTGATATTTAAATAAGAAAATAGATAGATGTGGAGGCAGGAGTGGGGCCTGTCTATTCTGCCATAGGGGCATGGAGCTCACAACCAACTTCATCCCTTATTTTGTTGCCTCGAGAAATTAAACTTGGTGGACTCCCTGAACCAGCGTTCTCATCTATCTGATTTTACCCTCCTTGGCCATGTTATTTTTAATGAATCCAGTGAGGGTTTATATTTATAAATAATTTTTTCCCCTTTGCTAAATTAGCAAACATTCAATACACTCACAAATATCATTTTTCTAAGAAGCCCTGCCCAAGGGGTATTTATCTTGTCAGAGTTCACTTGGAACTTGCACCGGACTCTTATGAGTTTCTATAATGTCCCTCTTTTCTCGAATAATAGCATCGAAGACCTTTGGCCCATTTTGTCTACCCGACGGCGCAAAGGGTGTGTGCAAGGGTGACTTAAGTCACAATAAATTTTTATAAGTGCCTAAAAGAAAATATTAAAACACTTATAATTATTTATTTGGCTTAATGAAAGGATGCACTTATAAATTAAAGTTGTAATCTCTAGGAAAAGTGCATAGGCACAAATATGGGTCTAATTTTATGTTGTATCCTCCCTAGAAAGAATGGCGAATGGTCTAGGAGATGGATAATGGATAATCTCCCCTAGGCAAAAATGCGACTAGGTCTAGGAGGTAAAACTTGCTTAGAAATAATAACTAGAGCTGATTGGATAGAGAAAGGGTGCCCTTTGGGTCATTTTTCCTTTAAAAAGGGAGAGATCGACTTAGACGGGCATTCTATATTCACTCCAGATTTTGAGATTGGCTTGTAAGCTGAAGCACTTGTTGCTGCAACTTCTGAGGACGAAAACCCTCAAGAAGAATAGTGTAAAGGGAATGAAAACTCTCTATTACACTCATATTTTGTATTGGAATTTCAAGGACAATCAGGTTGTTGAACCATTTTTTTGCACTAGCTGGAGCGACCCAGTTTGGGCAGATTCTGGGCACATTGGAGGGGCATGAAATCAGTTTTCATCAACTGCTGTTGGAGCTGGATTTGAGCTACCCTCATATACATTTAAGGTGTGTTTCAGAGGTCCAAAATCCTCTATTACAACTATTATTTCTGACTGTATTTTGCAGAGTATTTTATTATTAAAATCAGCCTTTTACAGTCCAGAAATGGTTAAAAATACCTCTGCAGATTTCTGTAAATAATTTCAGATCTATTTGGCACTTTAATCTATATATTTCTGTGGAGTTGAGCTTGAAAAGTCTGTACTTCAGTCTTGAATGAAGAAGTGAAAGTTAAAGGTCTGATTTCTATGGGTTTATCTCATAACCCAAGTCGCAAATCTCATAAATAATTCTGATCTGCCCTTTATTTAATTGCTCTCATCGTGTGGAATCTGTATTTTGCTTTGGGTTTGACTGATAATCCAACTTGAGGTGGAATAGTCCCATTAGGGGACATTTCAGTTTCGCCCAGACTGTCAATTTTGTTCTATGACGAGATAGGGCTAGAACCTAGGTCATCGTAGCATGGTTCTACCTTACACAAGACCATGCTTGTGAGACTATACTTTCAATCAATTTATTTTAAATAATTTCAGATACTTTAAATTAGGTGATTACCCGCAAAATCTTCTGAGGATATCCACAGATAGTAAAAGGGAAGGGTGAATAGAAAACTGTTTCGGCTATTTTGGTTGAAGTTGCCTCAAAAGCCTATCTTTCAGGCGGGTCACATTCCTCATTTTCCCTCATTTCAATTTACAGGGAGGATGATAAGGCTGTATTTGTGACTTCGTGTTTTTCCTACGGTGGGAGATTGCACCATTAGCTTGGTTTTTGTAGCAGGCTATGGAAGTTGTCTTTGTACGTCAACTTTGTCAGGGGATCAAGCAGAGCATAGCAGAAGCATAGGAGCCATCATGGCACCAATGTCTCTGTGCTGCATCGGGTTGGTATGGATAAGCATGCTTTGTGACCATTTGCCCATGTTTTAATCTATTCGACTCTCTCTTGCTTTGCATAATGGCTGTACATTTGTTAAAATACTTAACAAAACACATCTCAATAGTTTACAGTCACAAAGAGGATTGTATAAACTGAATGGTTTGCAAAATTTAGCCTTCTCTTGTTTTATTCAATGCTTCCACAAGTACAAGTAGTCACATGTAAAACACAAAAGCTGAACCTGTATTTAATACTTCAGTGATGCTGATGCCCTGGGCTCTAAAACTAATTCCTTTTGGGGCGGCATTTTGAGCACTTTCAAGCACTTAAATATTGGCAAAATCTAACCATAGTCGCTAAAAATCTTCGTCCCTGTCATGTATCCTCAAGCAAAGAAATCTTTCATACGCTTTATTATAACAAATTCTTTAAATTGTTTGGCATGTTGACAAAGCCCAGTTCTAGATTCCTGTGCCTTACATGGATTTCATGTCAACTCCACCAATTGCTCTTCACTTGCATGTTAATCCAGCTGCCTTCCTTTTGCCATGCTCCTTTGCTAGAATTGCCTCGATTTCCATAGGTTGTGTTTACTTTGACTTGCATGCAGTGCCTACTTGCTTCTACACAAGTTTTTCCGACTGCTTGAGGACTTGTAATTTTAAATCTTGCTCTTCCTCAGTGAGTGTTGTGAATAAAAACACAGCGATGAATCCCTTGCCAAGGATTTTGTTCCACATTAATGCGTTCTCTTCTTCAGGTTCCAGAGTTGAGTTGTTCCATTCTTCTTCAGTCCTTTTCACCTGCAACATCTTAGGAACCTTTGCATTCTGTATTTGTTCTTGAGTACTCAAAGTTATGCTGTTTTTGCTTCTTCCACATATTATCTGATCTTGCAGATTATTTCTTGTTATTAATGATTTCTACGATTGCAGTTCACTAATTCCATCATCTGTTGGGATGAAACCTTTTACATTGTTTATACCTGCACTCTGTTGACTCTCTTAATTTATTATTGTGTGAAGTTTTGTGCTGAGACTCAAGGATGTATGACTCCAGTCTTTATTGTGGACCAAGGATTAGATTTAACTCCTGTCTTGCTTTTTCCCATTACAATGTTTTCCTCATACCCAAAAATTTCTGTTGATCCCACTGTAATCTAACAAAGCTACATAATCTAGATGCAGTTATGCTTTGTTTATCGATTCTTTGTCTATATTTGTTAGCTCTGCCGATCCGTGCTTGTGCAATTTTTGAGAGCAGACGGTCCTAACTCCTAACTGAACATTAATTTCCTTGGTATCACCGAGACAACTTTATTTCAATTAATTATATCTGCTTGTTTATGTTAAAAATCTACAGAAGATTGAATCACAGAGACACGAGCATAAATTACTGCAAAGAAAAAAATAATAGAAATCGTATTGCATAAAAATAATCACTTACAATGCTTTGATTACATGAGTGTTATTATTTATATAAAACTTTTAGAGAAAATGTAATTATGAAAAGCACATGCAGGTGCTCAAATAACTAATTTTATAAAGGAAAGGAAAGGAAAGGAAAGGAAAGTAGGTTAAAACTAAAAACAACTTTAAAATTACAAATAACTTTTCCTAATTTGTTAAAATTCTTTTAACTCTATGCACAACATGCACAAGCTTTTTCTAAGGTATTGCTAAACATGCGCTACTCGAATATGCAACATCTGGATTAAACGTAGGGTTAAGTATGGAATATTCTAACACTCTTTCTTAGATAAAACATATTACATGTTACCTTTTTCATGTCTTCCATGGAGCACCAGTAGTGCCCACTTCCTTTGACACCTTTTGATACTAATCATGAAATCATGCTGATTATATTATGGACTTGATTATGGACCTTATTATAATATGATGATAGATTTGGATCATGAATTATTGTTGACTTGATTTAGTTATGATGCATGATGATTATTAGAGGCATTTTGGATATTGATGATGATATCCGTTTGACATGGTTATGCTATGGATGTTGTTCGGACATGTGATATTTGGATATTGTGAGTAGACTTAAAAATAGAAATTATTGGATGATGATATAGTTGTTGATAAAACCGTAAATGATATTGTTAGATTACTTTGATGTTGTTGTGATTCATATATCTAGATGATTTGGGAATTATATTTTATATTATTTTGGATGTTCGATATGGCCACGAGGCCGAAGAAGGTATTTGTGTTTTGCAAGTTAAAATATCACAACAAATATCGGGAGATTGGAGACCAACCACATTGGAATTCTAGATGAATTCAACAAGGTCACTATGACAACTTGTTTTGTTGTTATGGGGGAACCACCTTTAAATGTGACCAAGGGGTTATGTGTATTTATTTATTTGACCCTTTGTTTAATGTTGCATATGTTTATTTTGTGATGCATTTGCCCCTTTATTTATTTATTATGTTGTATTAATATTGTGGGTAAGCATGTTGTTAATAGTAATTAATTAAAAGATATCATGAGAAAGTAATTAATTGAGTTGTTGGCCTGGAATTAAAGTGTTGTAAGAGATGTGTAAGTTAACTTTTGAGTGTGATACACTCCACCTTCTTGGAAATTCAAATTTGTCCTTGGAGGCTGATTTTGGAGGGTTGTGGGACAAGTTAAATTTGTCCCATACCTCTTAAATTTAATTACCAACCATACCTATGGTTGGAGAGTTGAAATTTAACTTTTTAAATGCTTTTTGAGAAGACAATTTGTTGGTTTTAATTGCACTTTTCTTATATGATTTAATTTCAGTCCTTTGGGGTGGGTTGGATTTGAGTGTGTAAGTAAACCTGTCATTTTATTCACCCACCTATTTTTTTTGTGCATTGGAAAATGAAGTTGACTTTGAGGTTGAGGTTGAGGATGTGTGATGCGGCATCCTACATGGATCCACCTCATCCTCTTCTCTTCCCTCTTCTATAAAATTTGAACTCCTTGCCTTGTTTTGGGGTTGCTTCACTTTGGAGACTTGCTTCTTGGGCGAATTCTTTTGTTGTTTTGGAGCTCTTGTTTGAAGAAGTTTTGGGAAGACTGTTGCATGCTTGTGTTTGGTTGTTTTGGATTGCTTGTATTGGGATAAAGCTTCATTGTTTTGGAACTTGGAACAACTCCATCATGGAGAGGTAGGAACTTGACTCTTGAAATGCTCTTCTTTTATGAATGTAAGTGTTAATGTATGAATGTTTTGGCATGTTGTGGGCTGTTGGGTAGATGGCCTAGAAATGGTGTAGGAGAAGACTATGGGGTTATTTTGTGGGAGACACAAGTATGTTTTAGGGAGGTATAAGAGTGGAGGGAGTTGGGATTTGGGTTCCACCTTACAAAGAAATAACTTGCATTTTTTTACTCGTTATGGGGTGCCGTAAAAGGTTGGGAGGCATAAAGAAATGTGAGGAATAAAGGGTACTTTGGGGAGACATAAGAAATGTTAATTTGTGATATACTATATTTTGGTGGTTTGTAATTCGGTGGTGATACCCATTTCCCCATTTGAGAGGCATAAGAAGCATCCCCATAGTTTCTTGCTCCTTTGGCTTTTTTTTGACAAAGCCTTAGTATTGTTTGTTATGTTTTAATGTAGTTGTAAACTACATTCGATTTTGAACTCGTGTTTTATTGTGAAAGTGTGCTTTGTGTTTGTGGAAAGCCTCTTGTTGCCATGAGTTGTGCATTGTGGTTGGGGCACGGGGCCAATGAAGAAGGATGGCTTTTCCTTTTGTTATGTTTGTGGAACCTATTTTCACGTTAGAGTGTGGTACACCTTCTATGTGTTACACTCGAGTATTTTTACGGCGGTCCCGCTTCATTTGGTGAGCGGGTCGAGGGGTTCGGGGCGAAGCCCCCAAAGTAAATTTTCATGGGTGGTTTATTAACCCAATAATGGGTAACCTTTGTTTTGGGTCCATGGTTTTCGGTACCCATTGTTTTGATACCCACGATTTTTTGCCCATGGTTTTTACCCACGGTTTTGTATCAAACTACTTAAGCAATTGTCTATTTATATGGTCTTATGCATATGATATATATACAAGCAAATGCATTGTCAGATGTGCTTTGAATTCGGGTGTGAATTCAGCAGAGAGTTTGTTGAGCATAATTCCAAACGGATCTGGGTATTATATTTGAGAGAGTGGAGGCTTGTAATAAAATCGAGCAAGTGATTTTTGGTGGACGTAGCCCAAATTGGGTGAACCACGTTAAATACTGTCTTTCTGTGTTGTGTTATTTATTCTACACTTTTATTTGAGATCTGTAATATTTTCTGCATATTAGTTTCTACTGTTGCGATTCTGTAAGGGATTATTCCGCATATTTTATCTCTTATTTCCTATCACTTTTCATTGGATGTTTTGATTGGGTGGGGAGTGTTGTCTTTCCCTACTCTTGTTGTGATCTATGGAAGAATGAGAAATCTGCTGGTTCTTTGCGGAGCCGAGTTAAAGACAGTTTGATAGTCCCTTGTGTAATGAAATCTTATTGTAGCCCTTTACCACTTTAAAGTGGATGATCTATATATTCATTGTAATGGAAAGATACTTGTATTGGCAATGAAAGTTGAAATGTGAAATGTAAAAGAGTTATACTGTACTCTGCTTTTGGAAAGAATGTGAAAGAATGATACATATTTTGTATATTGTATCTTGAAATCAAATGGAAAGGAGGTTGTAAGAGTTTCATTTGAATTAATGGAAGTGTTTGTTTTGCTCATATGATATTATTTCCATTGGAAATTTGTGTTTAACATGCACTATAAAATTCTTGTTTGGAAAGTGGAAAAATGAAATACGTGAGGAGAAAATGTATTATTCTGCCGTGTTTATAATATATAATTTTGGAAAGAATAGAAATTGCATTCTTGTTTTAATATTTGATTGAAAGAAAGAAAACTATTAGGACCAAAGCATGGAATGAATTAATGTTTTATTTCATGGCAAAAGAGACAGTTAATTTCTGTTCTGTAAATGTATACACTTCTTTCAATTCACTGTATACTTTGTAAAATTCCTTTATCAAATGTTCAAATAACCATGCAAATAGATAGGAGGCAAATGAAGTAATCAATTGGACTTAATGAGGTCAAAAAGATCCCAAACCAAGCTTAAAACACTTAAGGAATTTCTTAGAAAACTTAGCAAAATCGGGCTCAAACCGTGTTACAATCGTTTCGCTGCCAAGAAATGTAAATGATCAAACTGGAAATCAATCAGGAAAATTGAATCTTGAAATCTTTCTTAAATCCACCTAAGAACAATTCTCCATGTCTATTTGACATGTTGAGAGAGGAAGAAGATCAAATTGAACAATTCTCATAAGTTAAAATTTACCAGTTTGCATTGTAAAAGCCTGTAGATCGTTTTCGTGAAATTGACCCCTTAAACTTTATCAAAATTAAAAATTAATGATCCCGAGTAAAGAGGACATCGAGAGCTTTTTAGAAAGTCCTCGTTTGCCCAAAACTGAGCTCTATCAAAAGTTATGGCCTTCTGAAGTTTTTCTTCACTTCAAGGCGTCAAAAATTTTTGTTAGGAAAAATTTCTTTGCAGGCCCGTGGGCCCGAATTTTTCCCTTAGTGCTTTGGAAAATTTTTGGAAAATTTTCCAAATTTTCCCTCGCTAGTCCTTTGACCCGATTAATCGGAGGTCGCCACGTGGCACCATGAGGTATCAGTGGAGGGGCGGATCTCTTTTTAAACTTAGCGCTCCCGGAAAATTTTGGAAATTTTTTTCCAAATTTTCTCCCTTAGCCCGCATGTGCCAATCAGAGGCTACCACGTGGCACAACAAGGCGTCGGAGGAGGAGCGGGTCCCTTTTTTCCTTTGAGCTTTGGAAAATTTTTGGAAATTTTTTCTAAATTTCCCCACCAACCCGCAGCCAATCAGGAGTTGCCATGTGGCATCACGAGGTGTCGGCGGAGGTGCGGGTGAATTTATTCCTTTTTGCCTTCGGGCGCTAAACCTTATTTCTCCCCACCGCCCGCTTTGCCCACGTTGGCTTAGGAGACGCCACGTGTCCTTGCGGACTCGCAGGGCGTGGGCGCAAAAGTGAATTCTCGCCCAGCGCGGGAATTTTTCCAAAATGTTCCCGCTGCTCCGTTTTACCCGCGTTGGCTTAGAAGTGGCCATGTGTCCCTAACGGACTTGCGGGGCGTGGGCACAAAGTTGTTTTTTGCCCCGCATGAGAAAATTTCAAAAGTCACCCCCGCCCCTTGCAGACTCCGCCTTGGGGCAAAAAGAAAGATTGCTCGATACCATGAAAGAAATGATAAGAATATTGTTCCAAACCCGCAATCTCGGATGATAATAGCACACCACATTAGATTTGCAAAGCGTAAGAAGAGCTAAAATACCATATATGGAAATCCATCATAATCCATAATGCTCAATAAATTACAATACAATGACTTGGAATTATTCAATAAGAAAGATGTACATGCTTCTTTCAATTCACTGTATACTTTGTAAAATTCCTTTATCAAATGTTCAAATAACCATGCAAATAGATAGGAGGCAAATGAAGTAATCAATTGGACTTAATGAGGTCAAAAAGATCCCAAACCAAGCTAAAACACTTAAGTAATTTCTTAGAAAACTTAGCAAAATCGGGCTCAAACCGTGTAACATCGTTAAACCGTGTAACTTAAGTTATGTTAGTGTAGGTTATTATTTATCCTTTTATTTATTTATTAGGATAATTCTTACACTTGTGTTAGCCCTACACTTGTTGGGTTAGCTTGCTTAGGTGTACTAGTTGTGTGGAGTTAGTTTACTAGTTGTGTTGAGTTAGCTACTCGGTTACTTAACTGAAGTTCAATTACTAGTTTTTGGAGTTAACTACCAAGATCGTTAGTGGGAGTTCTTACCACCGATTTAGGTAGTAGTTGCACTTCCCTCCTATATGTACATCTTTTTTTATTGAATAATTCAAGTCATTGTATTGTAATTTATTGATCATTATGGATTATGATGGATTTCCATATATGGTATTTTAGCTCTTCTGTTTTGCAAATCTAATGTGGTGTGCTATTATCATCTGAGATTGTGGCTTGGAACAATATTCTTATCGTTCCTTTCATGGTATCAGAGCCATAGATGATGTAGACATCCATCTGTAAGTTTTTCTTTGCAAGCAAGGGTTTATTATTTTCATGTATTTGGAATTTGTGAGCAATTTTTGCAACATGCATTTTTATGCAAAACGGAGTGCGCCATTGGATTTGGAAGGTGCCAAAACCCTAGAATCGACTGTAAACTCGACCATGTTTTGAGATAAGTCAAATCTGGACATTTTAAAGGTTTTTTTGGCACATTTCTCAAAAAATCCGTACAATTATGTATAGACATATTTTTTGGCTCAAAAATTATATCAGATTCTTTTTGGGTTTTTCGAGAAACTTTCTAGGTTTCTCTCTGTTTTTTGATACAGGTGCCAGAAAAAAAGATATTTGTAGTCAAAGTTTGTATTCACAATTGTACTTTTTGGGTGCATTCTTTTATCCATTGGATATAAGCGTGTACCTTTCGGATGCATTCTTTTACCCTCTGGGTATTTCGGTTTTGGATGTAGTCTTTTATCCACTGGACGCAGATCTGTACCCTATGGGTGCATTCTTTTATCCATTGGATATAAGCGTGTACCTTCTGGATGCATTCTTTTACCCTCTGGGTATTTTGGTTTTGGATGCAATCTTTTATCCACTAGACGCAGATCTATACCCTTTGGGTGCATTCTTTTATCCATTAGATAAGCGTGTACCCTCTGGACGCAATGATTTACCCTCTGGACATTTTAGGTTTTGGGCGTAGGCTTTTATCCTTTGGTCGCAAGCATGTATCATGTGGATGCACTCTTTTACCCTTTGGACATTTGGGTGTCACGTGTACCTTTTAAAAAGATCAAAGCATTAAAATATTATTTTAATAACAAAACCTTGTAGAGCTCATAACTTTTGATCCGTAGCTCGGATTTTTTCGAGATCTACGCATTGGTGACATTTTTATACACATATTTCAAATGTAAAAGGTACTATTACTCATTGTAATATTTACATGCACTCAATTATAAAGTGCCAAATTCGGGAGGGTGTTGTGATCACTTGTGGATGCATTTTCGGTTGAGCCCGACGTCCTAAAATTTTGGGTATTGCATTCTTGTATCTATGGGTGTATACATTTATATCTCTCTTGTTTGTTGAGATATTTTGGATATGTATTTTCAACACTTTTTTGACATATTGACAATCTCACTCTTGTGGGGGAGCTATTTTGGTGGAGCCCAGTGTTAGTTTGTCAGTGTTCGAGTAGTTAATTTTGACGACTCATACAGATTTGTGGTGTCACTCTACCCATTCTGCAGTATGGGAGGGTGTGGTGTTGATACTGCTTTTTCAGGTTTCGTGCCCTTGCCTTGTTACCTTGTTTTTTTTTTGGATCGTGGCACTCCTATTTATTTGGATCTCGTGTCTTTGCCTTGTTGCCTTGGTTTTTGTTGGATTGTGGCACACCTATTTGTAGTGATTGATCAAATTATGTTTGGTGTTTGATTTTTACTTTTCGACATCACTCCATCGATCTCCTTGCATGGAGCTATTTAGTGAAGCCCAAGTGTCAATTGTTTTTAGTTATATGATCGAGCAGTGGATTCAGAACATAGTGTGCACCACACTTCTTCATCATTGTACAAGTTTTTGGAGTCGAGCTTCTGAGGATATCTTGCAGCAGGATTTTGCTCTCTACTTTGTTATTACTGGTTTTGGGTACCTTGCGGTGTCCATTTTTCCCAGTTATTGTACGTGGGTACCTCATCAGGCCTTGTTGTTGGGACCCACCTTCTTTTCCACCCACCTAAGCTATGCTTACGGGAGGGTGTTAGTGTAGGTTATTATTTATCCTTTTATTTATTTATTAGGATAATTCTTACACTTGTATTAGCCCTACACTTATTGGTTAGCTTGCTTAGGTGTACTAGTTGTGTGGAGTTAGTTTACTAGTTGTGTTGAGTTAGCTTCTCAGTTATGTGAAGTTAGCTTACTAGTCTTTTGGAGTTAACTACCAGTATCAGTTAGTGGGAGTTCTTCACCACTGATTTAGGTAGTAGTTGCACTTCCCTCCTTCTATATGTACATCTTTCGTATTGAATAATTCAAGTTATTGTATTGTAATTTATTGAGCATTATGGATTATAATGGATTTCCATATATAGTATTTTAGCTCTTTTGCTTTGCAAATCTAATGTGGTGTGCTATTATCATCTGAGATTGCGGCATGGAACAATATTCTTATCGTTTCTTTCGGTGTGGGTGCAAAAGTGAATTTTCGCTCAACACGGAATTTTTCTAAAAATGTTCCGGCCCGCTCCGTTTTACCCGCGTTGGCTTAGAAGGCGCCACGTGTCCCTGACGGACTTGCGGGGCGCGAGCACAAAGTTGGTTTTTCGCCCCGCGTGGAAAAATTTCCAAGAAGTCACCCGCCCCCTTGAGCAAACCCGCCCTTGGGGCAAATTTTCTTCCTTGGCCCCGCAGGCCCACCCTTGGGGAAAATTTTCACCCCAAGGCCCACCGGCCCATAACTTGGAAAATATGAGGAGTTAGGAGGACTTATTTATATCACTGGAAAGGTGAAGAAATTTTCTATCCAATGAGAATGATTTAGGAAATTTTTGAATGCGTTAATTTTGAAAAAAACCAAGTTGAATCTTTAAGCCTGTTAGAGAGTGGGTATGGTGAGGAATTACCCTCTGACCGTAATTGAACCTTCTAACCCTAAATTTTTGGACTTTGTGACCTCTAATAATTGTGAACGAAAGAAAAGTATATTCTTGTGGATTAGAATTGATCTGAAACTTGTTAGTGACAGCTGTTGTCTTGTAACCTGGTTGTAGACTCTTTAAAACAAAAAAATTATTCCATAATTTTTCCTAACTAATCCTAGGTTGTTCTTGGGTCTCAAGTGGGTTGTTTTTAACGGGCATCACAACACCTGTAAGTGAGCATTGAGATTTTGAATTTATTTTTTGAGATAATGGTTGTTTGTGAATATCTGGAGTCATTTCCTGTATGGCAATACTCCATTATAACTTGTTATTTTGAATTTGATTGAATAAAATGGTTTCGTATGCCAATATGCTTTTGCTTTGTTCTTTTATGAAATTTAGGATCTTCTGCAATTTGAATGCAACTTTGGTTATCACAATATAACCTTATAGGTCCATTTCATGCCAAACCAGATCCTCCATTAAACTTTACAACCATATAACCTCATTTACTGGACGAGATGCTGCCTTATACTCTGCTTTGGCACTTGAAAGTTAAATAGCGGATTCCTTTTGCTATTTCATGACAACTCACCACTATTGAATACAAAACAATAACCAGAATTTTATTTTCTTGTGTTAAAATCACCTCCCCAATTTGAATCACAACAACCTTTTAGCTGTTTTATTTCATCGTTCTTTTGAAGACATTCCACACTTAAGAGTACCTTTAACATACCTCTACACTTTTTCACTGCAGTCCGGTGGGCTGATCCTAGATTCACTATATATTGGCTTAAAGTGCTTAATGAACAAGCCAAATCAGGTCACGCGTAGACCATAGCATACATGAGGCTTCCAATGGTTTTTTTGTGAGGAACTTGTTCCATATCTCTCATTTCTCGTTCAGATGTAGGACACACATATGTTGACACTACAAATTGAAGATGTACGATCCTTGGGATTTTTGTGATTCTTCAATTTTTCCTCTAATTTTCTTCCAATAGAAGGATAATGAACAAGAATGGTGATAGACGGTTACGCTGTGTTAGTCCTTTTGGGGCGTTGAAAATCCTGTTTGGGAGCCATTAATGACAGAAAAAATGATCCTTTTAAAGCAGTTTCGGACTCATTCTCTTTCTTCAAAACCAAAGTTATCTTGTACCTTGTCCACAAATTCACATTTAACCCTGTCATAGACATCATTCTTATCCAGTTTAACGGAAAACTAGGAAACTTCTGTAATTTTGTGGAATGAAGAACCTCATGTACAATGATAATACCATCCAATATTTGTGTCCCTTTGACAAATCTGCCTTGTTCTCCAGGGATAATGCTTGGAAAATGCATATATGTCTGTTAGCCGAAATTTTGGAGATGATCTTATATGGCATGTTGCAAAGGGAGACATGGTTGATTTTGCTATTTGGGCAGGAAAGACGGTATTCAACATCTTTAATATGGATTGGTTTTGTTGGGATTCTTATAATGTCCCTAAAAATATGATAAATATTAAAAACCAGTTGGAAACCATTTTTGCCTGAGGTGTAATCCTAGGCAAATGAAAACACCACTGTATGGACCTCTTCTTCAGTAGTACCTGAGCCAGTACATAACTTATTTCCTGCTGTTCATGGAGTAAACAGAACTCTACACCAATTCCCATAAATCTACTCCATCAGGTTTCACAGCACCTCTTTAGATACTTGCAGTATACTTCTGTCTGCTTCAGCTTCGCCCAGTGAGAGCCCAAATAATACTTTAATGCATTTAAACATAAATAAACGTGTAACATTTTTAACAGTAATGCAGACATAAATACACGGGTAATGTTTTTAACAGTGAAGCAGACAAAAAGAGGAGGGCGAACCTAATAATAAATGAATGAAGTATGAGGTGCTGTGTTTAGACTAGGAGGAGACTAATCAAAATTTGTATAAATGGGTGGTTCCAATAGGGTGTAGTTGTACTTCTCCCATTGTCCCCATTCCTCCTAGACACTATTTATGCACATCACTCCTACAGAATAAAGATGTACCTTGTTATCTGTTAGTAAATCTTCATATCATTTTGGAAGAACATCTCATGTCATGTGATCATTTATAGGTTCATATGAATGTATAATTATTCGAGCATATACATGTCTTGTATATTTGATGTGATGGCCTCTTTTCCTATTATGTTGTGACATGTTCATCTACTACAATCTGTTATGTATATAATATTTTCGTAGGAGGGTCAGTATTAATGTGAAGTTTCCCTCTTACATTTCTGGCACCGTTGCCTAGGTTTGATCTCCCATAGCCTGTGCGACTTAATATTGAAAGAAAGTTAAAACATATAAAAAAGTGGAAAAATTAAAAAAATTAATGGAAATGGAATTCTATCCGAGCAAAGCCAATATGGACAAGGAAGAAGAGTTAGCCAAAGACTTGAATGTGGTTTGGGATGTAGTCGTAGTGGACTTCGATCGGAGGGACTCTATGGACACATACACCTACCTTGTGGGAGTGACTAACAATCTTGTGTGGAGCGAGTATGTTGAGTGAATATTTGTTAGTCTCCGATATTCTTACTTGTTGGTACCCCGAACTGCAGAGGGGCTGCGAGGAGTAATAGGGAGAGGTTGAGAGAGCAATTCTCAAGCTCTATGAGGACAAAATGAAAAGAGGAGGAACTAGAAAGAGAAAACAAGGGCCGTTTTTTAGGAGATTTATGAATTATAAATTCTGTTTATACAAGATTGAGTTCTTACCTATTGTGAAGAGGACTTCTAGACCAATAATTTGCCGAAGGTCTTCTAGGATTGTGGAGAGAGAGCAAATACTGAGAGGTTATCTAGGACAAAGTCTACATAGAACCAACAAATTTTATGATATTTGAGCTTGAGAGAAGAGATGAAGTACATATGATCTCTAGGACAAAACTAGGAGCAAATCAAGAGTTTTTGGATGGATGGCTCAACACAATTGCCAGGAGTGGGCAACTAGAGGTGAAAGCGAGGATGGTGGGAGGATTGTCGGGAAGAGATTGGCCAACTTGACGGTGGGAGGATTGTTGAAGGGAGGCAGCTCCATGGCGAGGGTGAGGGAAAAGTGGGTTGTGAGTGAAGTTGAATCCCGTATAGAGGAAAACAAGGTACCAAGGAACTCCTTTGGGTTGGATGTAGCCTAGGAATAGGCACATTGGGTTTTGGGATTGACGCCATAAATTGGGAATCGACATGAGTGTAACAATTCGATATTACTAGACGAGACAAGGTTGGTAGGCCACGAGATGAAGTAAGGCTAGGCATGGTAGATTGTATGAAAAAGGAAGATTCAGCGACGTAGCTACCACTACCATTGAGAATTGTGGCACCATGACAAATCAACCACCAATGGAAGATAGGGAGAAGTTCCCCAAGTTCATGAGTGAGGGTAACCAAGACCATTGAGAAATTTAGCCACCATGGCAAGTCAACCATCGATGGGACATATGGAAAAGTTAGCCAAGTTCACGAGTGAGGGAAACCAAATTCGGGGACACCATGACATTGTAATATATGCGTTACTGATTTGGACTCCAAATGGATAACTTGACAAGGGTTTTTGCTATAGGTCATTCCCAACAACCTTGAGAAGAATCGTGAATGATCGACGATGCAACAAAACAAGATGGATATGAATACTTGGTTTAAGTCGGTGAAGCTTTCAAAAAGGAGTTCAAGTTACTCTAGGATGACAACGAGATCATGGAAGAGATCTATAACATTAAACAAGGGGAAAATGACTTGGTACACATACAATAAGAGGCTCGGAATCGATCTCCAAGTTCGAGAACCCTCTTGCTGTTTGGTTTGAAGTAAATATGGTTTGTCGAACGGTTAAGATAGAAGTTTGAAACTATATTATCAATTGTAACATCTACAATGCATAACTATGCACACCACTAAGCTATGAATTTGGAAATTGAGGAATAACCAATACAAGGAGGGAGGCAACTAGTGACGCGAATGTGTAGGACACCTTTGGGCCTCATTATGTGACCCCTCTAAGGATGGACATGATAAGGATTTATAAAGAGGTGAAAGGTGATGCAAAGAAAGAAAAGAAGGAAGTAAGGTGCATGACTTATTGCATCAAGGATCATACAAGTGCAAAGCTGTCTTGGTAACCAATTGTGTGTAATATGTAGGGCGACCTGACATGCAGTAAAAAAATGCCCTACATCCTAAAAAATAAGAACGAACAAGTGTTAGCCGTTGAAGTATTGACCTCAAAGAAGCTATGGGCGACATATATTAGAACTCGAGACAAGGAGATGGTTGCTTAAACCACAACCACGGTGGAGGAGGTGACATAGTGAGATGCAAATGGGTGTCCTATAATGTAATGTTTAGCATGTGATGAATGGGGATACTTTACTCAAGATTGTCCAAACATGTCACAAGGAGGTTCATCGTGGATGTGTAGAAGGTGTGGACTAGAGACCGTGATGTTGAAATTTGTCCTAATCATAGATTTGTGACTAATGTGAATATGGTGGAACCAAATGTGCAATGCAATAGTAACGCTTAAGTTTACAAACCAAAAAGAATCAATACTCAAACAAGATGATGGAAAAAGAAAGACAAGGGAATGCACTAAACCAAGTCAAACATACTATGGTCAAAGAGTCCCATACGAAAAAAAAAGTACCGAGTCCGAGTGAAATATCTAGTCATTTGTTCATGATAAACCTTGCCAAACAAATAACCAAGACAACATTTTCCTGTCAAAATTGGAGAGCTACTATAAACTATCCCTTCTTTGCATATCGTGCTTAGCAACACCAACAAGTAGGATGGAGATGGAGGAACGATAGAGTATAAGAGTACTAAATACAAAGTGAAGATGATTAATCTTGTTCTAGTGCACATGGACATTTAAGGATTGACTCCAACAAAATCTATCATGGACTTTGGTTTAGGAGTGACTTGCTTCCGATGAGCACTTGTTAGAGATTGAATAAACTAACATTGTGACCATCCACATTCTAGTTGGAAATGGAAAACTTATCTAGTATTGAATCTTTAGGAGTTCTAATAGACAACTATAAATAAGAGGATTCTAGCTTGTGATTGATTTCTTGGTGATATCTTAGTAAAGGCAACCTACTGATGGGTTGTAAGGATGATTGTGGAGGGATAAGGCCAAGTTAGGACTGATTATGAAGGTGGTATTAATAAAAAGAGGGTAAGTCATCGAATGGTGACATGAAGACCCAAAGCATAAGCTAGGATGCATTTGATTCAGAGAGAGGAGTAGTTTAATGGAGTCGTAAACCCGATGGATGACAAAATCCTACGACAACATTGCTCCAAAGATGAGGAATGCTCGGATAGAGGGTTGTAGCATTGGCAAATGGGGATTATGATATTTTCGTCATTGAGTTATGTGGAAATCATCCCTCATGAGGAGGAAGAACTGTCCACATGGAAACCTTGTGGAAGACAAGAAAAAATGTGTTTGAAAAGAAGGATTAAGGAGACAAAACAAGCCACGGTTAAAGTGCTAGATAGGAGTCAAGATTTTTACGCCATATTTCCTAAAGTTCAATGTGGTCAAATTGAAGATGAGCAATACCACCATGCACTACTTTTTGGCAAAAGAAGAAGATCTAGTATGTTGGTCCCAAGATAGTGGATATCAACCGTGGGAGCAAAAAGACTTTGCTAGTCATCCATGTCGAGATGATTGGGACCTAGTGTTATAAGAAACAACTTTTCAGATCTTTCTTGCTCTACAAGGATATGTTTGCATTGGTGTAGTAATACCTAAAAGGTGTTCCATCAAAGCTATGTGAACACAAGATACCTCTAATACGAGGAGCACAACTTGTAAGATGAAGACCCTACCGAATGAATCCCAAGTGCTAGTGAAGAACCAAGCAAAACTAGATAATATGCTCAAAGCTTGAATTACAATCAAAGTGAACATGAGTGATTCGGGTGTCACCCATAGTCATTAGTTTGGAGAAGGAAAAGGGTAGATTTGAATATTTGTAGATCTCAAACTCCGAATGATGTAACATTCAAGGACCCCTGTCCCATTTCATTTATTGACTTGATCCTCGAGGAAGTGGCGAGGTCATGACATCTACTCTTTCCTTGACCTTTTTGTGGGTACAACTAGATTAGCATTGCGAGAGGAAGATAAGTTGAAGATCTACTTCTTTTGAGAATGTTATCTTTGTGTACAATCGGATGTCGTTTAGATTGTGTAATGCTCCAATGACATTTCAAAGGATTATAATTCTTATCTCCAAGAAGATGAGGGTGTTCCTAGTCCATTTATAGAGTGGAGAAGGAACACCTTGAAGCCTGAAGGAAATGGTTCTAGGCCAAACTGCATTGTACTTGAAATGTTCTTTCCTTGTTCCATTTTAGGAAGTTATAGGGCACATTGTGTGTTAGAGTGGATGGAAGACAAATCTAGATAAATTTGTGGTTGAACGGATGAAAGTTCCTTATAACGTGGGATCAATTATGTCCTTTGAATATGTTTGGTATCAAAGGAGGTTGAATATCCTAATGAGTAATGGAATTCTATCATTTGGAGAGAAGAACAACAAAAGGCTTTTGAGGAGTTGAAACTATGACTAATAAGTGCATCAATCTTGTTGTACCCAAATTGTCGTAATGAATTCCACATTCACATGGATCCTTTAAAGTTTGCAATTGGGTGTACGCCATCACACGAGGGTTATCAAAAGTTAGATCACCCAATGTACTTAGCGAATAGATCGACAACCAAGATAAACTACTTGTATGATGGAGAGAGAAGGATTGAAGATGGTGTATGCTGTCCAAAAGTTTTTGCGTTAACTCTTAGCAAACCCCATCGCATTTTATGTGAACCACCAAGCGTTGATGTGCCTAGTGAATAAGCCGATAGTTCATGGAAGATTGAGTAGATTGTTGCTTCTACTTCCTCACGTTTAAAATAAGTTTGTGATGGTCGAGTGTTGCCTATGTACTGCTACTCCGAATTGGGCTGAAACCACGTGTAGTTCTATCACCTATGTGAATGTGTAAAATCATGTGCAATCTAGATGTGGTCCTCCCTTTGAACTTTAACTCTCGGCACCATGCAACTTCAACCTCTTTGTATTCAAGTTTGACTCAATGAATTGGTCTAGGGTTGTTCTTTGAAGATTTGAGATGTGTTGGTGCCTTGTGTGTAATGATCTCCAAGATGTGTAAGAGTGCCTTAGGTGATAGGGGTGCCTTAAAAGAGATAAGAGGCAAGGAATGACCCTAGGGGTCATTTATATATATAGGTGACTCTTTGTTAATTTCCTGCTATAGCCAACCCTTGAAATGTGTGTAATGTCCTTTTTGGGACTGAAACTGAAAAAGGAGGAAATCACACAAACCCAAACTTATTAAATTCTGATTTTTAGACCAGCAAACTGAAATTTATGACAGCTGAAAATCAGCAGTCTGATTTTTATAACAGCAGTCCAAAAATGAAGGAAAATCACTTGAAACTCATCAAATCATCCAACCAAAATATAGATAGATATTTTAGGATGAATCTAAACCACTTTCCAATATGAAACTTGAATGAAAACACAACTGGAAAATTAATTAATTGCAGCAGAAGTACAGCTCAAAGAAATTATGAAATGAAGGGTTTCCAAACCCCAAATTCCACAAATTATGATTGTTTCAGCCTTATAAAATATGTCAAATCTGATTATGAAAGAAAATCTGAATTTTGTGCCCTAGAAGGCACCTAAATGCTACCAAACCCTAGTTCGCCAACTAGGAAGGGCTCATAAATGCATGCTAACACTTGTAGATATCTTCTTTGATCTTCCAATGCCCAAATCTGCAAAAAGGTCTTCAAGATGTCTTCACTTCACCCAAAATGGAGGGTTTTCGTCCTCCAACCAGCCACAAGAAGGGTTTCCATCCTCCTTGGAAAAGCCACACAATTGGATTTTTGCCCAAAAGTGGAATGACAATGAGCAAACAACCCAAAGATCAAGTTTAGATAAAATGCGCCAAAGTAGATGATGAAAATGAAGTCATAAGTCTCCTTTTATATCCTTCCTTTGGCGCCAAAAGCCAATTAGAAGGACTGACCTCATAAAGCTTCCTTTATCTTCTAATTTGCCTTTAGGAACTCTCCAAACCCAGCCGACCTCCTTAGTAGCTTATTTCTTCATTTTGAGCTTATTAAAAGCTCTCCAACCCAAGCCGACCAGCTTAGGAAGGGAAATACATAAATAAAATCATAAATATGAATGAAGAAAATTGAAATATAACCCAAGGTCTTTCCTTGTTCATCCTTTTCTTGCCTCCGGAAAGAAGAAAGGCAAGAAGTCTTCTATTTTGGATTAATTCGAAAAAAGGGGACATTACTGATGTGTTTAGGTGGACTTAAGGAATATGCCTAAAAATTTGAAAAATAGCTATTGGCCACCCAGGGGCACTACTAATAAAGTGGGGCATTGTTGGAAGATGACAGGTGTTCGAGGTTGTTGGTATTGTCTATAGGCAAGGACCAAGGATCGATCACTGGAGAATGTCCCACTAGGATTTTAAGGTGTTCTTGCATAGGTTGGGTTGATCTTGAATAAGTATGAGTAGTAGATGGTGACCAAGATAGTGTATGGGTAAACCGATAGGCTCCAGAGGGCCTCGAAGGAGAATGGCCTCACTGGAAAAAGTGTGCTCAAGAGTTAAATATATGTCAGCTGTTCAAGTGTGCTAAACCCTATCATTCTTTATGTGTCAAAGACCAAAATTAGGTGTCTGATTTGCCCCCCTTTATTTTAGTGTTTGAAAAATGCTATATGAAAAGGATAAAAGAAATGCGTACCGTGATAATTGCTATGGGTGTGGACAAGTGTAAACTGGGACGTCTCATTTGTCCCATGTAAACACTTGCAAGCAAACATATGTAGATTAATGTCTCATAATGATAAGAAAACTGAAATATTTTGAACCATTGAAAGATATTGAAATTTAAAAGCTAAGAAATGAAGACACCTTATGGTATGCAAACCAAGTTGCCACTCGTTGAATTTGATTGGAAAGTGTCATGGGGCGAATATGCCCCATGAGATGTATCTACTGAATTGGAGAATGGAGGAGTGCAAACACCCCAACTATTATTAAAGAAAGCGGTGGTAGAAGTCAACAGTCGTAGAAGTCCCAACCACACTGCTTTCGGGTGGGTAAATAACCCAATTTATAATGGAGAAAAGTGATCTAGCCTTACTCTTCTTGGCCATAGAATTGAACAAGGTTGTAACGATATCAATCTCTAATCATATGTGTATGTAAAATTGGATTTTCCATTTAGATGGAAATTTGACCCAAAGTATGCTTATATGGTACCAATGCTCACCATCGATCCAAACTTAGAATTAAAATTTTCCTACATGGATAAAATCCGCGCCCCATGTGAACAATTTGTCCCTCAATGTGAATGCATCTCTTTAAAATGTGAATGTAGTGTCTCAATATGGACGAAATTCATACCTCATGTGATCCAATGTCTCTCAAAATCATATAGAATGTCCAAGTCTGTGATCAAGTGCCTCTCAAAATCCTGTGAATGTGTCTCAATATGCTCAATTGAACTATCTAAATCTTATAATCTATCTCTAAATATGAACTCCTCTATTTTACATAGCCTGAATCTCTGAAACAAGTCCATTGTATGCTCCTTTTGATGTGAGCAATGAAGCCAAAGAATCACTCATCTCAAAAGAAAGAGTTACGTGCATCACATGTTATATAGAAAAAACATGATCATGTAAAGTATGTATAAAAGTTTTGATCATTGTAAGCACGTATGAAACATGTAATCCAAGGCATGAACATTTGTTTGTTAGTAGTATATAATATATAATTTTGAAAAATCAGCTAGAGATAGGTGTTAGTGTCAGCAATATATAGCAGTGAAGCATGTGGTAGTGTCACAATAGATGCATGATATATATCATGGCAATGTCAGCAGCAATAAACACTAAAAGTGTGCGTGATATTGATCCCGACACCAAGCGTGTAAGACCACATGTTTGCAGTCAAAAAGTTCCATAGTAAGAGCATGTAAATACACAAAAGAACACAATACCATAAAATAAGTCATTAACAAACTTCATGATCAAGAAGTACACAAGAAACATGTGACATGAAAATTGACATGACAAACTGACAAGAGGATCCTTGAACACAACTGACACAAAATGTGACACACAAACATATCTGACGCTGTCAATTTGAATGCAAATGTAAACAAGCTTAAGCATAGAAAAACTAGTATAAGCACACATCAATAATAAGTCACACAAACATCAATGTAATAATCATCAGTAAGCACAGTTAAAACAATGTCAATACATATTAGCAATCAATGTCATCATCAAGTTTAACAAAGTTTGATATCCATGGAAAGTAGCATTGTAAAGATATAAGCAAGAGCAAGTCATGTATAAATAATCTAAGTGGCTCAATATGATCAATAAATTAGGATAGAGAGGTAGAACTTGAAAATTGTTCTAAGATGCCCCCAATGTAGAAAGGTTGCTCATGGGTTTGAACAATATCAAGCATAGTAACCAAACTCGAACTTGGCAAAAATCGACAAACCAATTTTTGACTTGGACTTGGAATTTACAACAAAACTTGACCAAGATTTGGTAAGACTCAACTTGAAAAATGATTAAAAAATAGAGAACTCTAGGGGGAAAAACTGAAAAATGCATTCCATATCAAAGCAACTTCAAATACACTCGAAACTAATCAATTACAGCTAACATACACATATATGCACAAATAAGTAAATAATGCGATATTGAATGTTTGAAGTTGAACAATTGAACTTGAAAACTTTAAACTTGAAACTTGAGAGTTGATATTAAATAAGAGTTGGTCATAAAATTGTTTCCTTGTACACAACATGCTTTTAGAAATCCATGGCGACGGCGCCAACAAAAAAATAATGTTTAAGGTATAACTAAGGTTGAGAAGAGCTTGCATCTCTTGACCCAATATGAGATGTGCCGCATTGGAGCCTGTGACGTTTTGTGTATGTCAAGGAAACAGTAACCATTTAAACCACCCTCAAGGCATCAACACCATCATCCTCCACAACATTTTTTTCCCTAGATGTATGCACTCGCTCATCCTCCACCCCCTACAATAAAATTTCGCCTCAAGATCAACTCCGATCAATCCATGCATGGTCCTCATAAACACTGGGATCATCATCCTCAATGATCCACTTTGATTGTGGATCATACTCCTCCAACTCAATGGGGATAAATCTGCCCTAGCCCCCATAGTTTGCTTGTGGCGGAGGCATAGGTTGTAATGCACAAAGACAAGGTGACTTAACCTTTGCATTGACAAAATATTGTGCTTTTTGGAGTGTATGTGCTCAAACATACTCCAATTGTGCTCACCACCCAAAGCAGTGGATGGTTGGCTTTGCACTCGATTGCTATCCTTTGAAGATTCGACATCTTGGCCGTGAGAATTTCCCGCCATGCATCTATAATGATGAATATTATGATGTTTTAGACTTCAATTCCAAAAATACAAAAAAACATTAATATTCAATAACAAAAAATGGAAAAGATTAAACTCATAGTTTACTTGGCCTAGTTGTCGTCCTATTGGCCTTACAAATATCTTGAGAAAAGAGATCTCCTAGTGCTTGTTTGTAGATCTCATTCTTGGTTATATTCAACACCCTTGTATCCGGCTTTGTCTCCATGACCTTTGTGGCCACTCATAACTTCCTCGTCAACATTAAAGCTCTCAAGGAACTAGAAGGCTAGGTTTAGAAAGTAGGCACAAGCATGAAGTGGCCTATGGAGTTGTTTTATCCATTGTTGGTCAATGATATCCCAAATGGGCTTGTACTTGTCCTTCATTGCGCCATAGAAAATATCTATGGCCTATTTGGCTTGGTCCATTCCCTCACGTATTTAGCCCACGGGCTTCTCTCCATCAACCACATAGAGAAGAGAAACCAATGACTCTGGGACTTAAAAAATAATAAAAAATTTACTCTATGTTAAATTTTAAACTTTAAGTATTGACTCTTGAATGTAGAAAATAATTATATTAAATTGCATTTTAAAACAAAGAATTAAATCTACAATCACCCTTGCCGGTGTCCAACAATGGGACTCATCAAACAATCACTCTACAAGATCAATCCTGATAAGGGTTATCGAGGATGAAAACTTACTCCGTTTGTCACTAACAAACATTCACTTCAACGAAGCTTTTGATTGTAGCAAAGATTGCAAGGTGATGAAGGAGGTTACAAAATGGGTCACACCAGGTCGGACCAGCTCCTTGTTATCCAAGAACTCTCTCATTTCAAAGAAGTCCGAAGCATGGTTGTAGGTGTACTTGCAAATATTTTGACCATGCTCCACAATTGGCTTGACCCATGAAAGATCCCAAACCCGTTTCTGTCTGATTTTTTTTTTTTTATAAAATGTTCGGGCTCAAATATGAACTGATAATATCAAAGGAATTCATGAAACATCACACTGAAACTGCATAGATAATTTAAATACAACAAACCCCGCAAACCGGGCGAATACAAAATAGGCACCTAGGGTTTAACTGGCAGATTTCTTTATAAATATTTCAGCTATGTATTTAATAATGATTTATGAAGCTAAATATTACAGCAATACAGATATAAAACTGCAGAAAGATTTAATAACAGAGATTGTCCAAAAACCCACAGTAAATGAATCAAAACCCTAGCCGATTTGATATATTTGCTGTTGGGAATTACAATAAATATCTAGCAAGACAAATACCTCTGATACAACAATAAATAACTGTAGAAGAAGCCGCCCCACTCAGATATATGTGCAAATGCTCACTGCTGCAATTTATTCTTTTCTCTGAAACTATTGAAATGTTGAATAACTGTGTAAACAATGAAGATTCCTGGATGGAAGCTTCTCTCACTGCTCCTGGGGTTTCCGTCATAAGAGGAATAATGTTCTGAATCCAATGAAGACCCTGTGTGAATCTTCCTCCTTCGAATTGGGTTTCCGTCCAATCCGTAATCTCCAAGGGTTTCCGTCCTTCGAGAGTAATTAGCAAGAGCTGCTCTGAATTTGTTTTTTTGTTCAAAATGATAAGTGTGTAGCAAATGGGCCAAACCCTCCTTTTATAACCTTTTCCGAGAATTTTCATTAAAAGGAAATATAATTAATAAATCACTTTATTAATTAATTACACCTTATAACTCCGGAAAGTGATTTATTTAATTAATTAATCATTCCTGGCGCCCAAGGTCACTGAATTAGCATCTCATCATTTAGAACTTCACATTCTCTTTCCGACGAGCTATAATACTGAGGTGCTCGCCAAGTAATTCGTACAAATATAAGCAACTTGGGTAAAATAATTAAAATAAGCCATTAATGCTCCCAAAGTGCGGAAATCGTCAGAAAGCACCGGAATCGGAAACTGACTGAGCAGAAGCGGTGCCGATGACGAATAATGAGAAATGAAGTCAGTTGGGTGACTTACTATAAATGGAAACTCTCTCCAAGAATCTTGGAGAACACACCAGAAGCCGGAAATAACCTCAGAAAGTGCCAAGTGAGTCCTTAAGACCAACTGAACTCATTGCTAACATCAAATAATCCACCAGATCGTCGATAAAACCCTTACCTGCTATGCACATCGTCTCCTAACAACGGGACTAGCTTACGAAGATGACAAATAAGCTACCCACCAAGTGTCCAAGGGTCATGCCGGAAAGAGGGACATTACTGACCCAATCCATTTTCCAATATCCTCTTGGATCAAATCGATTAGTGGGTCGAGCAAGGAGTTCAAAAGACAGAGGGGTGCCTCACCATTAGTCGTCTACTCATAACAACATAATTTGTTGCATTATCGGTAATTACTTGCACTAATTTTCTTTCCCCACCCCAACCACAACTTCTTCCAAAATGCCGCATAAGTACTCAAACATTTGAAATCCTCCCGAGGCATCAATTGACTTCAAAAAGACAATCCCACCTAAAGAAGTTTAATGTCCCTTTTTCCCACTTAAGGATCAAATTTTGGACTTCTTGCCATTCCCTAAGTTGAGGAGTTGGAGAAGGAAATTGAGCTCCCTTTTACATTTGTTTTCTCTCATGTTAATTTTTTTTTTTTAGTGTATTTCCCCTTGAAGCAGTCGGTTGGGCTTAAGGCATTTGAAGAGGCTTAATAAAAGAATATAACATCTTCCTATGGGTCGGCCATGTCTTTCCTAGCTTTGGCACCAAAGGGAGGGGTATAAAAGGAAACGAAGATCTCATTTTGCACATCATCTAACTTATAATTTATATACTTGGACTTGTGAGCTGGTTGCTCTAGGTTCTTCCACTCTTGGACGAAAACCCAAGTGTGTGGTATCTCCTATAAGGACGAAAACCCAAGTGTGTGGCATCTCCTAGAAGGACGAAAACCCTTCTAGTGGTTTATAGGGGGACGGAAACCCTCCTATCTTGTGTGAGCTTGAAGGAGTGTTGCAAATTTGAGGAAAAGAAAGCATATTCAGATTTCTATTTGCATTGAGAGGCCTCTCCTAGGTGGAGCGACCTACCTTGGAGTGAAGTTTGATGCCCTAGAAGACATATAATTGATATTTCACTTCATTTTCAGATTTGCCTATATTTATAAAGTCGGAATCTACTTTCTTGTGAATTGTTGGGGTTTCTAAACCCTCATTTAATAATTATTTTGGAGCTGCACTTCTGCTGGTCATTATTAATTTTCAGCTGAGCATATGCATGTCATTTTGGGTTGAAAACAGTTCTAGAATATCTCTAAAAGGCTTATATAAATTGTGGATGCATTACTAGTTGATATTTTGGGTGAAATTGTGAATTTTCATACTGCTGTTCCTAAGTTCTGTTTGCTGATTTAAAAATCAGATTTGTTTTCTTTGGGGTGTGAGCTAATTTCCTTGGTTGTGGTTTCATCCCTTGCAAGGGATACTGCAAGAAGAAACCAAAAAGTTCAGCCATGTTCTACTTTTCATATCACTCCATCCATTGGACATGATAGTGCAACCCTTTTTTCTCTAAATCACCTGCTGGTTATCAATGATTGCTTTGACATCAACCGCCTTATTTGACAAAATCAGGTCCTTTAAATCATCAACGAAATGGGCTTTGAACCCCTGACCAACAACAACAATAGCGTCCAGTAATATCACTGGTTGCATGAAAATGAATGTCACAAAAGTACCAAAAGTTGCCCATTGCACTCCTCGTGGCTATCTGTTTGTTCTTGTTCCAACCGTTCTTTCCAATGATGGTTGGTAACCAAAGCATTGTGTAGCACAAACGAACTCTCTGAATTACAAGACCTAGGCCCAATGCTACTAGAACTTGATACTAGTGTTGGAGGAGGTGGAATGGAAGCGGCAACTATTTGTTGGTTTTGCCTCACCCTTTGCTCCTTTTCCTAATAGGTCTCCAAATGAGCTGTAACTTCCCTTGAAACCTTAGGCTCTACAACTGGACACACTGAAATGTCATGTCCAGGTAAACAGGCAAGGTGATATTTGAAGTGATTCATGCCGCCCCTTGAAACATAGTGCCACAATATTAGCAAAACACATGCGCTTTCTTCCTACTGGATTGGCATGCTTCCAGACAAGGTCTAAAGGTTTGTTTGGACCTTTCATTTGGTAAAACTGAAAAACCTACAATGTAGACCAAAAAAACAGCGGTAGGGAGCATAGGGTTAAGTTTTATATTGCAAATATCAAATATAGAACAAAAGAAAAAAACAAAGGAAGAAACATCGATAATCATGGTCAATAATACATGAAAAAATAGGAAAAAAAAGATACTGAAAAAGTTTAAAAACTGTGAGTTGTGAATGTTTTCAATTTTCTATTTTATATTTACATTCTGTACAAGTTAAATAGAAAGAATGAGCATGATTGAATGAAAAAGAGAGGAAAAAAAGAGAGGAAGAGAGAGAGGTGTGTTGAAGTTTTGATTTATTTACCTCTTGTAGATGTTTGAAAAATGATTAAAAAACAACCAATCCCTCCTATCAGCTCCACCAATGCACACAATCATCCCTAATCACTTCTTATCCACTCCTTGCACACGAACAATCAACTCTTTTCAAGGAAAAACCAGAAAATCAGAATTAGTTTGTGAGTGTGAGGAAAGTGAATTTTTTTGAATGGGCTCATGAAAATAGAATTTGATTGAGTGAATGTGTGTTTTTAGTGTCTTAGAGTGACTTTTATTTTTAGGTTAGTGTGTTTTTATTAACTTAATTGCGTTTTTTGAGTTAAAAAAGTAAAAACAATAGGCCTTGGTTACTCTACACGCAAGGCTCGGGGTTTGACAGGTGTCGCTAGATTCTCCTATAGACTTACTGAGTTTACCCAATTTTCTTCAAAAATTGCCTAGATTGACTTAGACCCAGATCCACGAGTCCTCATAGAGACTTGTTAAGTTTTGTTTCACTTTCGATATCAAACATGTGTATGTCCATGTCCATATGTAGCATGTATGTTCCGCATCTAACTCATGTATACCGTGAAAATCATGTGCATAAAATGGATTTGAAAATCACCATGAATATGAAAAATGACATCATGTAACAATGTTTACCATTAAACTTGCAAGTAGTGTGCATGTGTCCTAAGTAGTGATAGTCAATCACACGAAGCCAAAAGGCAATCAAACAATCAAAGACTAGAATGATTATATATAGTGTGAAAGTAAGCAATGAGTCCAAGTCAAAAGATAAGCAAATTAAGGTGAAAAGGCACGGGATATGAAATAAAAAAATATCTAGGGTATTGAACAATCAATAGTGTAATGGGCTAATTTCTAGAACTTCTTGATACAATCACATCAAAGTAAAGATTGCATCCACACTTAGATTGAAGTACATCAAAATGAATATTATTATGAGATCTAAAACATTATAATGACTTAGATCAAATAATGACCATCTTTGCATTAATTAAACGTTGGAATACATATCAAATTTCTTTCCTAGAAATGCCCTTACTCTCCTTGTGATTAGAAGCATAAGTACTTAAGGTATGTCACGAGGAGGGATATCAAATTTTATATATTCTTTGCCTTGGCCAAGACCTTCCAAAGTATATTGTATCTTTGGTTGGACATACCATGTATACCCCTTATGTTTCCGATTGCTTACCTTTCTCTATCACGGAGGAGATTTCAAATGTCCCTTATTTCCAAGGAGTTTAGTACATTATATGGTTTTTCAAGGAGGTGTACAACCAACATACCCATTCCTAATGAATATTTATTTCGTCATACTCATTAATACAGTCTTTATTACATCCCTTTCTTTTTACGATATCTATTTTACACTTTGCTTTTTCATGCTTAACATTTTATTTTGTATTTTCTTTTACAATTGTTTTTTTACCTACTTTCATATATGCTAAGGAATATTAATTCCTTAGTTCTTTTGATGGGTAAAAACTTTCATAACATTTCTCTCGTAAATCAATTGCTGCCCTCAAGAGCACAAGTTTTATTTGCCAACATAAAACACAAGCACAATGCTTAGTTAAGCAAATATGGATATTAACTATGAATATATTCAATTTTTTTCCATGCAACACTATTAACATCACAAGAATTCCATGTGACTTAACTTCAATTTCTCAATTTTATAGCTTTCTATTTGTTTATCAATAATTCCCTTGGGTAAATTTGAAATTCACAGCTAGGTTTAACAATTAGATTCTTCTAATCAATCATATATTAACAATTATAAATTCATTTTTCTTTAAGCAACCTGACATAAAAACTTAATGAACTAAATAGAATTCAAGAGGTATTGACAAGTCTATAGGCTAAATCTTCTACATTCTCTAGAATGAATGATCAAACTTAGTATATTTCCATGAATACATTTGAGAAGAAACAGTCAATTTAGTATATGGTTCCCATCTTTCAGTTACATTTAGCTTTAGTAATTATTCCTTTCATTTCTTGTAAATTATCAGCTTTATACTAAACTATAAAAATAATTACAAACACATCAAAAATAAGGCCGAAAAAAACAACACACGTGAAAGTAATAAAAGTTGTTTGTGTATTGGTTAACCAAAAGGAAATATTACAAATTTCTAGTGATCATATTAGGTTCTAAAGTAAGTTTTAGTGTATCAAATTCTTACATACTTGGTCATATGGCAATTTTTGAGAAATACTTCACACTATTTAATTGATATAGCAAATTAGCAAATCGAGATAAGGAATACTATTTTTTACGGTGATCTTATAGAGTTGGCGATAATCAATGAATAGTTGCATGGTAGCATTATTTTTGTTGATAATAATATAGGAGCACCCCATGGCGAAACACTAGGTCGAATATTTCCTTGTTTAAGTAATTTGGTTGATGAATCTCTAGTTTGGTTAATTCATGGATTTGTTGATGATAAAGAGGTTTTAGAAATAGGTTATGCACTTGGAACTAAGCCAATTACATGTTCAATTTGTGTATTGAGGAAAAAATCCATGAATTTGTGTACCACATGTTTATTATTAATATCTAACTTTAACCTATTGCATTTTGAATTTCAATTTTCCCTAATAGTGTATTGAATTCAAACAACAAAATTTGATTTAATTGTAAGGGTCATCTCCTCCCGTAAAAACCTAAATGTTCCCTTTTGAATATCTAATCTAAATATTAGTGACACGAAACATTGGATGTAATTCATTATTAGACATCTCTAATATAGACAAGATTGGTGCTCCCAACTATTGTGCGATGTGCATACAATACTATTATTAATGAATTCACAATAAATTAACCAAACATTAAAAATCTTCTCGAATTAACTCTTATTATCATCTCACATAAAGACCAAGATTACCTATAAGCATAGTTTTCCTATTCGCCGAGTACTTGCTAGAAATATGCTCAGACAAATATTCGCCTGTAAAACTTGCCATTCGCCTTTACCGAATATTGGCGAATACTCACCAAGAATATTTGGCGAGTCTGACCCTAAAACTCACCCATATGCTGGTTTAATGCGGAAAATGGGAAAACGCAGGTTTCACATTGAAAAAACGCTGATTTTTGTCTTATAAAGGCATCACACTCCCTCACTTGTAATCACACAGCTATTGAGCATCCTAAAACGAGGAAGAGGAAAATGTAAATTATTGTAAATTGTAACTTGCGTAGATATGCAATTTATGATGATAATTTTCAATGACAATCATCATAAATTCATAACACTTATTAGTTGGCTGTTGTATTTGCATGATGATGCGATTATGTACTATTTGTATTCAAATCTAATACAAAACACTTCCCCAACATTTTACAGACTCATTTGATACATTTTGTAGCTATATTTTGCATAAATATTTATGTTTTTAAAGAAATTTGCATATTTTTAAGTTGCCAAATATTCTGAATATTTGCGAGTCTGGCCGAGTTTTTGCCGAGTCAATTTTTTTTGGGTTTGCCAAATAGTTGCGAGTACTGAGTATGCGAACTATGCCTATAAGGATCTATTTATTTTCATTTCTAATTATGCCAAGAGGCGTTCTACAATGGTAGACAAGGCTGTAATGGAGTGCATTGTTCACTTTTATTCTCGACATTAAATTTGACGTTCATTTGACCATCATGTGAGAGTTCATTCATAAATTTGACTTCTATTGGACTGTCACTTAAATAGTTTTGTTTCTTTTTTCTTAGAGAAGTCAATAAAAAAATAGTAATATCTTGACCATATAGTAATGTTTGGGTTTTTTTCTTGAATATATATTTTTGAGACCAACACAATCACATAGCTAAATGATTCGATATGTAAAAGAATATAGCTTTAATTTTTGCCAATTATCGGGTTATAAATCTATCAATAAAAGCAATTTAATTTTTCAAACAAATTGTAAACTATGAAGTTCAGCATAGTTGATTGAATAATCTATCCAAAAATCCTATTAATTAAAATATAAAACATCGATCTACCTCTCATTTCATTGGTTGTGAGGTTTTGAAATGACAATTTTATATGTTTTTCCTGTATAATTTATTTATTTATTAATATTAAAAAAATCTCTAAAAGTAAAATATGGTCATCTATTATTATGGCATTCATAAGATTAGATTAAAATATGGACTTCATATCATTTTACCTTTTAGACTGCCATTGTTTTTATCAGTGAAAACTGCAATCTTAGCAGCAGAATGCTCTCTCAACCCCTTAAAATGGATGGATGATTGTTAATATGGTTTTCAACATAGTTTGCTAATGAAGGAAGCTTGATTGATATAAAAATATATGAATTCATTGATTTAGAAACATTCGGAGTAAATAAATACCAAGCTGTATCTTCTAGTTGACTCCCCTGTACTTTGAGGGTGGCACCTTTTACATTTCCCTTGCTCCTTCAATTTTTTGAAACATTCCTAGTATGAATGGACAGATGTGTCCAAGGCGTTTCACTTTCTTACTCCAATCAATTTGTTTTTCTTATGTATTTTTAAGTAGTTGGTATACATGTTTCCTTTTACACGTGTGTGTAAAAGTTACAGTGCCTCAACTCATTTGCTACTGATTCTAATATCACCACTTTTAGTTCTAAAGAAGTCTTTCTGCTGTGAGAAAATAAGCAAATTATTTCCTTGTTTTCCTTTTATTACACTACTTTTTGAATATTTATAGGTGAAAGCAATAGCAAAGCTGTGCTGGATGCATTTTTATTGGCAAGGCTTTTGCTGAAGCACTTAATGAGCGGGTAGGGGCAGCTGTTGGAGAGTTTTTGAGTGAGGTTGGCAGGTTGCAAGCAGAGCAGCAAAAGCAAGCTCGTGACTTTCAGGTGACTATACCAAGTTTCATTCAACTTTTGAGTAAATACAATTAAAATGGTGTAAGGAGATTTTGTTTTATTTGATATATAAATGGTATTGAAAAATTAAAGTTGTGGTTGTCCTAATAGAATGTCCATGTAACATAGTTAAAGTCTAAGACTGTAACCACACAATTTGTCACAGTAGTTGTTGTATCTTGGTAATATTACCTTTTTGTGCATTATTATTATGAAATGAAACGTGAATCACTTTTCTTGTTTAAAGGAATATGAATTCTTTGCTAAGAACAATATATAGTTCTCCTTGTAAACTAGTTATGTATTTTGTTTCAATTTGCGACAATATTGAACTTAGACCTCTGTATATCAATACATATTTTACTATCCATTTCGTATCATAGTATCGATTGCTTCTAAGCGTTCTTAGGGTTTGATGGACACTCAATTGCTTGATCAATAGGTTGATGGA
>CM031244.1:794717772-795053309 GCA_018340775.1 Taxus wallichiana var. yunnanensis | reverse complement strand
TTTAAGGTGTGTTGAAGAAGCCATTAAGAGGTGTAATTGTAAAGTTTCTCCCATAAGATTGGTGGAAGGCAAGTGAAGTCAATAACACTTGAAGTACCTCATGGGTGAGATTGTAACAATTTCATATTAATATTATAATTTACTTTGATATTTCATATTTGTCATCATTAGTCTTATCATAGTCGATGGTATTAACTTGTGTTATGTTTGTTGTTTTGTTTCCAGATTACATCCACCGAACTAAAATTTGTGTATTAGTAAATAATCATATAGCGAGGAGTTCCCGATGAAGAATTATCATAGTCTTAGGATTGGTGATGACATTTGGGTTCGTTTGGGACCATTCCTCGTTGGTGGATTTTGGAGAGATATTCCCACTTAGTCAAAAATCAATTGGAGGGTAACCTTATTTTTGTCATGCATAGTAGTTACCATGGTAAAGTCATTTTCCGTGAATAGTAGTTACCATGGTAAAGTCATTTTTCTTTGTGAATAGTATTTACCACAGTAAAGTCACTTTTTACAGTGAATAGTATTTACCATGATAACTTCACTTTACTTGTGAATAGTGTTTACCATAGTAAAGTCGAGTTTTTACCATGATAAATCAAGTTTTACCATAGTTTACAGTGGTTATTTCTATTTTCTATTATAGTGATTTGATTATTTGTGCACATAAGTCTTGTTGATTGTACTTGTGGGTTGGTATTTACTTTGTGGTTACTTTTGAAAATGGGAAAGATTCTATTTTTCAGCCCAATCTAATGAAAATGCTTCCTCTTTCATTCGAGAGTTTAAACGATCTTGTATTTGTAATGGCCTTATAAGAGAGAACAATGGGTGAATTTTTCCTACCTTTTTGGATGGTTCAGTACTTAGGTGGTTTGAAACACTAGGTGATAATGTGAAAAACTCATGGGATTTATTAGCGAAAGTTTTCTTGAAGAATTTGGTGAACAGAGAGATATGCGAGATCTCATGATCGATATCAAAGCTATCCCGAGGAGAGAAGGAGAAGATAAGGGATTATCATTTCGTGTTCTAGAGCTAAGGAGGAAGCTCGATGCGAGATCCGGAAGGAAGGATTAGCGGATGGGTTGATGAATGGCGTGGATAATCTCCTATGTAAGCACTTCATTCTTGGGATGAAGCGAGAGAGATCAGACAACGAGTGAAGTATGACCGCCAGGTTACCATTGAACAAGCAAAGGAAGATTGCAAGAAGGCGAGAAGAAAGCATGGAAGAGGAGCCCAAAGAAATTGTTGCTAAAGTAGAGCCTACACCCGGCACCTTTGGTCAGAATCCTGACCACTCTCGGTGAGCACAAATCTTTCTCTACAGTACATCTCACCGAGTATGAAGATCTGCTCGAAAAAATGGGTCGAGTTAACTATTAATCTTCTTGAGGAAAGAATTTAGTTCTCGGGGGTGGAGATAGAGGTCGAAAAGAAATATTTTGAAGTTGTATGTTATGGTTATAAAAAGGGTCATTATAAGTATAATTGTCAGGATAGAGCTTACATCAGTCGGTAAAGGAGATAATGATAAAAGAAAAACATCTCGTGAATTCTTTTGATGTAGTAGATAAGAGCGAAATAATGAAGTAGATGTGTTTGTAACAAAAAGAAAGAAAGAAAAATATAATCAAGATGGAAATGATCAAAAAGATGAAAGGAGAAACTAGTAAGAAACATAGGAGAAGAAAGTTGGGTGTGCGGGATTTTTTGATTTCACGGGGCAAGACCATACTCCATCTTGGAAGATCTCATCCAAAAGGCTGCAAATATTACATATGGTCAACTCTGGCTATGTCTTCGAGAAGGCGGGAGTTGCGAAGTGGACTTAATGCTCGACGAAGGAAGGAGGTTGAGGTCCTTGTTTTGGAGAGCGAGGCGGATCCCTATGCTCCATGGTGAGTATTATGTAATGGTATTTCAATTCATGATGTCTTAGTTGATAAAGTCTGCGATTAATGTAATGGCGAGTCTGTAATGAATATGTTGGGTTTAAAAATTGATCGCCCTTGACACTTATGTTAAGGTCATTAAATAAAGGAAAAACTAAAAGCGAGAAGGTGTAGTTTCAAATGTGGCAATATCTTGTTATGGGTGTTGTATGTGTGGTAGACTTTCGGGTGATGAAAAATGAATCTTGTTGTGTACCCAATGTTCTTTGGGAAGACCATGGCTAAGGAGAGTTCATACGAGAAACTACTTTGGAATGAAGGTTTCATGACACTTGGACGTGGTAGAGAGGGTGAAGATAAACGTGATCCTCGACATCATAAAAGTAAGAACTGTGGATTCAAGTGATGGCCCGAGTGATTGAACATCCTCGATTACTCTGAAGTACAGGTGAAGTGGACACTTTGAAGATGAAGAAAGTGAGGTTGATGTTTCAGTCATGGATATCCTTCCAGTCACACCAACTCATGACCTTATAAAATTATCCGAAGAAGAAGTTGATGATCGTCTCCAACAAATAAAGATTGGTGATCTTTGTGATGGAGAGTGAGAAGGAATCCTACCTCCGGCTCTTTGAAGGTACATACACATATTCACTTTTGATACTGAGGAACTCCGTCGAGTAAGTTGGGTAGAACATTCTATTGGTGGTAGATGGTCTTAAGCCCATAAAGCAAATGCCATATAGAATGAATCCTAATTTTTCCAAGGCTGTAAAGAAGAAATAGATAAGTTGCTTGATGCGGGATTCATATTTCTTTGTGGAGAATTCGAGAATGGGTTTCTCCATTGTGATCTCAATAAAAAAGAATGGGAAGCTACGCATTTGTGTTGATTACGGGAAGCTCAATAAGGCAACAAAGAAGGATCATTACCCTCTTCCATTTTCGGATCAGATCTTGGGCGAAGTAGTTGGCGCGAGTCTTTATAGTTTCTTTGATGGATATAGCGGCATTTCTGACCAAGTTCGTATAGCGAGATAAAGATCGGTGAAGACCACGTTCACCACTCCTTGGGAACGTTTGCTTATAGAGTTATGCCTTTTGGGTTGTGTAATGCTTTCAGCTGACATTCAAGCGTTTGATGAATAGGGTGTTGAACCCTACATTGGGACCTTCATCGAGTATTTACGGATGATTTTTGCATCTATGGGAGCAAGTTGGACCACCGCCAAATGGAGACAACATTTGAAAGGTTAGATGAAACACAAGCCTCACTAAACCCTACAAAGTGTGTCTTTGGATGTTAAAAGGCGTTTTGTTAGGGCATGTTGTATCCAGAGATGGTATTAGTCTGATCACCGATAAAGTTTCAAAAATCAAAGAGTTACCATTTCCTATGAATAGAAGTAAGTTGAGATCATTTTTAGGCCATGTGGGAGTCTTATAGAAGGTTCATAAAGAATTTTCAAAGATTGCCTGACCACTAACCAGTTCTTCTTGAAGAAGGATGTTACTTATGAACGAGAAATAAGGCGTGAAGCTTTTGGACAGGCTGAAAGAAGCCACTGGTGTCTTCACTGTTTTAAAGAATCAGATTGGAGCAAACCATTCATGTGTGTGCCTTGATGCCTCGAGATGCGACACTAGGAAGTACTTTGAGCAAAAGGATGAAAATGGGAATGAACATCAATTTACTTTGGGAGCGAGACAAATGAGCGGTCTTTGAGGTAAATTATCTTGTATGGCCTAAAAAAGAGGCTCTGCATAGCTATCATTTTCTTTGTAAAGAAGTTTAGGAATTACTTGCTTAGGGCAAAAATTTATAGTTGTATGTGAGATCATCAGGGCTCTAAAATATATTGTAAATAAGCCTAACCCATCGGGGAGGATAGCAAGATGGATAATTTTTTTCTACAAGAATTTGAATTTGATATTATAGATAGGCTAGGAAAGAAGCATGTCAATGCGGATGCACTCTCTCGAGCCTATGATGGTTTAGGATCATCTTGTGATGATGATGATTTCCCGATGCGACATTGTTATCCTTGACACAATCCCTAGTGAATACATAGATATTTGGAATTATCTGAATGAATTCAAGTTTCTGATGGTGCCAATCAAAGACTAAGAGGAAGATTACTCAAGTCAGTCGTCATCCATATTCTATTTGCGTGGAGTATTATTTCGAATAGGACACGATGGACAATATAAGAGAGGCGATTGGACGTGATCGAGGAAGGAAGGCTGCTAGAAGAATTCCATGATGGTACATGTGGAGGGCACTTCTCTGGACGACTTACTGAGAAGAAGGATCTTGGATGCGACGGAGTTATATCTTTGGCCCACTCTTTTTAAAGATTGTTATAATTATTGTAAGACATGTGATATTTGTCAAACACATGGTAACCGTAAGACTTCATCAACTCCATTATGCCCTATTCTTTCACTTGGTCCCTTTGAAAAGTGGGGAATAGACATTGTAGTCCACTTCAACTACCTCACGCCAAAATAAGTATATTGTAGTTGCCTGATTATTTAACCAAGTGGGTTGAAGGTAGGCCATTGAAAAACTTCCATGGATGAAGTGCGAGGTTCATATATGAACGCATTGTCTGATTTGGTTGTCCATTAGAAATTAGTAATGAGATCAAGAAGCCACTTCATTAATGAGGTGGTAGAAGCCTAGTCAATAAGTTTTCTATTAAGCACGGGAAGGCAACAACATCTGAGCCAAGCACAAATGGATAGGTGGAGCGAACAAATTTTGTGTTGTGTCAAATTCTAGCAAAAGATGCGGCCTTGCGGTACATAAATGGGATAAAAGGATTAAATGCGGCATTGTGGGCATATAGGGCAACATCAAAGTCAGCAATAAGATACTCCCCATTTCGGTTGGCTTATGGCATTGATCCAGTTCTTCCTATTGAGTTTGATATTCCACAGTCGAGTAATGAAAAATGAAAGAATGGATGAAAGTGATTGATAAAAGAAAGGTTGGTACATTTTCATTTTTAGAGGAAATGAGGAAATAGCTAAGGATACAAGCTATAAGAAGAAAATGAAGCGAAGGAATACTTTGATCAAAAGATCCGGTGGTCTCCATTTCATGTGAATGACTTGGTTCTAGTATATGATTCTAGATAAAAAAAAGAAGAAGAAAATTTATTCCAAAATGGATGGGGCCCTAAAAATAAAGCAGTTTTGTGCATGAAAATGGTATGTCTGCATTTGGAGGAATTGGATGGCACTCCCATTACGAAATGGGTCAACCACTGACAAGTTGAAGATTTTCAAGCACGAGAATAGTCTACTCAGGGACGGAGTAAAAGCTAGGAAGGGGAAGATGTCGACACTAAAATTTTCCTCCGTAATTTCTATTTCATTAATGTATGTATTAGGAATAGGATGTTGTTAAGTATAATTAGTAGTAGCGTCAGATAGAAGATAACGGCTTTGCCATGTATGACGCCGCTTGATAATGTATAGTATTTAATGATAGTCAAAAGTACAATAGGAATGTTGTGGTAAAAGTAAATAGTTGTCGTAAGTGGTCCGGTAATGTTAAAATGTCAAAGTTGGGGTAAGTAGAGAAGTAGGGTCTACATGATTAGGAATTAGAAATATTATATTGGTAATAAGGACAATGAGTGAGGTCATAAATATTTTGTATATTTTATTTGTAAAAAGTCTAAAAATGTGGAACCCATGTGAAATGATAAGGTTTATCTTATCTTAAAAGATAAGCTTACATGTACAGATAAGAGTTAAGGTATGGAATATGATTCGTCAGAGTGGATTTCTTATCCTATCTTAGAGATAAGATGGATAAGCCTAGAAGTCTATAAATAAAGAGGCCACCCCCCTCATTTAGCATAGAAGGAAGTAGTGAGAAATATTGTATGAAGTGTGTAAAGGAAGCCATCAGTTTAAAGGTGTGTTGAAGAAGCCATTAAGAGGTGTAATTGTAAAGTTTCTCCCATAGTATTGGTGGAAGGCAAGTGAAGTCAATAACACTTGAAGTACCTCATGGGTGAGATTGTAACAATTTCATGTTAATATTATAATTTACTTTGATATTTCATATTTGTCATCATTCCGTCTTATCATAGTCGATGGTATTCTTGTGTTATGTTTGTTGTTTTGTTTCCAGATTACATCCATCAAATTAAAGGTGTGCATTAGTAAATAATCATAAAGACGAGAGTTCGGTGAAGAATTATCATAGTGCCGGATTGGTGATGACAGTGGTCACCTAAATTACTTTTGGCGCATGGGGGAAAAATAACTTAAATCATATTATATTTATGTGGTTTTCCCAAGGGGATTGATTGGGGTCTTTTTTTGGGCCTCTTGTTCCATGGTGAAGTTATAAAGGAGTGTTTGAGGAGAGTTATTCATTCATTCATTCATACTCACCTATTTTGATATTGGAGCAAGCTGTTGTTTGCACTTTCTTTGCTTCAGGAGTAAGATCCCACGGGGACCTTAGCTTCGGAGGTGAAAGATCCACACCTAACTAGCAGAGCACTCTTCGGTGGTGAAAGATCCTCCCTAGTTTGCTATTTTGGAGCTTTATTTAGATTTTTGGATCAGATCTGGAGAGTAATCAGAAATTCAGTTTCAGAGTAAGAGGACAACCCTTCTTCATCAAGGGTTTCAGATTTGGAACAACTATTTTCTAGGGTTTTATCTACTTAGTTCCAAATTTGCAGCAGTGTTTTTTAGGGTTTCAGGTGTCCATTTTCAGATCTGGAGGTTGGGATCATTTCTATATATTTAGTAGATGTTATTTCCATAAAATCAGATATTTATCCGTTGTATTCACATAGTTATGAATTTTTGAAGTTTTTAGCAGTTTAGGGCTTTTGAAAATTACTGGCAGTTATATATTACTCGGAAAAATCAAAAAATATTTTTCTAGTCTTTGTTTTCACCTTAGCAAGCTCTCTATAAAATTTTGTGTGATTTGGGTAAGTATTTTGTAAGGTAACTATAAATTTCAGTTCGCTGCCCTGGTTGGTTCATTTCCAGAAATTTCAAATTATCATTTGCTACAAATTTTTATTAAATTTTGTGAAATTTCAAGATTATCCCACAAGGGATATTTCAATCTAGTCTAATAAACATTCAGGATTTCTGAATGTCCATAGAGTGCAAAATTTCCTGAGCTAGCACAATCTCATCATGAATATGACGACCAGAGAACAAATCCACCTTGCTCAGGAGAAATAATCTTATGAAGAAGGGGTTTTAGTCTTTCCGCTATAACTTTGGTAATAATTTTATACAAGACATTACATAAGGCTATAGGACGGAAACCAAAGATATCCTCCACCTCATTAGCTTTAGGAATAAGAGCAATGAAAGTCTTATTTATCTCTTTAAGCATAGTTTTGGCTATCCTTACTTCCTCGACCACTTGTAAAAGGTTACATTTGTCACCCAAGAAGTGCACGTTGATAGAGAATGGTGTGTACTCTCTCCTTTGACAAAATTGGAACACCTGAGAAAGGTTGTGGGTAACATTTGATTGCCCCTACCAGGTGAACCTCTAGAGTGGGTTGGTTCCCTTGTGAATCACCTAAAACTAACAAAATTGACAAGGAAAAGGGAGAAGGAATGCAGGAAATATAAAATTGAGGTGATACACCAATGATTTGATGCACACATGTATTATTGCATACAAAAAATATAGAGATCCATACACATGCACAACTCTAGGCTAATCTGCCAAATTAATTCAAAGGTTTAGGTAAGGGACAACAATATAGGGAAGAAATTCCACAACAAAGCAATACAATACCTAATAAAATTTCAATGAATACTGAAAACCAATGATATGAAAAGGCAAAAATGAATATTTTCTATTCACAAGAGATGCAAGAATTAGGATTACCGAGCAAAACAATTGGAAGAGTGTATCTTTTCTTCATTAAAAAATCCTTTAAAGGTTGCAAAAGTTCAAAGGGCGTGCATACGAAGCATAAAATATATTATTTTATTCACCCCTTAACTACCCATGAAAGCACGAGAGAGTGAAATAATAAAACAATTGAACTCTAACCCTATTGCATTGATTTCCGGTGTTATGTGGGGACGCGTTCTAGAGGTTTACATCACGTCCTAAATGTCAGGGCGTCTTGAGGATGGGAGGCGGGACAGAGGCGTTTCCTGCCGTTCCCATTTTCCAAAAATAAGGGGGACGTCCCCTAAAAACAAGGACACGGACATCGGTGACATCTAGAGGGCGCTTTTCATCATAAACAAGGTTTAGGGACATTTGTGCAAACAAGGGGGTTTTTATTCGTCGTGGACGCCCCTAAGATTGTAGAGGGACGCCACGACTTCCCAATGACTTTCACACCAAGCAAAAGCTAAAACTCACACTTTAGCATTTTTATGTCATCTTTTTTAAAACACTTTTAATGCTTTCTAATTAAAAGCAACATTACCTAACCTAAAAGCAACAAAAAAACTTATAAAAAGAGCATTTCACACTCATTCTAATCACACCAAGCAAGAGCAAAAAAAAGAGAAGGCAAGAGCAAGGGCAAGGTACAAAGAGCAAGGAGGAAAGCAAGACAAGAAAGGAGGAAGAGCAAGAGGTATGTACATACATTACTAATTTACTACCATTCTTTGTTTTTTTTTTTTTAATTTCCAAATGCAAAGTTGAAAGTGAAGGCATTGCATTTGTTTGTATTTTTTTCCTATTTGGATTAATAAGTGATGGAATGAGATAAAGCATAAAAAGGAGGGCATTTTTATTGTTTTTTTTAAAAAAATGTATTCATCGTTGTTTTTTTCAAATTTGTATTCATTGTTTTATTGTATTGTATAGCTATATTGTTTTGTATTTTAATTATTGCAGCTTTCCAAAAAAAATGAGTTTCGATAGTGATTATCAAGTGAATATGAGGTTGAAAATGGGTGTGCAAGGAGAAGAACTGTTAGAATTTGAGGATTTTAATATATACGGATTTAATCAACTTACATAATACATAATGTTCTGATAAATATTTAAATAAAGATTACATCATAACATAAGTAAAGCAAAATAAATACTTATGAAATAAATAACACGGGTGACACAATATTTATAGCGGAAAAAACCCCAATAGGATAAAAACCACTTTGAAAATAACCTTTTACTTACGTAACTTATTTTACATCCGGAGAAGATTATCTCCTCCTTTGAAACCCTATTTACAAAGGTAAAACCAAATCACTTGATTTACACACCTTTGATATATTTCCGAATATATCAAATGAGGACCTAAAGTCCTTTTTATATAAGGTGATCGGGTATGTCAAATGACCCACTTTTTTAACCTAAAATGGTTAAACACCTAGATTTATAATATTTAATATTAAAAATATAATCATTTCATGATATTAAATATTTAACCTAAAGTATATACCTAGGTTAGCGTATTTAATAATAGAAATAGAAATATTTCATATTATTAAATATTAAACTATATATTAGTGATGGACCCATATACATTAAGGGTTGGCATACCACTTAATCATTATGTTCCAACAGAACACAATCAAAAACACCTAAGCTATTAGTTCTGAGGAGTGTGGACAAGTTCAAAAGTTGCCCCTCCGAAATGTTGAAACAATATGCTAGGGGTCTTTTGATAAGAAAAAACCTTTGAAACAATTTGCTCAAATTATGCAAGGTCCTAGATGAAGCATTTCAAGGGGCACTAAAATATGGAAATGCAACATATGCTCATTATCTTGGTCAGGCAAAGCATTACTAGGTTGAATGCACATTTATTGCACATTGCGGGGAAAGGTGTAGGCATGTGTGGACAACTATCACTTGAAGAGAGGTCATAAATGGTGAGGTTGTATAATGGAGATATGGTGGAAAAGGTTCCAAAAGTTCGTGGCCGTCATGTTAGTGGCACTGGCACCCCTTCTAGTTTTGTGAGAATTAATATTGGTAGTGTTACAGGTGCATCTTATGAGGTGTCTGAATTGGATGCTTTTGGTAGTAGTAGGGGAAGAGGAAGGTTGTGGCCTCAATCCAGTTGTTGAAATGTATGATACAAAGGCTAGAGAAGAGGTTGATGATGCCATTGGAAAATTCTTTTTGCTACTGGCATTCCATTTCATGTTGCTCGCTCTCCTTATTTAAGGAGGCTATGGCTAAGGTAGCCAAAGTAGGTGTGAGTTATGTGCCCCTAGGAGACACGAAGTTGAGAACCACAATCTTGGATAGGAACTATTCCAAGGTTAATTTATTGATGGAGGAAATGAGGTGCACATGGGTCTCTCACGGTTGCAAAGCATCATCATGGATGGGTGGACAAATATCAGACACCACCCACTCATAAATATCATTGTTTCATGTAGAGAGGGTCCTTACTTTTTAGGGCAATTGATTGTTCAAGGAAGAAGAAGGATGCAGAGTTCCAATTCACCATTTTGCGAGATGTTATTGAGGAGGTTGGCCTGCCAACGTTGTGCAAGTTATTACAGATGCAGCTTATGTGTGCAGGGCAAGAGTAAGCTTGTCGAGGCTCATTACCGACATATATTTTGGACCCCATGTTGTGTGCATGCCATGAACAATGCACTAAAAGATATTGGAAAAATTGATTGGGTCAAAAATGTAGTGGTTGATGCTAGAGATGTGTAGATGTTCATCTGCAACCACCATATCGTCATTGGCACTCTTCTGTAGCTTTTCGAGGAAGGAATTCCTCAAGCCAGTGGACACATGTTTTGCATCATATTTTATTTTGTTGGATAGGATGGTTGAGTTGCAGGAATCATTACAGTGTATGGTCATGACATCAGAGTGGTCTAGGTGGGATGGGTCGAAGACAGAGCAGGGGAAGAAGGTGAAAGCAATTGTGGTGAATGAAACATTTTGGATAGATGTGAGATATATCACATCCATAATATCTCCAGTTTTTAGTGTGATAAAATATGGGGATTTTGAGAGCCCTAGCCTTGGTGAGATATACGAATGTATTGATAGTATGCTTGGCCAGATGAAGGTTGTTGTTCGAGCAAGGGACCCCACCTTGGAGTTCTACCATCACCATATTCAGCCTATCATTGAGCGGAGATGGGAGAAGTTGAACACTCCTTTACACATGGTTGCATATGCACTAAATCCAAAGTGGTATGTTGAGAGGCCTGAGAGTTCTCCCAGTAGATGATGAGGAGGTGAGGAAGGGTTTCTTGAAAGCCCTAAAAAAATGTATAATGCAGAGGATGCTTCACGAGTCAAAACTGATTGGCTCAAGTTCGCTTATCTGGATGGCTACAAAAAATCATCAAAGATAGATAGGACCACATTGGCACAGGAGAGTCCAGTTAGTTGGTGGCGATTGTATGGACATGTAGGATTGCTACGTACACTTGTTATTCGTCTTCTTTCTTAGGTTTCTAGTTCCTCTACTTCTGAGAGGAATTGGTCAACATATGGGTGGATCCACTCTCTTAAGAGGAACAAACTTACCTCTAAGAGAGCAGAGAAACTTGTTGTACATAGTGCCTTGCGTCTCATGGATCGCAAGACACCTACGTATAAGGAGACCCAACATTGCGGTGGGATGTGGATCCTGAGGATGCAAGGCAAGATTGATGAAGATCAGGAGCAACGAGGATTGGTTGATATCTCTTTGCAGATGCAGATGATGCGTTGATACTGAAATACTCTAGTGAGGAGGAGCGGTTCTGTTGTTCCTTCGGAGGGCTCTGATAGTGATTTTTGAGTTGTACTTGTCACTTGTCATTTTGGTTATGTAATGTCATTTTGGTTATGAGACATGACATAATATTTCATAGCATATGTAATGTGGGTGTAGTTGTACTCTTCTCATGTTGATTATTGAAGAGTAAGACTAAGACTTGTTTTTAATTTTCAGCTTTACTATTTACTATTTAGTATTTAGTCTTTCATTGTCATGTTGAAGTTTTGAACATTGAATATAATATATATAGTTGTAGCATTTTGGGCCTTGGCTTATGTGATGAATAATTGGATTAATCATTAATGGTTTCAATCTTCAAACTTTCAATTTTAAGTCTTAGTTTATTGAATTATTCATGTTATATTTGTAAAATTAATAAATTATATATATTTTTTATTAGCCGTCCCCTTGCCATCCCCCTGCCGTCCCGAAATTTTCAAAAAAATTGTCGTCCCGGAAACCCCGTCCCCCGTCCCGGAGTCTTAGGTAACTATGTAACTACAATGATTTCTGAGTTAACATAGCATTAAAATATTTTATTTCAACAGAAAGAACCTTAATTTGCGTTGAAAACTGGGCATGCTGTTTGGTTTTTTTCTTGTCAAAGTTTTTTTTCTGTTATTTGTCAAATATAAGTTCAAGTGACGAAATTCTTCTGAACTGCATCAAAACTTTTAGGTATGCTGGAAGTGTTGAATTTTATGATCTCAGTCCCCAAAACTGATCCTCATTTTGCTATCTTTAGAGTTTTTTTAATTCTTATTTTTAGCATACACTCAACTGTAAACTGCTGCTTTTATCATTAAAATAGACCCAGCTGTTTTGATAATTTTAGCATGAAATTCATGCTCTTTTCCACCTATTTCTAGCGCCAAAATCCACTATGCATGCTATTTGAGCATACTTTTGGCTATTTTAGCAGCTCTGTTCCCTCTTGTTTGCTTACAAATTCTTTAAGTGCACTTGCATTCTAATTTTAGACACTCGCTATTAGGAAGAAGAAATTGACCAACATAATTTTTCCATCCACCCAATTTCCGTTTAGCACAATATTATTTGGGTGATAAGGTGGAAAATCTCTATTATCTAAAAAAGGTGTTTTGCCAAAAATATCCAACTTCTTAAAAATAGTTGTTAGTTCTTCAATGGATAAATATAACAGGTAATTGTTTAATAATATCCCAAAAGGCCTGGAAAAACTTGAACAATGTGAAGCCATTTGATCGAATGTCAGAGCTTGGAGCTCTTCTTCCGTAACATGTTGAGCCAGCCTTTCATTCTGTGTTGAGAGATACTGAAAGGTAATATGTTCATTAAGTTGTCGTTGTGAGTCCAGATCTAGAGTTGAGAGGTAAATAAGTTCTGAAAATACTGTTGGGCCACCAGCTGCATCCCCTGAATCGAATAAACAAATCTATGTTGGTCAATTATTAGAATGCAAGGCTTACCTTTTATAATTAAGTCAGAAGAAAAGAAGGGTGGACTAATGTCAATTATTTTACCTCAATTATTTTGTAATGATATTCTTGCATGCAGTATAAAATGAGAGGTACACAATCTATGATGCGTGCATCCGGTGAGGATAGAGATTCCTTGCAAGTTGATACTTGAAAACATTGGCGTTAAGAAGCCATTGGTGCTAATGATGTAAGGTTCGCAGTTGAGGAAGTGATTTAAGGAGCGAAGAGAAAGGCTGTGAAGGAGGATTCAAGTTGGAAGGGCTTAGAGACTGTTGATTAACAGTCACAAATATTTAACTAAAATAAAAATGAAAAAAAAACAGGAGGATTTCTTTTCCTCTGTTATCCAGTTGCGAAAAGATGGTTTTGAGGCATGAAAATACTCTTCAGACATCTGGGAGCAAGAGGAGGGTGGCGCTATTTGTGAGACTTAAAGGGACGTTCAAAGCAAAATGTGAGTATAAACATTGATGAAGGGCACAAGATTCGAGAGCAAAAATGATATTGATCAAAACGTGTTTCAGTCATGAATAACGTAAATGCAATTGACAAAGGAATTTTGAAGGTCATTTGCAACTGTTGAAAGCAGAGTCATGGGATATATAAATTCGTGGATAGAGGTGGCATAAACCAGAATATGGAAGTAAAAAAATGCCATCGGTGAAGCAGAAACATGCCTGCTTGGAAGACATAAATGAGGAGATAATGAAGAGGGCACAGGCTGATGAAGTTTTGAGAAGTTAAAATAAAGAGAAGTCAAACTCATGTTTTCTTCTGTTAAAAAAGAAATAAGAAAATCCATTCTTGTATTAAATCAAGCACATTCTTAAAAGAGAGTTTAAGTCATTTAGATGGTATACAGTATATTGAAAGATGTCTAGGGTAGTCACAGAGCAGATCGTGAGCTTAGATTTTACCCAATGTTTTAAAAATCGGAACCGGACTCGGAACTAGTCAAAGGTTTGACCGGGTTGAACCGGATCGAGACGGTTCAAACTCTATGAACCGGTTTACTAAAAAACACATAAAAATTACATTTTTAAAGAAAACAATATATTTGAAAGATTAGAAACCATGATTCCAACAATTACACACAAAATATGCATAGTTTGCTCATGTATATAGTACCATAGTTGGAATACTCGCATTCGGCAAATACTCGGCAGACCCCCCAAAAAAAAACTCAGCAAAAACTTGGCAACTTAAAAAATACTCAAATTTCTTTAAAAAAACATAAATTTGCAGCCAAAACCGTGTATTTGCAGCGTTTTCTTTCATTGCTATTAATGCTTTCTTTTTGTTGGGACCTTTACGATAGCATTCAATCTTGTGTCTGAGGATGCGCAAATTGGAGTGTAAACACAAAAAAAACTCTTAAAATAGCAAAAAAAAAAACCTACGCATCTGTTGATATGTGAAGTCAACATTTGAATAAGCAGGTTGCGACCAAGTTGGCAGGTGGGACGATTAGTCCTAGCACGGGAGAATACTCGCCGAGTTTTGGCGAGTACTACTTGAGTTTTGGAAAGCTATCAGTATTTTTAATTATTAAATTCTGCTCAAATTTTGGATCAAAGCTCATGATTCTTTGAGGAAGATTGCAAGAAGTTGCTTGGTCCTAAAAGGTGAAAAAAATGGATTTTATGAAAATAAGAAAAATATTGCCATCAATGCGTAGAGCTTGAGAAAATATACACTTTTAGAAAAACGGCTTTTGAAATGGAGCCACAAAATGAAAGTTATGGCACATGCAAGTTTTCTATTGCTACATCTTCCCGGACCCTTTCCAAAAATGGCAAATTTTATTCTCTGCTTGTGTTTTCTTCACCAAAAATCCAAAAAAGGAAAAAATCCTGACTCAGCCGGTTCAGGATGAAACCGGACCGGTTCGACCAATTTGGTACTAAACCAGCCGGTTGCTTACAAAACTGGGTTCAGTACCAAACTAGTCGAACGGTCCGGTTTTTTAACCGGTTCATGTCTAAATATGTTTAACCAATCGAACCGGCTGGTTCCGGTTCCAGTTAATCCGCTTTTAAAACACTTGATTCAACCTTTGCTTGAGGATTTGTTTTTCTAAGAGGGATTTTGAAGTTTTGGTCACAGATGTACATTTTCTCGCCTAAACTCTGCTAGAGATTGGTATTTATTTGCATTCTAGAGAAATAAAATAGAATGCAAATTTTTTAAAAATTTTTTTAATTTTCAATAAAGAATTATTTTCTAAGAATGGAAATTTTGCTAGGCAAATCAAATGAAGTTAATATAGCCATTGTCGAAGATCCATCGGATGTTGATGGTGATGAAGAATTCACTGATGAAGAATATATACTTTAAAGAAGCCCCACACTTTGAAGAAAGGAAGGGATTGAGTGTAGATGAAGCTCAACATGGATGGCTGCTGCTCAATTAGTTTAGGAGTTTGTGGATCTTGGGAATTATACCCTTTCGAGGGTCACAAAACAACTTGATGGAGCATTGTGGATGTTGCTCAATATGGATGGTTGTCCAATAATTTGAGAGGTTCGTAATTTGGATATTTGGGGAGGTGGAATTTGGAAACTCAAAATTCAACTCGGGACTACACCTTAACGAAGGTTATGGGGCAGCTCAATGGAGTTCTACTTGGTCAAATAACTATTTTCAAAGAGAAAACTTCTGAAGAATGCATGGCTTTTGTTTGTTTTTTGCTTTTTGTAGTGTAAGCCTTAAGAGGGGGTATTAGAATATAAGGCTTACCTTTTATTATTAAGTCATTATTAGTTATGTATTAACTAATGTTCAGTTGTAACCACCTCAACCATTTTGTAACTATCTCTTGCATAATAAAATGAGGTACACACTACCTATGATATGTGCATCCCTGTTTCTTTTCATTCCTTCTCTATTCACATCTTCTAACATCTATCACCACTCAACTACTAAGATTTCATGGCAACTGTTTTATCATTCATAGCTATTTTGGAGTGTTATTATCCAAACTACTACACATTCAACCTATTGATCACTTGGATATTGACACACACTAGTAAATTATTGGCCCGCGGTTTTGAAGATGTCCTTTACACAATATAATGGTATTCTGCAGGGGAATACCATCACCAAACCACGTCTGAAGATGGGTGCTCCTTGATGCATCTCTATTGCTGATAATGTACCACTATTTGGGGTCCCAACCAACTTGTCATTTTGACTAGCCAAATAAACCATAATAAGAAATAATTAATAGTCTAAATAATTGCATTTATAAAAGACTTCTTCTATTTTCAAGATATTATCTCCAAAGGATGTTTTACAATTGTCTTAACTACAAGGGGATGACCGGCAGCCTTTTACCCAGGGAAAAATACTTTATGGGACAACTTATGGGTGGCAAATAAAAGGGGGACTTACGTGTGCGAACTAAGGTTCATTGTCAAATATTTCCATTGGACTTCAAGGTGTCAACTCATTCTTGGGGTAATTCACGTGCTTACAAATGGGGTAAGCCAATAACTTGCATGCATCTACCACAAGGGGAGAATAGAGGTTTCAACCAAATGGATTATAAACATCTACAAATGGGATAAGTATCTGATGTCATCATGGGACGTCATATCAGTGTCATCTACAATATAAACTCAAAAATGTACGAAAGTATTCAAATAGGATATTCTAGATACTTGGCGTCATTTTCTTGAATTTGCATCTGAATGATTTTGTAATGGCATGTAAAATTACAATTGTATTATGGGACACTGTCCCAGCCAAATTCTCACAATTTTGTTGTCCTTGTTGGCCCAAGACTAATTCATGCACGGGAGGTTTGAAGAGGTTGAATGCAATTTGTGGTAGGTTTGAAATAAATTAATTGCCGAGGTTAAATGAAGCTTTTCCTTCATAAAAGAAGGAAAAATTTATTGTGGCTTTGAGATTCTCTTCTGCATATATGTATTTGGATTTCTTTTCTGCTGTGAATTTCAAATTCATGATTATAGACGCAGGATTCAATCTGTGTCCTGGTTATTTGAAAGTTATAAGAAGACAAGATGAGCTAGTTCTTATGATACTAAAGATATTGGTCTTCCTGAAAGGTGATTTTATTTGAGGAACACTGAGGGTCTCTTAAAATTATGATATGCCCTTTCACATTGATCATGTTCATCCATCTGTTTTCAATTTCTGTTATTTTAATTCCCATGGTTGTGAATATCCTCTTGGAATCATTATAATGCAAAACAACTTTCACCAACACAAGGAATCAAAGGGGCTATAATTTTGGCATTGGCACGCTTGCATAGATGTTTGATATGAAAATGATTAGACTTAAATGTTTTGCATTTAAGAATAATGGGAAGGTGAACTGTTGGAAGACCCTTAATTTTTTGTTTAAGTTTAGGTGGCCTCTTGCCCTTTCATTAAAACAAGAAATGAAAATTACACGTGTTAAATCAGTTTGAATCCCTCAAGACATGAAAATGTTTACCCTTATCAAAATCGGCATAACAAAAGACTAAGCAACAGACAACAGAGATACCATATACCATCTAGCTCCTATGAAGATATAGTGTTCCTAGAATTCTAGCGGTTTCATAAACAGACATCAATATGTAGTGCAAAAGACATGCTGCCTACTACAGGCGAGCAAAACTAACCAAACTGTTAGTGACCAAAAGGGCATATGTATGGTGAATGGCTACTACCAGCCAAACATACCCTCTGTAGACTAAGGAGAACAAAATTGGGCCCAAGGTTTGTGGGTGCCAGCCAAACCACCACCGTGTGCCCCGCCTACAAGGACATACCCAGCACCACCACCCTGAATAATGTTAATGTGAGCTCCTTGTCCACGATAACATCTTTGTTGTTACTGGGACCACCAAGTAATGCACTGTCCCTAGCTACAACAGAAACACTCCCACCTCAATCACCACAACACAAATAGAGGCACCCATGCTTTTGAGCTGTGCAGAGATAAGCAACTGCTCATGTGTCTCCTCGAGCAAATACCTTGTGAGAGCTGGGTTTCACTTATGGTCTGGAAAGCCAGCCAGAGGATTTAGCAGGTTGATGGTAGGCGCAGGCAGAGCTTTCCCAAGAAGAGCAGTGAGAGATGTACATAGAGACCAACTGCATGTGATTTTGCGCGATCTCTTAGTACTTAAGTGTTATGACCTCCAGAAGTCCCTCTCAATCTGCATCTCGACCACCTTCGCATTCAGATAGGTGTTGGGTTCTTCAATTGCAATGTTAATCATAGCACCAGAGAGGTCATCAAGGATAACATGGGAAAGCAATTCATATATTGTGGGGCTCTTGGTAGACCTATTCAGATTCTTGTGGAAACATTCCTGAAACTCATCATGGGAATGGTGAAATCCCATTCCTTCATATCATAATATAGCATGTACAAAACTGAATGCATTGGTATCAAAGACATTGAATGCTGCCATTAGTTCTGTTGTAATCACCACTGACTTCTAACTAAGAGCCATGAAAGACAGGAAACACAGAACAAGGCATTTTGCAGAGTAAATACAAAGAATAGAACAAAAGACACTTCACAGTGATGACAAATCGTAGAAAAAATAAAGGTGATATATGTCACCATCGGGAAAGATATAGCATTAGATTGAGTGCCTGAGGCACTCAATGAATTGACACGCTCCTACAGGTGTAGCATGCAACTTGCAAGTACTTGCATCCCCTTAAGAGCACAGTCAAAACATAATTGTTATGTCATGGCAACTACAGGTGATACATTTAAATCTCCCATCTCAGCCGTGATGAGCTCTTCAAGGTCCAGCCATGTTGATGGTATAGCATGTTGTAGGTGACCAAGCACAGAGATACCGTGGTTTACGAGATCAACAACTATGTAACCTTCTTGAAAGACACGAGACCAAGTGATAAGATCAAATTGTGAGGCCAAGGCTCGGCCATCTTCCAGAATTTGCATTTATGATCTGATCCCACATTGGCTCTTCGACATTGCTTCAATGATTACTTGTGAATTACCTTCAATTTCCAATTGCTTAGTTCCTAAGGATCTTGCAAGCCTCGGCCCTTCCAAGAGTCCACTTGCCTATGCCTTGTTATTCCTGTCAATACCTAGATTGAGTGAAAATGTTTAAATACATGAGCTCGACGAACTTCTTAGAATGCCTTCGGCTCCTGCCAGACTGGATTCTCTTGAGAGGGTCACCAAAATTCAGTTTTATGACATTTGCTTCAGGAACTGTCTACTGGACCCCTTCTCTCTTATTTTCTTTACAACATTTTCCATTATCGGGTGGATGGTCCTTAATTTTTGTCCCGATAATTAATTTTGAATTTCTCTGCAGTACAAAAATAATATTTTCTTCTCATTGTCAGTCTAGTCTAGTTGTTGGACTTGTGTCGTGTAAAATTGCTACTGTGCAGGGTCTAAGATAGGAAAATATCATAATGCAAAAGAAAGGTGAATTATTTGTCCTGTGGGGCAAGGTGCTGGGGTTCTCATGGGAAGTGAGATAAGCAATTGGATGGAAAATTTATATCCTTTCACAACTTAAAAGTGGAAATGACGAGGAAAATATTAGCCTGGATATGACGCATCTTTGATTTCTTTTTGTTTTTATTCAACAAAAGGGAACTATCAAATTTGAGATCATTGTAATATTGTCACTTACTCTTCTTTGGCAAAAGAGACTTAACATTATCTATGAGTCGCAGTCCTTTCTCCAACTAATAGTAATTAAGATGCAATCCTCTCTATGTTATGCATATTATATCTAAAATGTTCTGAATATGTATCACACTATAAATTGGAATATTTTGGTTGCAGTGGCATAGGAAGTCTACTGAATATGTATAGAAGTACTAGTCGATGGTGTACTTATCTGTGCAATTTTTAGTAGAAATAATGTTTTAAAATACGTTCTTTTGGTGCTTTCTGGCTTTCTTGGGATTCTAAGAAAACATCTTTATCCATATGGACAGGAAGAGGTGCTGGAAAGGGCTAAAATGGCAAGGGAAAAAGCTGCCCGCGAAGCACTGGTAAAAGAGCATGTAAAGGACTCGTCTTCTTCATCCAACATCAATTCAACTTTAGTGTCAACAGATTCAAGTTCTGCATCTAATAACTCCTCTTCACCAGTAGTTCCAAACTCTACCTCCAGTAACGCTGGGAGGTTACAAACAGAGTCAAATGAAAATTAGTATCATATATTTGATTGATAGAATATTCTTAGGTGATGTTTATGGGAGATGTGTGCGAATCAATGATATGGGATTCAGATTCTTTGGAAAGAACATACGTGTCAGCATGCAAGGTTCATATAATGTTGCAAGTTGCATCCCACAATTATGTCTGTTGAGAAATAAAACACAAGTATGCTAGTATCAAGATAAATGGGCAAGTCATCTTTGTATGAAAACGAAACAAAAGACTGCATAGATAAAACGAGACCGTGTGAGGGGAACACTTGAAAGTATTAAGCATAAAGGATGAAGAGACTTACACTCCTCCATATCTTATGAAGTCTTAGAAGAGACGACTGCCTGAAAAAGCTTTATATCTATTACATAATCGTCGAGTATTCTGATCTTTTTGACTATTTGGAACTACCTTTAAAATTCAGTCAGTCGATCTTGGGTGACAACTTGTTTTTCTCTTATAAATCTATCTTGGATGATAACTTGTTTTTTCTTGCAAGTCAATCTTGGGTGATACATTTTTCTTTTGATGAGAATGCAGATCAGATCTTAAGATAAACAATGCTTGAACTCCATGGGAGCTAGACTGGGTAGATCGAGCCTTCGTTATCCTAAGTGAATGCAATCTAAATCACACATTGTTGGCAATTGCCGCATGAAAGTGTTTCAATAAAAACACTTAATCTAACATGGTAAATGGATGGTTAGGTTATTCTCTTATCTAGCAATTGGTATTGTTATTTTTAATTAATATCCTAGCAAATGACAAAACAATAGACATACAATTGTAGATTATGAAGAAATTTTAATGACTGGTATGATGCGGATCTTGAAACCATGATATTTTTTTATTTCACATTTAAAGTACAAAAAGAGTTCTTGAAATTGTGGATTTGAATTCCATATTTTGAAGCATAAATCCTATGTTTGAAGGACTGGCTCTTTTTTGGTTTATGATTTTATTTTATTTTCCAAAGCCTTGATCACATATCTATATCATGTTTTTTGGGTTATAAATGCAAGTAATCATGAAACTCGTAAATTTTTAATGAATCTCACGAGTCATATGGAAGGATTTTTGCTTATGATTATTATCAATTAAAAGTGGGAGATACAAGTTTTATATCTCACTGATATTTTGACCAAGTGGGAGATGCAAGTTTTATATCTCACTGATATTTTGACCAAGTGCGTGAAATGTAGAAAGCCATTCATATGTTATAAATTTTTATAAACCTCGATGAATTCTTTGTTTATGATTATTATCAATTAAAGCGGTATATATAAGTTTTATATCTCACAAAATTCTTGACTAAGTGTATGTAGAAAGCCATTCACGCATTATAAAATTTTATAAAGCTCTTTCTACTCTATTCGACATTTCTTGCACTCAATTAAGACATTGTCACCCCTCTAGGATTAAAACTTTGAACACCACTCAAAATGATAATGATGAGGAGTGAAAAGTCCAAAGCACCTACAAGATTTACTTATTCAACAATGAGTATTTTTGTCATATAGAACAATGTGTTGGAAAGTATACTTGATGCTCATATTCCTAGAAAATTAATGTGCACAAGGATATCATGGATCAATTATGTGGCCTTTTGAATGAGATTTCATTTCACCTGCACAAAACATAATTTTGTATTGATCCATGAGATAATAAAGTGTGGCCTCTCATAATACTATGGGGAATGTTTGTGTGCATCTCACTAAAAAAATACAGTATAAGCTAAGGTTCATCAATTTTAATTTTAAAAAGGAATGTTGTATTGTATCTATTTTTACATTGATTGTTTTTGGTTTAGATTTTATATCTAGATTCGTTTATATTGGTATTTTAATTATTGTTGTACCTTATATTTATATAAACCAAACTCAGAATATAAATCAAAAGTTTTTTTTTTTAGATATACATTTAAACACTTAGCTATAAATAGGGTAGGAAAGGTTAATTTGGTTTTAATTTAAAAATGAGTGTTGCATTGTGTCTACCTTTTTACATCTTTTGATTGTTTGTGGTTTGGATTTCATATTTACAATAGTTTATATTGGTATTTTTAATATTGTTATACCCTACATTTATATAAACCAAACATATTTTTTAAGAATATAAACCAAACACATTTTTTTAGACATGTGTTTAAATGGCATGTGTTTAAACGGTTGTAAATAGGGTAGGAAGAGGTTGATTGAATCTAATAACACATAAATGGCTTTCTGCATTTCACACACTCGGTCAAAAAAATTGTGAGATAATCATAAGCAAAGAATTTCTCCATATGAATGTGAGATTTATTTAATTTTTATAAGTTTTATGAATACTTGATTATAGAATCCAAAACAACAATATATAAATATGTGATTAAGGCTTGAAAATATAATTTCATAAGCCGGAAAAAGTGTGGCCCAAAAAAGAAGCCGACATTAAAACATGAGCTTTTATGCTTTAAATTATGGAAATTTTAGAAATCATAAATATTATTTTTCAAAAAAATCTTCATAATCTACAATTGCATGTATATTATTCTATTATATGCTAGGTTATTAATTAATAATAAAAGTGACAATTGCTCTATTAGAGGATAACCTTGCTACACATTTAGCATGTTAGATTTTAAGTGTTTTTTTGAAACACTAGCAATTCCCAACATATGATATAAATTCCATTCATTTAGTTCAATGAAAGCTTGATCTACCCATTCTAGCTCCAATGGTGTTCAAGCAATGTTTATTGTCTTACCATATATTTTATATTTCTTATCAACAAATAAAATAAATCATCACTCAAGATTGTGTAATGCCCAAAAAAAAATTGCACGACCAAAAGTTTTTATAAAAGGAGCAATTAAAAAAAAAAAAAAAAGCAAATGGTTTAGTCTTGAAGCATCAAACTTACACCATTGACTTGCAGATTTCATTAGTTAATATCCTAGCATACAAGCCACCATGCGAGAGGGTCGGGTGTTACACAAACTATAATTAAAATTAGCTTCCATATATACAAAATAAAATTTAAAAAATAACACAAACTCTTTAACAACTCCCACGATCAAAAGTTGGATGAGGAGGAAAATGACCAATCAATAAATGGATCTCCCTAAAAGAAATAGGACAGCAAAAAAAAAAAAATAGTGATGATTAAATGAAATTAAAAAGTTATATTAGATAAATTAAATGGGATCATCGAATGACTATTGACTCAATGGTGAAGATGTTTGGCTCTTAAAGAGCCCACCAGGGTTCAATTCTCGCTGCAAGCGAAGTCAAGAGATGCACTGTAATAAGGGATGAGGCCGGGATCGTGCCCCGGGTGAATTTGACGAAATGGATACCCCTTAGTCCTTGGCCGCTTAGCCTAAGAAATCTACCCACTTCACCATGGGCGAAGGCGTCCACTGAGACCTACTAGATTTCAATTAAAAAAAATTAAATGGGATCCCTTTGATCAAAAATCTCCTCGCCCTAAAATCTAGAGTTTTGTATAGTTGCCTAAGTCTCTTAAAGGGAAAATAAAAGTCTATATTCATTTTAATTTTTTTTTTTTCTTTTAATTTTTAATTTCCAAGGTTAGAGCATGGAGAGTGATAGATGAAAGAAAATGAGAGGGGGTTGCATATACATAAAGTATACATCCACTTCACAAGTAAAATACATACATATTTTTTGTTTTATTTTGAAATATATATACTAAATGTATATCTACATTTTCTCTATAAAGAAAAAAATATATACATAGACATATCATGTGTGTGCTACACACGCATAAGTATACATGCGCATAAATAAAAATATAAATCACTTAAAACACAAGGTGAGCCTAGAAAAGTAGGTGGCCAAGCTCCACCCATTGTCCACTACCCCTTTGTTTCTATTAAAATATGGGTTGTGGGGGACATATGGGAAGTGTCGACTCAATTGACCTTTCCTTCCCCCATAGCCCCCTCATGTTTTGTTTTTGTTTTTATTAAAAAGTATGGGGGCGACAACCCCTCTTATGCAAAATTGTGTAGATCGGGCGGGGAGCATGTGAGGGAGGGGCAATAAAACCCATACCCAACTATTATCATATACATATTAAATGTCACAGCCTAATTGAGGCATACACCCTTTTTTGGACATACATGTGTATATAGAAGTAATCCTAAGATACACTAAGGAAAACTAAGTCCGATTGATATATCACAACGACATTTAGGAGAATGGAATGCCATTTTTATTGAAACAATATAATTGATCCATTCTTTCTTGATGTATACACATATTATACCACTACGGTGCAAGTCCGGCGACTAGCCAATGCGATAAGGCTCACTCTAGTGATATCAACTTACTTATTAATTTTTAATTAAAGTCATAATGCAAGTCATTAAAAAGTTGTCTAACTACTAAGGTGACAGAAATACTCTGACGTTCTTAAAACTCGTTTATTAAAGGGTCAAACTTAGTTTACGTTGCACCAGTTGAATTTACACTTTGCTATTACAATGATTTATTATATTTCATTATTATTAGCGTTGAAGGTCAAAGGTGGTAGTGAAATCAAAGTACGTTTTAAATTTTATCTCGTCCCGCTTCAACCCATTTGTGGCTACAACAATATAATAACACTAGCCGATTATTTCTATAAGTTAGTATTGCTTATAGATGCTTGATATTCACCTCTTGAGTTAGTTAAATTCCAACAATTACAATGAGCATAACATTACCTACACAACTTATATAACTTATAATAATTATTAAGACAACTAGGTCAACATTTGCTTGCACATATAACACAACTTTATAACAAAAGGAAAACAATTTATTCAAAGAAGGATACAAATTTTATATTTCACTTAAGTTGAAAAGTCATAAAGTGGAGGGTTAAACTAGGGCCATTGGATCAAATGGATCCTAGCCCTTGGATCTTAGGGCAATCCAAGGTTGCACTAATTTCCTTATGGAAGCTACAAGGAGGTTCTATGCTTCCATTTCTCTCATTTTGCAGAGTTGGGTAAAGTGGAGGAGATAATGGAGGTTGAATATTTTGGGCAATGTAAGTAGGAGGAAGTTGCGAGGTTTGCTTGTCTCCATTGCGTAAGCTAGGAAGAGTTCTATGTTTGTTTGTATAGCCATTCTAGTTTAAGATTGTTTCTATTGAAGTAGAATCTGGTTTTCATTTTGTTTTTGGATCTTTAACTAGTTGTTTATGTATCTATTCTCTTCAAGCCTATTTGCAAGAGTTGAATATGTGTGTGTGTGTACATGCGCACGCACACACACCTACGTGTGTATATATACACATACATTTGTGAAGGTCTAACAAGCAGAGATCTACCATTGTTATACGTATCATACCGCATTTTCTTTCTTAATTATTTATTTCCAATCCAATTTTATGCTTTGAAGGTGCTATGTGCCATTGAGAATGTAAACATGGTGTTGTGGGTGGGGTTTGACCACCACCCCAACCCCTATAATGGTAGAGGACGACACAATTGTGTCATCCCCAAGATTATTGGGGGCGACATAGCCCGAATGTCCCTTGTTCTATATATATGGGGCACAAATGACTTGGCCGCCCCTTCCAAAATAGTTTGGGAGATGGACAAGCCATGTCGTCCCCTTTGTTTTAATATAAATGGGGTCGGCCAACAATTGGGCACACACACACACACACACACACACACGCACACACACGCACACACACACACGCACACACACACACACACACACACACACGCACACACACGCACACACGCACACGCACGCACTGCGCACACACACACGCATGCACACACACTAACGCGCGCACGCACGCACGCACACGCACGCGCGCACGCGCACACAGCAACACGCGCACGCACACGCACACACCTAAAGTTCAAAGCAACTATTTTCTTAATCGGAAGAAAAAATTGATGCATATCTAATTGTTTACTTTTAAACTATTTCAATGAATTTTTTTGACAATATCATGAAGAAGTAATGCAGATCTAATTGTTACTTAACTATTTGCAATGAAGAATTTAGACAATATCATGTTATAAGAAGGGAGGAATAAAAACATTTCCTTTTTTTAGAACAATCAACCTTTACGATGTTTACAACCAAATACAACTATGTGCATCCATAAGAATAACAAAATAAAATTCTTGTTTCTTTTACAAGGCATAATTTTCTACTAGGGTAAAAGCTCAATTGCTATACCTAATTCAAATTTTTACCTAAAATTTGCTCTAATTTGATTTTACATTCACATTTAGAATTCAAATTTCAAAAAGTAGAACACATTAATCAATAGCTATTTACAAGTCACTTTCAGGTTATTTTCTCAATACAATTTACAATAATGAATCCTTATTTTACATAACAACAATCTTTGTTGTACAAACTCACATATAAATTTCTAGTTTCACACATAGTTGCAAAAGTGAACAAGGGCATACATAATTTCACAACGGTGCAATCACAGTAGCCTCAACAACTTCTTCTTTCATACACCGTAAATTGCAAAAGGAATTCACAAAAAAAGGGAGAGCAACAACGTTCACCTCCCGGCCATACATAATAGGAAAATTTCTTCTATTCTAACCCACCGAACCCCAATCCAAGAGAAAACCACTCAACTATTTGGTAAAGTTGTGAAGGGTAATACAAAGGTGACTCACACTCATTCCAACAAATTTAAACATTTACATTGCTTGTACAACAACACACATAAGGTAAAATTCAGTTTTCTTTTTCAAACATTGCATAGACAGTTGGAACAACTTGAAGGGATGAATACCCATGACTACTAAAAACCTTGGGCCCCAACATCCATTCTAGAATGGAATTCCACAAGATGAAGACACTAATAACTAACGTGAGTCCCTACATCCAATCCTCCTGTGAGACATTGGTATACTCACTGGGTACATTTTCTTCAAGACAACATAATATCCATTGCACAATTCCGAGTTATTCTCCTTATCCACCATTAACACCATGGGTTCCTACATCATCCCTCATTCAAATTTTTTTATAATGTAGCCATACACAACACACCAATACATTGTTTGTAAAAAAATACAACTCAAGGGAGCATTGAAATCACAACAAACATAAGTAATTTGCAAGGAAAAGAATTATTAACAATGGATATAATAAGAATATGAAGCCTACCTCTTGCTGCCCATGTCTAAGACTCGATGCAACCGAACAAAAATTCTCTCAAGCTTCCAAAACAAAATTTCCAACCCTTTCTTTCCCAAGCAAAAATATAAAAAATTTCATTCCCTTTCCCAAAACAACTTTTTGTAAAGCCTTCCCTCAAGAAGAGTCAAAACCCAAAATACAACTCAATAACCTATTCAACGATCTCTTGCCACCTCACCCTTCTCCCATCAAACTTTACAAGGCCCAAGCGAAATTCACAAAATAAAAAAGAAGAATGATTACAAACCTCAAACCAAAACAACATGATTCATTTCCCAACCCCAAAGTTCTCCAATCCATGCAACATAAATGTAAAAAGTAAACTTCAAATTTGGGAGCTCCAACACATAGTTTTGCATGGTTCAAGGTGTTATAAGCCTCAAAAAGGGACCTAACATACAGGTAAGGGTTAGGGATAGGTTTGGGGTGAGAAACATAGGTTTCTTTTCCTAAGACCAAAATCCTAATTTCCCACGTAGAAGGGTGACATGGTTAAACAATAAAAAATCCAAAATAACATAAGATCAAGCAAAGGTGAAGATATGATCACTTCAAAAATGCAAGAATAGATGAAGGAAAGACAACCAAGGTTCTAGGACACAAGGACATCACCTCTTAGAACCTATTGGTATTTTGAGTGATTACTCGAGATGGATCGATCCTTGCCTTTCCCATTTGTGGACGTTCGGAAACGTACAAACACATATACTCTACGCACTCAACTCAAGTGTCATATCTATCCATGAAATATATCAATAAAAATCAAATCATGATCAACATACATCGAATCACATTTATTTACAAATGCAACCATCATCACTACACATTTTCATCTAAATGAAGTAACACCATTGGAATAAACATTTGAATGATTTGTGACATCATATATTATTTATAACAAAAACATAATCAGAATCAAAATACATTACTCGTCACGTTATATCATAATACAAGGCATATCAACATTATGGAACAATAATCATCATCATCATATGTGACCAACAAGATGGTCATCTAATAATGTTTGTCAAAATCACATGCTAAGGAAAACATAGTATGCAGTAGGATTAGGTAATCATAGCCCATATCATAGAATAACACAACAGGAGGCAACATATACATGATTGTATCAATATAACACAAATATCATAATCACACATACTACTCTATAATATAGAGTATCTACCAATAGTTTTCTAGTGGAAAACATGGCTATCAAAATAGAGTAAAGGGAAGTGATCAAAAGTGGCATGACATCCCCTTCCCTTGAAAGCAAATTCCTCCTAGAAGTCACAGATCGAGGTGGGGATCTTTGAGATATCAAATATTTTGCATCCTCCCGGTGGTTGCATTCTTAGCATATTTGTCCTTATGCACTTTGAATTGATCTAACTCGTGAACTCGAAGGCCTAGGGCCTTGTGCTCTAAAATGTGAACGTGTTCCAAAGTTAGTTATTTGTCCTCCTCTACCTAAAATGCCAACCAATTCAAAACTTTAGAGGGGTCTAGAATGTATCTTATAAGGAGGGACACATGAAAAACAATTTCAACATGGGACAAGCTCGGTGGATAAGCTAGATAGTAGACAATTGGTCCGATCCGCTCTAGGATCTCAAAGGCTCCATTGAATCACAGTGCAAGCTTAGAACCCTTTCCATAATGGATTTAAATATTGTGTGGTTTCACTCTAAAAAATACTTTAACCCTTGTCTCAAAAATGTGATTGGTCCTCTTGGCAACAACGTAATACTTTTTTTCTCTCTGGTACCTCTTGTGGGTGTTTCGAATAAAGAGAACTGTCGTTCCATATCTTGTAACATCATGGGTCTAATAGTGACCGGTCTTCTAACATATCACAACTAAGTGGGGTCTCACACTCTTTTCCATATAGTTCCTTATAAGGTGCCATGCCAATGGAACTATGGTGAATGTTATCATACACAATCTCAACCAAGTACATAAAATCCTCCCAATGAGACTGCTAATCCATCACATACGGTGAAGCACGTCCTCTAATACCTAATTTACTCCTAGTTTGATTGTTCGTCTCTTGATGACAAGCTTTTCAAGTTGATCTGCGTGACCAATGCTTCTTGAAAGGTGGTCAAAAGTCAAAAAGTGTACAAAGGGCCATGGTTGTATATAATCTTATGAGGAATCCCATGTAAATAGACAATCGCGTCCAAATAGACCCTAGCCATTGACCTTGTTGTATAAGTGGTCATAACGGGAAAAAAGAGCAACTTTGGTCAATTTTTCAACTATGACCATAGTGACATCATGGTGGTAAGAAGATGTGGGTAACCCAACAATAAATTCCATGAAAATGGTGTCCCATTTCCACTCTAGAATAACATGTGGATAAATAAGATTGGAAGGATGTTAGTGTTTGTCCTTCACCCTTTGACACTCCAAACAATGAGACATAAAACCTACTATATTATGCCTCAACAACCAATGGAATAATTATCTCAAGTATGTGTGCATCTTCTTCACCATTGAGTGGGCTAAGTAAGGTGCATGGTGGGCCTTTGAAAGACATAGACTACACAACTCTCCATTGCAAGGGATGTAAATACGCCTCTTATATTGCAATAGGCCATCAAACTCCAATGAATACACAGTGTATCTTACCTTAAGGTCCCTCGGTGACTATCTGTAGCCTCATGGAAAGTTACAAATAGTCATTACGAAGTCACTTTGGAATCCTGCTCCTCAAATCAATCCTAACTGTTGTGGTCACAAGCACATCCCTCATCCTTCTCAAAGCATATGTAACTACATTATCCTTTCCTTTCTTGTGCTCAATCTCAAAGTGATACTCAAAAGAAGTTATCCAATGCTTCTATCGGCATTAAGATTGGGTTGAGTGAAAATGTGCCTAAGAATCGGATGGTCTATCGGGAGAATAAACCGGTGACTAAGGAGAAAATTTTTCCATCGACTAAGGCATGAATAAAGATGTGAGCTCCAAATCACGAGTATGATAGCCAAACTCATAATCCTTGAGCTTGCGAGGCTCATATGGAATTATACGACCATCTTGCATAAGAACTGCTCCTATCCAACCAAAGAGGCATTTGTGCAAACTACAAAATTGCCATGGGATCAAATATTGTGAGGATGGGAGATGTGGTGAGATGTTCCTTGAGTGTGTGGAAGGATTGTTCACACTTCACATTTCACTCAATATTCTTCCCCTTTCGCTATAGGAAGTAATGGGGTTGTAAATCCGAGAGAATCCCTTAACAAAGTGACGGTAATATCTGGTTAACCTCGTGAAACAACACACCTTGGTCACACTAGTAGGTGCATGACACTCGATAATGACACATATCTTTGAGGGATCTACAAAGATACTCTCTCATAAAATGGTATGCCCTATATACCAAACATCGATTGGAAGAGAGCAATTTCCCAAATTTTTGTAAAGGTGGTGTTCTCTTAGACACTTCAATACCTATCAAAGGTAGTCCTCGTGAAACTTTAGAGAGCGAGAGAAAATGAGAATTCCATCAATAAACACTTCACAAAGCGAATTAGAAAGGTATGAAATACCCAATTCATGAGGCTTATGAAAATTGTTGGAGCATTGGTCAAACCAAAAGGTACTACTGATAAACTCATAGTCTGTATCTCGAGCGGAAGGTGGTCTTATGAATATCTACCTTGCTTTATCCTCAGTGACAATAACCTAACTTTAGATTTATCTTGGAAAACATTGTGGCACCTCTCATTTGATTGAAGAGGCCATCTATCCTTAGAAGAGGGTAATGGGTTTACACCGTGACCTTATCCAACTATTTGCAGTCGAAGCACAATCTTAGGGGCCCATCCTTCTTCTTAATGAAGATAATCGATGTGCCCCAAGGTGACACACTTGGTCAAACAAGACCTTCTCCAAAAGTATATCTAACTATATTTTGAGATCACAGATCTCAAAGCTCTCATCTATAAGGTGCTCGATAAATGGGCTCGCTCTGCAGCAACCAAATCAATGTAGAAATCGATCTCTCTTTGTGGGGGTAATCCAAACAACTCGAAGGGAAAAAGTGGAAAAATCTCAAAGAAAGTGATGATTATCTAAATATGGTCCAAGTGTATCCTCCTAGGATTGATCAATAATAGTGATAGAAAACACTTGACACCCTCTTTGAATGCACAACTTCAATTGCATAACAGATATAGTCAAAAGGGAAATTAGCCTTTGGAGCTTGATAAGGTCACCTCTACACCAAGACCATCGTGGCACACAATTACCTTGTTATAACTATCCACCTTGGCTCGATGATTTACAAGCCAATCCATCCCCAAAATAACCACATAAGAACCCATGGGAAGGATACATAGATCAAATGTGGTCAAAAAAATTCCTAATGGAACACACTCTCTCTTACCAAGGTATTCACTGCTAATTTAGCCCTAGTGGAAAAATTTATGTCCCAACCCTGCTCTTATTTAGCAGCCATCAACCCACATCGATCCATGTGATGGGGACGTAAAGGAGTTAGAAGAACTTTGATTACTACATGTTGCCTCTACTACAATGGCCTAATGCTCTGCTTGGAGTTTTTGACCGCCGCATAAACCATGTGTGTCATGCCAAGTATCCCATCTTGGTCTCTAAAATAGGGGCCTTCCTTTTTCACTGCAATAAGTCTCTATGGACATCACTTGTGAAAGTGATCCCGAATACCACAAATGTAATAATCGACTCCTTTTGCCTCGCAATACCGAGCATTGTTTTCCCTCTAAAACCCTTCCCACTAGAAGTTGTAGGACCCACTCTAATTGACTACTAGGAACTTGCTAGACATATCTATTACCTATGTGGCCTCACGATCATCAATGATCCTTGGGCATGCCATCCACGAACATTTGCCTCTTTGTGAATCTTGGTAAGGGTAGAATTAGCTACTCTGTTGTTGTTGAGGTGGTGATTGAGGAGTGAAAACTAGTGGTTAGAATCCACCCCTAATAGGAAGTGGTGTTCCTTGATACCTACTATCCTACATTTCTTTTAACCTAGAGTAGACCAAGTATCTAGCCTTTTGGGTCTTTCCCCTATTATGCTCTATAATATAGGCCTTCTCTATGACCCACACAAAGGGTTTGCGGAGTGTGCATCATAACTACTCTTACTATATCAACATTTAACCCTCATATGAACTTATGCACATGAAGATCCTTGTCACACATATAGTCTATATATTGGATCTGTTCCAAGAGCCTCATATGATACTTTGCTATTGTACCCCATGACTATCTCATCTCGAGAAATGCCTCTATGTGCTACCATGCTCAAATATAGATTCTTCTCCTTGGCTCTCCAAAAAAATTATCCTTCCTCTCTTAGTAAGTGAACGGATACATGATCCTTAATGTTTCTTGTTTAGTCTTAGATCCTAAAACACCCAATCAAGCTAACTAGCCCTATCTTGGCTCATGACCTTATTGTATCTCTTGAATAATTGGGTGGGTTGAGTCTCAAAATATTTCGATGTGATCCATTTCATCTCTATAATAAGGTCTTTGTCTCTCGGGTGACCCGTGTTTCTTGCTTTGATGAAATCCCTCATGGGGATCTGATCCTTGAATGCATGATGCATTACACTATCGATAGAAGGCTATCGAGGGCTCATGGTCCTCTCTCTTTCCAAACCTTCTCCTCTAACCAAGGAGTGTGGAGAACTACTTGCCCACCTCTCGGGTACCCTCTCTTGAAGTTCTACCACTATATCCTATAAGGCTAAAAGGATACGCATGCGCAATAGCATTTGGATCTATCTCTCGTGATCACAATAGGGTCACTACATTCGGGTATTTCCCACTTTCTTGCATGATGTCCTACATAGAACATGGCCAGTGTTAGACATGAGTGAAAAAGAAAGAAATGCAAAATAACTAAACAATTTATACCCATAATCCTAGTGTAGCAAACTCGTTACGATACGGGTGTGACATTAGTAAAAATTGGTATTTTAAAAAAATAACTATACACTTACGACGCAAGTCCAACCATTAGGTAATGTGACAAGGCTCACTCTAGTGATATCAACTTACTTATTAATTTTTAATTAAATTTATACTACATGTCATTAAAATTTCATCCAACTACCAAGGCAACAAAAATACTCCAACTTTCTTAAAACTCGTTTATTAAAGGGCCAAGCCTAGTTTATGTTGCAATGTTAAACCACACATGTTATTATAGTCAACGAGGCCCTAAAAGAGGTCATGCATGGAACCTATCTTAACATTAGATTCAATATCATCACCATTAGTCATTGTATCAGCAAAAACTTTGCACACAGAAGCATCGGGGTTATAACCTAAACCATAGGAGTTAATATTTTTATTGCAATAATGGATCTAGACAATCGTGTTCATTCTTTCCAATAGCTTTACCCTTCCATTGTATATTTTTCATGATTTTGTTTCATATAACATGTTAGGTGATTAATAGCATGCAACAAACCAATCATCATACAACCAAGAGCTCTCAAAACCTTAAATTTTCTCATCTTCTAAGTATTTGAATTGTCGAAAAACACTTTTTCCAAGTTTATAGATGGGAGCTATTTGTATATGGGAAGCATTTGATTTTCCATAGTTGTGTGGTGATAAAGGTAGGTTTCAATGTGAAAATAATTTTCAACAGTTTGAAATTGGTACTCATTGCATCCTTTATCAAATATTTTGAACATGGATATTTTCTCAGATGAATTAGTGGATGTAATGAATGATGTAGAAGGTGGATTAGAAGATGTAAAAGGTGGATTGTTAGATGTAGAAGGTGAATCATTGGATGTATAAGATATAGAAGTTGGAAGAAGAACCATTGAGAAGGGAGGGTGAATCAGTGGGAAATAAAACTTTCATTCACTTAAGCATTAACATCCATCAACCATTCAACACATTCACCAAACATTCATCAACATATAGATTAAGCAATGATTAATCAAACACATGAGCATGCACCATGAGAACACAATAACACAAGTACACTAGATTTAAGTGGGAAACCATCAAGGGGAAGAAAACCCACTAAAAAAAAACTTTATTAGAGAAATGATTCAAATTTAGTTGAACACCAACTCAACAAGGAGCACCAACCCCTAGGTTCCGAGGCACCAACCCCTAGATGACTCAACACCAACTAAAGCCACCGAGTTTTTGTCACCTCTGGATTTTTTCCTCAATAAGCTGATGATGACACATATGAAGCTCTCTTTCCTTCTATCCTCTCCAAATTTTACTTTCTTTCTAGCTCATTCAAGCACTTCTTCAAAGATCAAATTAATTCATCGACATGTCTCTCCAACAACAACACACCCTTTAGCACTTCATGAAAACTTATTTTCCCTCTCTTAAAGGTCATACAGACCTCCTACACCTCCACAAACTACCCTCTTACTCGCACTTTTCCATCCTCTCTTCACCACAAAATAGATCACTAACACATGCTTAAATACCTGACTTAAGCATCTAATTCATCTAGGTCGGCCATCATAGGGAAAATATCATAAACAAAACTTAAAAACATCATGAGGACATCATACAAAAGACCACATAGGTCAAAAATAGCATCTAGAAACATCATTTCTCCATTAGGACTCAAGTAGCCCTAATACACTAAATCTACCCTCTCACCAAAGCCAATACCACTTGGGCCTACATGGCCTTCACCATACTTTTGAAACCACTTAGACATGTTGTCTAAGTCCATTACATGCCTCCTACAATCTTGAATCATCCTGCATCATCATCTCATGCTATAAAGCCACCATTAGGATCAAATGTTCTTACTAGGTATGTGACCTACAAAACCAGTCTTCAAACATGAAGTTCAAACACCACGAGCTTCTTCTAAATTTTCATGACCCAATTAGGTCATTTCAATCTCCATATATTTGATTTTTCTCTTTCTCTTTTTCATATCAGTTTTCACTTTCCTCTTTACATCTCAATTTTCTCCAGCAAAGCATTTAGGTTGGATAGAGAACATATGGAACATTTTAGTGCCAAAAGAGATTGTCGACCCAACAACAAGAAAATCACAAATATGCTTTCAAATACTTTAAAGGTCGGCCAAACATGATCACAAAAATTGAACTAATAAACTCATAAATGCATTACAACAGTCGGCCCAAACCATTGGTCCCAGATCAAAGAAAACCACAAACTCCAAAGCATTCGGTTCGGACCCCAAAGAAAATAGAATAGAATTTGGATAGAATTCAAAGCAATCGAGTCGACTTTGAAGGATGTGTTACATTAGTTGGAAAACCCTACTAGTCCCATATTGAGAGAAACCAAAAACTTTGGATAAACTCTGAAGCATTTGAACAGACTTCAGATAGACTCTGAAGCATTTTGTATGAGATTCCAAAGCGATAAACAACACTATGAGACACATGTGAGTGTTTCTACACCTCATCCTCATGTTCTCTATGCTCTTACCATGCTCAACCAACTACTACAAACTTGTAATCCACCATGACACACCTTCCTCCTTTATGAATTTTGACTAGGCCTCCTAACGAAGCTTCTTGAATATGCTTGAATCACCGATGTTGACCATCTCATGACTTCATCACTCTTGCACACTTAAAATAGTCTTCATTACACTTCATGTCATCACTGCAACATCCATCTACCTTTTTAAGCCACTATACTAACTCAAGACACTATGTAACCTCACCAAACAATTCATAATGACAAAAACTCAACTAGACTTCAACACATGACATCAACACAACATTGAAGGACATTACCAATCAACCTTCACATGATATGGCATCACACTCTTTCGACATCATCTTGACACCTCAGAATAACTATATTTGTCATTAATGACCTATGAAATTTGTCACATCAATGACAACACTTCATGACCACTAACAACTCAACACCTTCATCATCACACTTTGACATCAATGACAACACAATGCCAACAATCTCCCCTTTTTCATTGATGGAAAACCAAATGATGGCAAACACGAGATAACTCATTCTCCTCTAAGGTATTCACATGTGCCACTCATTCTCCCCTATGGTATTTGCTATCCCAAATTCACCTCCTCGGCAAATTTGGTTAGAACAAGCCCTACACATGAAAAAAACATGAAGGGAAATGATTCAGACCCATGATCACAAGTTCCAGAACTAGGGAAAGGAAAACAGAGGCCCAAAAGAGTCAAATCCGACCCTATACAGGAAGAATGAGAAGAAACGGCTCTGTCGAGGTGTTTCCATGTTTTAACCTATTTTAAAGGCTACGGGTGGGCTCGTAAACAAAATGTTAGGAAATAAGGGATAAAATATGCGGAATAATCCCTCACATAATCGCAACAATAGAAACTAATATGCAGAAATTATTACACATCTCAAATAAAATTGTAGAATAAAATAACGCAAAGACCAAAGAGATAGTTTTGGCCCATATGAGAAGGGCACATTTCTGATATGTCGGTGCATTTTTTTCGAGGCAAAAAAAAAAATTACGCCAAAAAAAAATTGGTGCTGCACTGAATCCCTACTATCGGGGCTACTACCCCTGACCCCTACTGAGGCCAAGCCCAACCCCAAACCCCAACAAGGATACATGAAAAGTGTACAATACTCTTAGTGTATAGTCTTTAACACTTTCACACATGAAAATAGGCTCCACAACCTAACAATCTCCCACTTGGAGACTAGTTTTCCTCTGAGCAAGCTTCTCAACCCTTCACTAGTTTCTGTGAAGACCAACCAAAGCTAAACACTGACTTTAGTTTTTCCTTATGGCCACCTTGGTCATCATGTCTACAAGATTCTGACTGGTATGAATCTTCTCCAACTTCAACTTCTCTTCCTCCAAAGCTGTCCTGATGAAATAGTACCTTAATTGTATATGCTTTGTCCTAGAGTGGAAAGTAGAGTTCTTAGCTAGGTGTATAACACTCTGCCTATCACTATGCAACTTTCCTTCCTCCTGCTTATGCCCCAACTCCTCAAGTAATTGTTGTAACCAAATCATTTCCTTGCTTGCCTCTGTGGCAGCAACATACTCAACCTCCGTGGTTGACAAAGCCACCAACACGTAGTCGTGAAATCCGACTTACTGTTGTTTCACCTACAATATAAACATAACCTGTTGTGCTCCTCGCTGTTATCTACATCTCTAGCCATATACGAATCTACATAACCACACGAAGTGGTGTTTGATCCTTTGTAACACAAAAGCTGTCCCCATGGTCCTCGCAAATCTTGAAGGATCCACTTTATTGCACTGTCGGTGATCTCTACCTGGATCACTCATAAATCTACTCACCGCTCCCACTGCATGGGAAATATCAGGCCTAGTGCACACCATGGCATACATCAAATTGCCAACCGCTGATGAGTAAGGTACCTTGGACATCTGGTTTCTCTCCTGCTCTGTCTTAGGACACTGTTCCTTTGATAACTTGAAATGGCCTGCCAAAGGAGTCCCAACCGGTTTAGCATCCTGCATATTAAACCTCTCCAAGACCTTCTTAATGTACTCTTCCTAAGATAAAGTCAGCTTCCATTCCTTCCTATCCGAGATATCCTCATACCAAGGATTTGTTTGGCTTCCCCAAATCCTTCATAGCAAAGGATTCACTTAGCTACTTCTTGAGTACTTTTATTTCCTACATGTTTTTACCTGTAACCAACATGTCATCCACATACAGACAAAGGATAATATAAAATTTCTTTGTATACACGCAATGGTCAAAATGACATCTAATATAACCTTGCTCCATCATGAAGCTATCAAATTTCTTATACCATTGACATGGAGCTTGTTTCAATCCATACAAGCTCTTCTTCAGTTTGCACACCATCTCCTCTTTACCTTTGACCTCATAGCCCTCTGGTTGCTGCATATATAGTTCCTCCTCCAAATCACCATGGAGAAATGCAGTCTTTACATCAAGTTGTTCTAAGTGCAAGTCTTTTTGTTGCAACTATTCCTAGAATAGTTCTAATAGAAGTCATTTTTACTACAGGAGAAAAAATCTCATCAAAATCTATACCTTTTTTCTGTGCAAACCCCTTGACCACCAACCGGGCCTTGTATCTTTTCTTGCCTCCTTCTTCCTCTTTGACTCTGAACACCCACTTGTTCTGTAATGCTCTTTTTTTTCTTTCGGTAGCTTTACCAAATCCCATGTCTGGTTCTCCATGAGAGCATGATGCTCCTCATCCATGGCATGTTCCCACTTCTTCTTGGCATCTACCTGCATTGCTTCATCAAAGATCTCTGGTTCTCCACTATCAGTGAGTAATAAATAATAAAGAGAAGGAGAAAAACATTCAGGTTCTCTTCTTACCCTAGAAGACCTCCTCAATATAGGAGTTTGGGGTTCTGTTGAGGAGGTTCCTGAATTGATTCATGTGTCACTTTTCCATCCGGAAGATCCTCTACCACTACATATTATTTCTTGGATTCTTCCCTATTTTCTTGCAATTGTTGTTTATACATGACTTTCTCATTAAAGACCACATCCCTAGATCGAATGATTTTCTTGTCCTTAATACTCCAACATTTATATCCAAAGTCATCACCACCATAACCAATGAAAGTACATTTTTCTGATTTAGCCTCTAGCTTGGTCCTATCATCCTTGTCTATATGAACAAACACCTCACATCCAAAGAATCTAAGAAATGAATAATAAACTTTCTTACCATACCAAGTCTCCTCAGGTATGCCTCCATCCAAGGCACTTAAGGGTCCTCTATTTATCAAGTACAGTTGTGCTCACCGCTTTTGCCCAAAAAGAAAGAGGCGATCTGCATGTAACCTCATGCTCCTAGCATGTTCCATTATTGTTTTGTTCATCCTTTCTGATACCCCATTCTGCTGCGGAGTTCCTGGAACCGTCTTTTTCCTGTGGATTCCATTCTTAGAACAATAATCATCAAATTCATTGCTGCAATACTCCCCTCCATTATCTGACCTGAGACATTTTAGCTTAAGACATGTTTCATTCTCTACCAAGGCTTTCCATTTAACAAAAGTGTCAAATACATCAGATTTGTTTCTAATACAATAAACCCAAACTTTCCTTGTTGCATCATCAATAAAAGTAACATAATAACTGAACCCCAAGAGATGATAACCCCCACACATTAAAATGTACCAACTCTAACTTACTCTCTTTCTTTGTAGGTCCAACCTTGAGAAACCTTACTCGCTTTTGTTTCCCATATATGCAATCCTCACAGAACTCCAAACCTATTTCTGTATATCCATGCAAATCCTTCTTTATGATCTCCATGCCCTTATGGCTCATATGACTGAGCCTATAGTGCCACAATGTTGTATCTACTCTGAAGCCACAAGATTACAAACATTAGTGCTATAAGTGGTTAAATACAAGGTTCCAACCTTCTTACCTCTTGCCACCATAATAGCACCCTTGGTAACCTTCCAAGATTCAGCTATAAATATCACAGTACAACCATCACTTCCCAACTGCCCTACCGATATCAAATTTCATCTTAATGTAGGCACATGTCTGACATCCTTCAATAGCCAAGTATTCCCATTCTACATCTTAACCTGAACAAAACATTTTCCAACTATGCTACAAGGCTCATCATCACCAAGAAAAACATGCCCAAAATCTCCTTGAACATAATCAACAAAATAATGCCTATGTGGAGAAGCATGGAAAGAAGCCCCCAAATCTAAAACCCAAGATTTAGTAATATTGTGCAAAGAAAGAATCAAAGCATCCTAACATACATTACCTATTGCCACATTTGCCTCCTTGTTTTCTTCCTATTGTTTCTTCTTGTCCCGAAGCTCCCAACAGTCCTTCTTTGCATGCCCAGACTTTCCACAGTGCCAACATACTATCTTGCTTTTGGATTTTGACCTTGCCCGATCCTTTGATTTTCCACGGCTTCCTCTATTCTTTTGTCTCCCTCTAGTTTCCATTGTCAAAGCATTCCCTGAAGTAGAAGATTCACCAGAGCTTTTTCTTCGCATTTCCTCACTTAGAATCACCCCTACAACATCCTCAAACTTCAACTTTGAGTTAGCTGGAACCGAGTTGCTTACCGCCATTACCAAGCTATTCCAACTCTCAGGTAAAGAGCACAAAACTAATAAAGCCCTAACTTCTTCATCAAATTCTATTGTAACCAAAGCTAGCATATTTACAACCGTATTAAAATCATTTAGATGATTTGTTATTGAACCATTCTCAAACATCTTCATATTAAACAACTTTTTCATTAAAAATATCTTATTAGAGGCAGAGGGTTTTTCATACAACTTCCCTAATGCATCCATCAGTTCTTTTGTAGTCTTTTCCTTTGAAACATTAAATAATACCGAAGATGCAAACACACAGTCGGATTGTCCCAAGTGCCTTCCTATCCAAAAAATCCCATTCCGCATCTGTCATGCTTGAGGGTTTGTTCACCTTCTTAGATAGTGGAGTATAAAGATCCTTCTGATAAAGGTAATCTTCCATCTACATCTTCCAAAGACTGAAATTCTGCTGTTGAATTTATCAACCCTAGATCTTCCATCATCTGCCATAGCTCCCACTCAAGATAAAACTTTCCCTTTGATTCAATACTTCAACAAACCAAACCAGACTTTGATACCAATTGTTAGGAAATAAGGGATAAAATATGCGGAATAATCCCTCATAGAATCGCATAAGAGAAACTAATATGCAGAAATTATTACAAATCTCAAATAAAATTACAGAATAAAATAACGCAACACAAAGAGACAGTATTTAACGTGGTTCACCCAATTTGGGCTACGTCCACCAAGAATCACTTGCTCAGATTTTATTACAAGCCACCGCTCTCTCAATACAATACCCAGATCCGTTTGGAGCTATGCTCAACAAACTCTACAGAATTCATAGCCAAATTCAAAGCACATCTGCAATGTTTTTCATTATATCCTACCATATGCATAAAACCATATAAGTAGGCAATTGCTTAAGTAGTTTTACAATACCATGGGTATCAAAACCATGGGCCAAAACCAGCCCAAAAACCTATGGGTCAAAAATCTCACCCATATGAGAAGAGCACATTTCCCGATATATCGGGTGCATTTTTTCGAGGCAAAAAAACAATTTACACCCAAAAAAAAAAATCGGGGGTTGCTGCCCAACCCCAGCCGAGGATACATGAAAAGTACACGATTACTCTAAGTGTACAGCAGCCTTCAACACTTTCACACATGAAAACAGCTCCACAACCTAACACGAGAATAGTAGGGTCGAGAAGGAGGAGACAATTTCAAGAGGCTAGATGTAAAAATAGAAGAAACAATGAAGTTTTGAAGTTTTCAGGCTCGAAAATAGTTCAGGAAAGGGCCTCAAAAATTGGCTAAGTATAGAAGTGCAAGCAGAGAGAGCCACGTGTCCTAATGATGCTTCTCCAAAGATGAATTCAAAAAAGGAAGGCTCAAACAAGTGCCGCATCTCCACGTGTCCCAGGCTGAAATGAAGACAGGGTCAAATGGTCAAACATAGTCAAAGGCGATTAAGCGGGCCTTAAAATTAACTAAGTATAAAAGTGCAAGTGAGAGTGCCAAGTGTCAACATAGCACATCTCCAAGAGTTGGTCCCAAGGTAGAGACCCAAGTGAGCGCGAGCTCGCCACGTAGCCCAAAGTCAATAAGTAAGAAGGACCGTTGAAAAGTCCACAAAGCAACAGAGGCCGACAAGTGTCAACCCGACGCTCCTCCAAAGGAAAAATTTGGGTTAGATTTGCAAACATGCGTGGTGCCTCCACGTGTCCTCAAAGGGGGTAGAGTTAGTTGAATAGTCAATGCATAAGCTAGGCCAGTGGAGGCTGCCAAGTGTCTCAATGGCGTTAATTCAAGGGTCAAATAGAGAAAAGGTTCCCAAGCAAGCGCTAGATTGATGCATGTCCCAGGGAAGGCGGGGCATCGAGGAAAAGTTATTTTTCACCCTTTGCCCCAAAAGGAGTAAAAGTTACAAAATGGCTCGTGACTCTACCAAGGAAAAAGTCAACATATAGACCCAAGTCAAAGCCAAGGCGGGGAGTCGGGGAAAAAAGTGAAAGTTTTCCTTTTGTCCAAAAGGCATAAAAGCAAAGATGGAAGTGCATTTCCTAGCCAACCAAAAGGAGCCACATGTCCATGCGGAGCTTCAGGGCCGTGGGAGTTTTCTAGATTTTGTGATTTTCATGAAAAAGGAGAAAAGTTAAGTTTTGAGCCCGCAAACCCGATTTTTGTCCCAATCTGGCCGCCACGTGTCCCAATCCAAAAGGGGGACCCATTTTTCAAATTGTTTTCCGCCCATTTGTACAGAATCTATGCAAAACTTCAAAGGGGCATATCTTTCAACTCGGGGCTCTAAATATAGTAAATTTGACACTGATGGAAGCGTCTTAAAAATCCAATCTCTTCAACTACCAGATCTGATTCAATTTGATTCGCTGGGGAACCAGAAGCGACGTATTATGGGCAGATTTTAGAGGGCATTGATATTCAGTGGTTGAGCTTTTAAAGTAGGATTTAATGTGTATCTCATGGTGGTTGGAGTAGGATGTGACTTTTCCCTCTTCTCTCTCTTTTCCTTCTATATATACATTGTAACACTTCTCGTTTGAAGAGGAGAGACATTCTAGGCATAGAGAAACTCTGTCAAATTTGTTTCTCAACGCCATTTTTGAGTAGCAAACCTTCTCCCATGCCTGGCAAATGTATTTGTGCCTCTATTCTAGAAATGTAATGGTCTGTGCACCTTTTAGAGCAATAAAAACGTGTTTTTATGGTGTTCTTCAACCCTTTGCATCGTTTTGTTGTTTCTATGTGCCTTTCCTTTTAGTCTTGGTTTTATGTGCATGTATTTCACATTTGCAGGTGTAGGATGTTGTGTTTCATGGAGTTTAATGGATGATTTACAAATCGAGCCATGTCACTTCTGTCTAACCTCCCTCATCTCCATTTTTTGTTTCTTTCTCCCTCAACAGAATATCTCACTTCCTTTGCTGGTGTATCACCGCTTTAGTGTAGGCTCTATTTTTCCCTCTTTCTCTCTCCTTGGTTCCTTGGAATGGTTAGATTAGGTTAGATTTAGTTTGTCTACACTAGAGTAGCTCATGGCAGGTAGTTTAGGAACAAGAACTAGCTTTCTCTGGAGAGATTTCCCACTTTTGCAAGGTCCCACACCTTGGGGAAAGTTCAATGTTATGTAATCACACCAAATAAGTCTGCCTTAGAAAAGTGGATCCATAACTCATTTAGGGGTGTTGTGATTTCACACTAACAGTATTCACATGTGCCATCAACTCATTCTCCTCCTTTTGATATTAATGACAAACTAATATATATGCAACATCTCATTCCACTTCTTATCTCATCACATTAGGATCACCACTTAGTTAGATACATCAACCAAATTAGAAAAGGTTCATTTGACCTTCTTTTTGTTTTTGACTCATTTGAACATAGCTTCTCCTTAACAAATGCATACCTTCCAAATATAACTCAAACCTTAACCATGCACTTATCAACAAACAATTGATGCCAATAGACCAAACTTAGTATACCAATTGCAAGAAAAAATGAACAACCTCTAACTTTTCAAGGACCAAACAACACTTCTCAAATTTGTCACTAATCTTTTCACATTTCATGACATGTGTACTAACTTACCTCGCTTATCAATCCCTACTCAGCTCCCCCAAATCATGGACTCCTTATGAATGATTCCAAATGAGATCTCATACAAAATTATACTTGTTCTTTACATCACTAACATGACATGATGCAACCTGAATAGAGCCGCCTAGCCCCCGACTTCTAATACAACTATCATGATTGTTAGATACCAACTTCTTCAACACATCTCAATGAAATTTCTCAAGTGCTACCAAATCAAGAGACAACATGTTTACCTTCCATATACCACATTTCTTATGCTTTATCATCATTCTCAAACTGAAAAATTGATCTTCATGGCTTTCAAGGCTTCTTGACATCTCATTCTCGCTATGATCATCTCTAGAAATACTCCTCAATTGTCTCAAAAATCCATAGGCCTTGCTTCTCAACTAGAACATACTATCATGTTATCTTGTTGATGAGACCAGAATATGCCTGATAAATGTACAATAAATGATCTCATCTTACTCTCATTTTGATTAAGTTTGACTGCATTTTGTGACTTTTGTTTGATCTGATATGAGTTAGGATGTAATTTTCCATCTTTTGTTGATTATGATTCTAACGTTTAAAAGCTCTGTAATTCCTAACAAAGTGTTTTGGAAACTCAGTTTTGTAATAAAGCAGGTTGTAATCAGGTAGAAGAATGAAGTATGAAGTGGTCAGCATGTTTTGGGAACATCTGTTTCACTACAAAGCAGAGTTCCGGAACTTCTAAGCTAGTTCCAGAACTCCATTACATAGTCACAGGCTTTATCACCTAGTTAGGAACTTCCGGACTTAGTTCCGAAACTCTAGTACTTAGTTCAGAATTATCGGAATTAGTTTTGGAACTCCTGCAGATAGCTTCGGAACTCTCTTGGTTAAACTTGGAATGATTTCCTTTAGTTCCGAAACTCTTCTATAGTTCTAAACCGATAAGAATCTATTCCAAACGATCGGCGATTTGTCAAATCAATGATCCTATCAATCAAGAGCAGATTAGAATACTTCTGACTCTCCATACTTGTAGATCCAGGATAATTATCACACAGTTGTATGTCTAGCCATGTTCCAATTCAACATCTATTCTGGGCCCGATTCAGTTCCATCATGTCATTGGAATAGTTATGGCCATAAATGCACCCCTGGAAGAAGTATATACATATAGACCTGCAGATAGATTAAGATATATAGAAAAGATAGAGGAATATAGAGATAGGACGAGATAGATATAGATTGATACATAGATCCAACAAGTTTTTGTAATGCAGAACATTTTATCAATAAAATATCCATTCTTGTTTTGAGAGAAAATTAAGTTGTCAATCTTGTTTCAAGGGAGAAAGGGCCCACTCCTCTAAGAACCAAGATCCTCATTTTTGGTATTTACATTTTTAAACAAAAGTTTAGATCTATTAATTATGTATCACTTTCAATTTAAAATCTTTTGTAGAATTTTCCTTGCGGGTGTTCTAGATTAAGTTCTAATTTCTTTTTGCAATCATTTTCCAAGCATTCTCAATTATGTGTTTATTTATGTAATGTTTGTTTTCAGCAATCTATTTCATTTAAGCAAAGTTTGTTTACTTCAAGGCAAAGTGTGTTTATTTCAAGCAATTCATTTCTGCAAAGCATGTTTACTTCAAGGAAAAGTGTGTTTATTTCACCGATTCATTTATGTAAAGTGCGTTTACTTCTAACATGTTTTCATAGTTTGATTCCAATAAGGTTTTAACCAAAAAGTCCTTAAGACCTTGAAAAGATCCCCCATAAAATACAAAATACCTACAATCAATTACTAGATTGTCAAGATTTCTCTTGTTGCATATAGCTTTAGACACACCCCTATTTTGAATATGACATCAAGAGAGAGTTGATTAAATGAATGGAATAATGACATCCATCACTTGGCATACATGAATGAATCCCCTTGCTTCTAGACATATCACATATACCTTCTCATACTAAACTAGAAGACACTTCCTTTCCGACTATGCTCAACAAACTTAGACCGTATATACAAGGAAACAAAACATTGCATACCTTGTTCCTTTGAATTATAAGGCCATCAAGATCCCCCTAAAATCAATCTCTCCTCTAAGTCATGAAAAGTAATCATGCACTTCTTGACTTAATCTACCTTCTTTTTGTCTCCATTCATGCCTTGGTCAATCATCAGGTCATCAAAAAAATATTGTAGTAGCATGATATATCAGACAACTTCTTGTTTATCATCAACTATATAGGCTTCTTTATACTTACTTTCTTTGCTTTAAATCTGATTGCAAGAACAAATCACTCCTCTATCAACTGAAACTTTTCATGATGATACCTCAAAATAGACCACTATAATAACCTCTTTACAAACTAGGGCTCTCCACCATATCATACTTCATTCTTCGTGCCTATACTACAATGAATAGATCATCCATATTTGTCTTTTACAACTCATAACTTGGACTCCTATGCACACAAATCTTCATTCTAGACCTCAATGAAAGACAATAAAAACTTTATTTATTTGATTCTACCGATCATACCTTGAACCTCCATGTAGAAGAAGTAATTAATTCTTCAAGTAGATACCAAAAATACTTCAACCCAACAAGCTCTATCATGCATATCCATATTTGAGAAAAATGCCCCGATGTCGACCTCCATAATCATGATCTTGACTTTATAGTTGATTCATGGCATCATGACTTCATGATTGTTCCTACAGCATAGTACACATCACCTATAAAAACTAAATTACACATTTTGAGTATCCTTCTAGTCTTGATCACATACCACTATACATATGATTCATAAGTGAGAAAATTACTAATTGACCACTGTCTTTAGCCTCTTTGCTTTCTTTCTAGTTTTCTTCTTGGTCTTACACACCTTCTTGTCTAGTCTGACCTTCGATACTTTAGTTTTTATGAGTCTAGAAACCAGCCCAACCAAGATTCCAACACCTAAGCACCCCGACGTCTTTGTATCTTACTCACATCTTTTGGGTCCTTTCTAGTTGTTGGGCATATTATTTTCTTGATGGTTGGACTTTTAGTGGTTAATTACAAAATTCAAACAAGGGAATCATATAAATACAAAGCTATGTGATCATAATAAAGGACCAAACACTAAACATCTACTATCACCACCTAAGGTTACATTCAAAGGCCATTACAAGAGCATTCAAGCATCCATCTAGCACTCACACAAGGGACAAGGGACTGCATTCTTCTGCATACACTTCATAGGAGGGGAAGTTCATTTTTACATGCACACATTTATCTACATATAGCTATTTCTTGTTATTCAAGTGTGACTCATACAAAAATCACCTATGGCACGATTCTACACACACGTGTGCAGGCATGGAGTCTGAAATGTAGTGCAGTGCCCAAATCATAAGTTCACTCAGTCGGGTGACTGTCACGGTCAGTCCGACTACCCATTTGCATCTTTTTATTTTTAGGATTTGACGTGTTTTGGGTTTTTCTGGTGCTTTTTTTTGTAGGTCTTAGGAAAACAACTACAAAGTACAATGTTATACGTGCAATCGAAGGAAACACCTGGAACATCTCGCGACCCGTGAAATTGGTTTTCCGAGATTATGAGCAATCATAGGCACCTGAGAATAGGTTTGTAGCACCCCAAGTTCCCCGACCCTATCCAGGTGCCCGGTCAGGAAGATCCTACAATCACACAATTTTCGAGCTGGGTGCAACACTTCCCTCCTCATGTTCATCGACTTGACACTATACAAGGTTATTTGTGAATCAACTAAGTATCTTATCCCCTCTCTTTGCAACTAGGGTTTCATATTTTTATAGCTTTCTTGCTTGGGTCAAATCGTATTTTATCACACATTTATATCAACATTGTTATATATTTAGATTTAACATTTATTTATTTCAATATTTTCTTAATCATTTGTTAAACCTAGTTGTTTAAACCCAACCTTTTGAGTATGTCTGCATCTTATCAAGTTATGGATCAATCTTCTTATCCTTCTTTCACTCCAACTAAGGTTTCTGGCATGGTTACTACTATTGTTGATTTCATGTAAGTTCATACTCAACATCCTCCTCGCTTTATTACGCCTAGGCCAAATCTAACTATCAATGTAGTCACCACTCGTCACACTCGGCCTCATACGGCTATGCCCTATTTCTATCCCACCACCTATCACTTCTACAACTCTTCCTACTACTTCTAAAGGATATGATATTATCGAGAAAGTTAAGAATACTCTAGCTAAGATGTCTCTCTATGACTTATCAAGTAATGCACTTGATTCTCGTCATACATTAGAGGAAACCCTTCATTCTATTCACATTGAAAGTACTAATTCCTTGATGGATTTTACCCACCTTATTCAGTCTCTCAAAAATCTACCACATGTTATATCATTTAGTGATGAGGACATATCATCATCTATTGTTGACAATCCATGTTCACCTCTTCTTATCATTGTTATTATTGGAACCATGTGTATTAAATGTGTGTTCATTGACAAAGGATCTACTATTAATTTATGTGCCCATTCCCTTTTAAAGAAAATTGGCATTATAGATAATTTAATTTCTAAGAATTTCACTCTCATTCATGGTTATGATTCAACTACTCAAACATGCTTAGGCACTATCACATTACCTATACAAGTTGGGCCTAAAACTATCCTTATTGAATTCTTGTTTATTGATGGCTCGGTTCAGCTCAATGTTTTTCTAGGTAGACCCTAAATTCATGCAATGCACACGGTCCCATCCATTGTTCATTGATGAGTCAAATTCTTACATGATGGCTATGAACATACCATTGTTGCAGATCTGATCCATTCAAATTCTATCACATAGACCCTATCACTACTCTGCCCATTCCTCCATCATAGCCTATTCCATATAGCAACATTGACACATATGATATCAAAAATCTAGCGCTTACAACTTTCTTCCACTACTCCAAGAACTCTACCTATTTCCACTAATACTACTATTATCGTTTCACCCATCGTGTCTGCTCCAATAAACACTACTTTGCTCCACTCACTAAGGATCCTCTCACTCTTGCATCTAGTGCACCTCCTAACAACATCCTTGATATTGTTATCCAACATGACAATGCCAACACTGATGATTTTGATGACGAGGTCGATACCCTTAAGCTCACGATGACAAATTATGCAATCTTAATTTCACTCCTATCGAGGTAGATGATTTCTTTTAATGATACTTCCATTTTTTTTGGCCCTAGTGAATATCAATTCAAAAAAACCCCTCCTTCTATTAATGTTATGGGACTTTATCAGGGTTCAATCCATACTCTGGATGTCATTTTACCTTCTTCACAATTCCATGGGCAATGCATTTGCACCTCCTTCTTTTACATGCATATTTTTCATGAATAACTCTTATTGGCATCATATTCCCTTTAATCCTACTTGCTCTGACACTATTTGCACACTAATGGCTTGACTCGGCTTGGATTTACACTCGATGATATCTTACTACCACCTCATTCACCCCATCTCTATCAGGGGTATGTTACTATTACGGATGCCTATGGTCTTCGTGTCTTCTATCTAATAGTCTTCGTTACACGTACTTCTCACACTTCTCCACTCACACTTGGGTAGTCTTGGCTTGACTACATTGGGGGCACTTTGGACCCTAATCATACTAGTATCACATTTCCTATGCCCTTCATCCATGTTTATATCTGCAATGATTCATTTCTCGGACTTTAACAAAACCTCGCTCGTTGTTATGCACATGGATGTCCACCGACATTGTTCACTAACAAATAATACGCAATGGGCATGTAAAATTTATGATTCAATGGCTCTTTACATGATCAACCACACACTTTTTCCTACCAATTCTCGATGCATCTCCATACGGTTTTGACCATGACAATGACGATCTCTTAGAAAATGTTACTTGATCATACTTATCATCATATAATAGGGGGGAATCATGCTTATTCACCCCCTCTTCTAGCATTTTCAGGTGTCTAGTACTTCTACTACTTCACTTCTTACATCGCATCTACCCCTTCACGCGTGTCTTACACATATTGATACATTGATATCATCATTACCTGATGACACACTCTTGTGTTACGGTTCATACTTGGTTGTTGAGGGCTCATTACATTCATGAACCTCACATCATACACATGACACATTTCACACTTAGTGCATTCACAACATATGTTTCTATCACACGCTCACATGACTCACTACCTTATGACACACTCTAGTTCCATAGTTTATACTTGATTGTTGAGGGTCTAAATCTAAAATGAACCTCACCTCACTCACTCACTCACGTACTCTCCATGCTCCACGCTTTCATGATCATACCTTTTAGTGCATAATTCAAACCATTTCCCAATGACACACTCTTGTTCTATGGTTCATTCTTGATTGTTGAGGGGGCATATATAAATGAACCTCATCTCATGCATACTCATTCACATTCACTCGGGGCACACAACTTTAGTAGCATCAGCTCCTGGATTTTTTGTGCCAACTATCATAAATTGTTTTCCTCTCCTTGCTCCATCAAAAACAAAGTCACAGGCTTCTGATAAAAAACGAGCAGTTTTAGTCAGATTTATAATATGCATATCTTTACGATCTTTAAAAATGTAAGGTGCCATTTTAGGATTACATTTTCTAGTCTGATGACCCAGATGAACTCCTACTCCTATCATATCACATTCACTTTGCATTCCATTCCATCTCGCTCACTCATAGAACATTGTATATCTTACTTGCACATTGTTCTTGCTTACTTATACTCACATGTTACATATTGCTTACTATGTTAGTTGGATACATTGTATGTCATTATCTTTTCTATATACACATGTGTACTCACTTGCCTTCTAGTTGTGATCGTAAACTTTACATATATTGATACATGTAGCATGGATGCTTGGCGCAGTACCTATTACAAGCTCCACAATGGCTCTTGGGGCATACTTTCATATAAATCACAGGTGTTATTGTTTTGTTTTATACTACTTATTTTCACTAACACACTACTATATCAAATTATACATGCTTTGACATACATTTTATCTTTCTAACATGTTACCGAGGAGTGCTTCATGTGCAATATTTGTCTTACAGGAACTCTTTGCTACCATAGTTGTCTGAAACTATTTGTTTACTATTGTTTGTCATTATTTTCGACTTTGCCCTATGTCCTGTCAGGGTTAATTTTAAGAAGCCTATGGTAAAATGGAGGTGGAAAATCCGGTGAATATACCTAGAACCACTTTCACGTAAAGGTGAATTTTCCAATTTTTGAGAACGAAATTTTCACCTAATATTATTTGAGTGAGAGTGAGCGCCCTGAGGGAAAAAATTATGTAGACATAAGAAAACGGGTATTGTTCACTTTTGATGCATAGTTTTCACCTAACAACGAGTTTTGTATGGTTGTTGATGCATGACAATAACTCTTTTTGTCATGCGACAACAAAATTTAATTGTCACACAATAGCAAGAGTTGCTGACGTGCGACAACAAACACTTGTTGTCAGTTAACAACAAAGTTCTTGATGTGTGACACCAAAAAAAAATCATTTTCACACGTCAATAATAGTTGATTTTATGTTTCAACAAAGTCTCGTTGTTGTGCCACAAGGCTCGAGAAACCCTAATTTTGTCCTATAAATACCCCACCGCCCCTCATTTTCACGTTTACACTTCCCGGCTCCCAAATTTTCTTTGTTCTCCCAAAGCACTTTCTGCACTATGAATCGTATGTCACTCCACACCTGGTCAAGTGCAACCAAACACAAGATACTCCAATCAAGCTCAAGTACAATGGCTACTACAAGTGCAACCCAAGCTCAAGACCAAGATCCAATGGAAAATCAAGTTAACGAGGCATTGGTCAACCCACAAGCCCTACCCAAGGGAAAGATACAATACATGAACTTGTTGTGCCCCATATTAGAAAATTTTGCAAATGAATACAGAATACAAGGATTTGCTAGATGCATGTGATTTTGATGGGCTCGTTAAGATGCCCTAGTTCGAGATTGATCATGACATTCTAAACTACCTTCTCTCCTCGTATAATATAAAAGACGGTAATTTTATTATTACTGTGGACGATGGTCGTATATTCCAATTCAGTGTCGATCCAGCTGATATCCATCGGTTGATAGGCCTTCCATTTAAAAATTCCCCATAGTAACAATGAAAGCAACCCTCATCGAAAATGATAAGAAGTACCTTGAATCTACTTTTGGTTTCCATGTTGATTATATGTGTAATCTGTTTTTTTTAATTTTTATTTTAAAGTTTTTATTTTGATACAATTCAAATTGATATTAATTCCAATGACTTTTTGCAGCTCACGTCAATAAATCAAGATGAGGTGTGGATACGCAAGGAATTACACACCACTTTCTTGTTACCATGATTTCTTTCTTTCAAGCCAAAATTGTTTTGCAGGGTTGGCAAATGGATATACCAAACTGGGCTATTGCATACATTCTTGCAATGATCGGAAAGTTAAAATTTGATTGGTGCACCTTTTTATCTAATAAAATAAAAGTGACATTACAAATGCATCACTTTTAAAAAACCAGTTATTCACTCCACAAACTATCTCCTTGGCCTTTATTATGAGGATCTTTTTAATTTAAAAGACAAACCAATTCCTACTTGCATGAACGAGACAATGAAGAATTTGTCAATTCCATTTCAAGAACAACAGGTATATAGTTTATATTTTGACATTAGACTTTAGTATGGTTATTGTCTTGATTATGTACTTCTGATTGAATCTTTATGCAATACTAACATTATGTACTTCTGGAATCTGATTAAATCTTGACCGTATGTAGAGAATATTTTTGGAGGCCCTTCCGTGAAAAAAAAAAAAGTGGCATCAAGAGGAAGAGGCCAACAACACGCTGAGGCGTTGGGAGATTCACAATTTGAAATGGAAGTTCACTCATCACCGAACCCCCAAGCATTTGCATTAGTTAAACGACAGAGACGTAATACCCTAACATTTACTATTTACAAATTACCATTTTCTATTTACAATTTACCATTTACCATATTGAATTGACATGCAATCGACTATTGTTGCACTTGCAGGGACTTTGGACTATACACGTGCTTCTCAACCATCTTCACCAACTCACTCAGTTCAATCACGTGTAATTTTTATTCTCAACACCTTGCTCAATAATCCTAACCACAAACACAACCAATTACTACTCCAACATGGCCACCTCAAGTACAACGACAAGTTACCCCTCAACAACAAGGTATGATTTTATTGCTTTAGTACAAGTTTTGAATAGTTTTTCATATAATTTCATAGTTTTTGCATAGTTTAATAGTTTTTCATATGATTTAGTAATGATTTTGTTGATTTTTCTTGGACTTTTCAAGTACATTGCAATCCTTCACCATCTGTACAAACAACAAGCACCGCCACATCCTCCACCATTACGATTCAAAATGCCAACCAGAGGTTCAGGTAAAAAGAACATTGGTAAATACATGCCAATTCCTCCGGCCCTAGTGGGACACTAAACATTGCCTCCTCGTTTTGAATTCCAACCCTCTCTCGGTGGCTTTCCTAGCATAATCGACATATCAGTTTTAAATAATATAACTTTAGATGAAGATTACTTGGGCATTGATAGCAATGACCCAACAGGATTTTTCAATACATGTGAGATGATTCAAGGCCAACAGGTATATTTCTATTTCAATGTAATTTATTCAACTTTTTTTACATTTCACTTTTGATTTCAATATTTGAATATTGATTTATTTTATCGCAAATAGGATCAGGCCACCCAAAGGAAAAAAGAGGTAGCAGACGATGATCAACCCGAAAGCCCCATACCTCTCCATTGGCATCATCTTCTTCAGATACAAATGGTGAACAATTGTTATCATTTCCTTTAGAGAACTTGATTGGTTATGATTGTCAATCCCATGTCCAAGAGTTTATTGTACCTCATATCAGTCACTCATAGAATGGGAGAGAAGGGAAAAATTACTAATCAATGAGATAATAAGTCATTATGAAAATTATTGGCAAAGGGACAGTTTATACGTTGCAGTCCAGAATCAACCTACTGAAGATGGATGCCTTACTTACCCAAGCAAGAGGTGGGACTGTCACATATAACAAAAATTATAAAGATGATATTTTAGATAAAGCATTAAACAAATTGGAAAATATTAGTGCTAAAGCCCAAGCATATTTTAACAAATGGTCTAAGGACAAGGATCTAGTGGCAATTGCAAATGCCGAAGAGAGATAGAGTGGTCGTAAGTATTATCACTTTGAAACAATATTTTTTGTTAATTTGAAATTTTCTTATTTTAGTAATATGTTTAATTGAGCTCACATTTTTTTTTGCAGTTGAAATATGAAAATTTGAAGAGTCAAGCAAAGGTGTTCCAAGTTCACTGGAAACCACATGAAGAACAGTTTATCTCGCAAGCAATGAAGATGAAAGAAAATATTGTTTTAGTTAACAAACAAAACAATACACTAAAGTGGATAATTAAAGAGAATGGCTTTGACCCGGCATTTTTTCAAAACAAAGGCAGCTGTAGATGCTAGTTTGGTATCCCATGGAGATGTGACAAAGGAAGAAAAAAATTGTAAATAATCTAAACAAGTGTTGCGGAAGATTTGATTAGTTCTGGGATTATTCAAGCAAAGAGTACATGAGGGCAAGCCATTGGGGAAAGGGGTACAAAAGATGCCAGTTTGTCTGGGGAAAAATTTCATGATTGAGGGTTGAAAAATTGAAACTTTAAATTTGAAAATTTGAAATACTTTATATATTGAAGTATGAAACTTGAATGTGATGGCGTTTGAAAATTTGAAATACTTTATAATCTGGATTTTTTATATCTTGTTATATATTATATATAGAATTTCTAGATTGTATATGGTGTTTATGTTTGATATGAATGTGATGGTGTTATGATAATGGTTAATTATTTATTTTAAGAAAATTTGGAATGTGGTATGACAGAGACATCTTAATAGAGTTAAATCTTCTTCTCTCTACTTGTAAAATTCAAACTTTGTATCAGGTTTCTTCACATTTAAATTTTCTTAGAATCTTCTCTCTACTTGTAATGATGATTGCATTGGATGTGGATGATGACATTAGAATAGATATGGATGATGATGAATTGTATGTGGACATAGATTTAGCAAGCTAGCTTCAAGAATGATCATGGAATCTAGATGATGATAATGGATAATTGTTTTAAGAAAATTTGGAATGTGGTACGACAGAGACATTTAAACCTTCTCAAAATCTTCTTCTCTCTACTTGTAATGATATGATGACATTAGAATGGATATAGATGATGATGAATGATGATAATGGATAATTGTTTTAAGAAAAATTGGAATGTGTTAGGACAGAGACATCTTAATACAGTAAAATCTTCTCTCTACTTGTAAAATTTGAACTCTGTATCAGGTTTTTGCACATTTAAACCTTCTCAAAATATTCTTCTCTCTACTTGTAATGAATCAATGATATGATGACATTAGATGTGGATGATGACATTAAAATAGATATGGATGATGATGAATTGTGTGGACATAGATTTAGCTTCAAGCACGATCATGGATGATGATAATGGATAATTGTTTTAAGAAAATTTGGAATGTCTTAGGATAGAGACATCTTAATACAGTAAAATATTCTTCTCTCTACTTGTAAACCTTCTCAAAATCTTCTTCTCTCTACTTGTAATGAATCAATGATATGATGACATTAGATGTGGATGATGACATTAAAATAGATATGGATGATGATGAATTGTATGTGGATGTAGATTTAGCTTCAAGCACGATCATGGATGATGATAATGGATAATTGTTTTAAGAAAAATTGGAATGTGTTATGACAGAAACATCTTAATACAGAAAAATATTCCTCTCTCTACTTGTAAAATTTGAATGTGTGATTTTTACATGTAATTTGATATTCATCCCACAAAGTTCAAACACTTCATCAAAGCATTTTACAAATACAAAAATAAATTAAACATAATTGTAAAAAATCAAGCAATGTCATATGATAGGGTTTAAGCTACCTCTTGTCTTTAGATGGCTGTGATGAAAACATATGGAAGGAAAATGAGAAATCATCCTTCGTAGCATGTTAGACGACCTTCGATTCAAGAAAACTCAACACGAAAAATGGATTAGTATATAGATGGGTGAGTTTCCTGACATTGTCAATCCCGAGAAGTGAGAGCTTCCTCAAATGGATGTCAACCCACATTTTCAAGAAAAAAGATGAAATAATGATTGAGCGGATTAAGGAAGAATAAAAAGATTAAAGAAAATGCAAATGATAACTTGTACATGTCTAGACAGTGGAAGTCTAGGAAGTCTAGAAGAGTATAACAATGGAAGAATATGTAGATCTAAACTCTGAAGGCCTTGCAAATTAGTATTGACAAATGCATGTAACAAACAGATTTTTAAACAGAAAGATTAAAAAATGCAAATGAGAACTTGTGCATGTTTAGACAAGTGGAAGTCTAGAAGAGTATAACAGTGGAAGAATATGCAGATCTGAACTTTGAAGGCCTTGCAAATTAGTATTCGACAAATGCATGTAACAAACATATTTTTAAAATGGAAATTGGTATTCGAAAAATCCAAAATAGTAATTATATAAAACATTTTTTATAAATAATTGTATTTAAATAAATGTAAATATATATACCTGTAACATCTTTAATGATAACAAGAGCTGAAACAAAATATGTTAAAAAGCCTCCTTAGTCAATATTTGCATCTGTAGAGTTACAATTGTGTTCACTATTACGTCTAACTACAAACTATTATATTTGAATATGTTAATATGAAATTGAATAAATAAACACAATTAAAATGTAAGGTGACAAACAATAAAAGTAAGGTCAAGGAGATACCTATTTAAAGCTGAAACAATCCATTATCAATAGCTTCTTCAAAGTCGATGTTCTCTTCTGTAGAGTGTGACGACACACCAATTTCAGTCTCATCGTTAGGAATAGTTGTACTTGTAGCTGTATTATTTACACCTCTTCTTTCGAAAGGGAATTCTAATGCACAATTTCTCTGTTGAAAGGAAAGGTTTCCAAGGAGTAGTGAGAAACATAACACCTCATGTAACTTTCCATATTTTTATCCAACCTCTTTCTTAGTTTTGATTTTATAAATGATAAAGTACTGAAAACCCTTTTGTCCTCCACAGACCCCAAAATCATTGTTTGGCATAACTCATATAATCTAAAATATTCACTGGTGTCTTCTTGTAAGATAGTACTTTGATAGATTCCTCGTTAGAGCCTTGTAATAGCACTACTCTCATAAAGTTTTTATAAATTTTTATATTGGTTCTTCATTGTTGTTGTAAAATTTGTTGATTGAGACTTTAATAAATCAACATTCAGTATACCTTTGATTTCCATACCCTTGACCTTTGAAGTCTTTGTGAAATGTTCCATTATTATACCCATGGATTTATGGAAATGCTTTCTTACAAAGTCTACACAAGCACCTTTAGTATTCCAAAAATTAGGATTCATCACACCCATTGCTTCAAGAATTTTATCTTTAGAGAAATGTTCTCTAATTTCTTATGATAAGGATTCTAAAATTTTCTAAGCTTTATTCTTGTTTCAATTATAACAGAATCAAAGAGATTACGTGTCACAGAACTTCTTCTCTTTCCGATCCTGTAATATCTTGACATTTTTGTAAAATGTGCAGTGGTATGTCCCTCCCATTAACATTGATGTAGAGGTGATCATGGATATTAAATCTCAAATAGTTACATTGGGATTCTTAAGATCTAATAAATATTTCCAATTCTCGAAAACATGTGTATCAAAACTATCTTGGGAAGTGTACAAGATATCAAGATTTTGACATACCATTTTTCTCATCCATATAAAATCCACAATATAGATTAATCTCCTTGTGCATGCTTCATCAGTGTATTGATCTCCTAAAACATTGGAAGAATACCAACCAATGTAAGAAATGTCTCCAAATTAATTAAACGGAATAGCAAGTCCCTCACCCTATCAACTTCATGATGTTATTTGTGCATGAAACCAACTAATGAAGGATATTCCTCATGAATTCTGCATGCAGGTTCATACAAAGAAATTCATCTCATCTCAACATCCTTCAGAAGTTTTTTTCCATCTGTAATTCCAATTGTGAATTTTTGGAACTTAAGAAATCACTTTGGACTACTTGCCATATAGGCATGAAGTTCTCTTATAAGGTCTTCTACTTTAGCAACATTTTCGTAGTTGCTTACAATTTTATAAACTAAATTCATTTTGTTAGCCATACGGTGAATTCTTTGGCATATAAGGGGCATGTTATCCATATTTCACCCCCCAGGAAAAATATAGGATCGATCATGACCCTGTGCGAGAAGAAAGAGACGAAACGACTCTGTCAAGCCGTTTCGTGTCTTAAATCTATTTTACAAGCTTCAAGTAGATTCAACAATGGAATTACAGGGTCACGAAGAAGGGGAAAAAATGACGTTGATTCAAGGATTGAATAGATAAAGGGTTTTCAAACAAGTGCGGTGTCGCCACGTGTCCTAGGTCAAAGCGGGTTGTCGGGGAAAAGGTTAGTTTTTTGCCCCTTACCCCAAAGGGTGTAAAAGTTGCAAAATGGGTCGCGACTCGCCAAGAGGAAAAAGTCAGCATTTGAGCCCGAGTCAAACCAAAGTGGGGAGTTGGAGGAAAAGGTGAAAATTTTCCTTTTGACAAAATGGCACAAAGGAAAAGATTGGAGCGCACCTCCCCAACCAACAAAAGGGTGCCACGTGTCCAAGCGGAGCAAAGGGGCCGCAGGAGTTTTTTGGATTTTGTGATTCTTGCGGAAAAAGGGGAAAAGATAAATTTTGAACCCGCAAACCTAATTTTGCCCTAATCTGGCTGCCACGTGTCCCACATTATCAAAAGGGGACCCATTTTTCAAGTTGTTTTCTGCCCTCCTGTACGGACCCAATACAAACTTTGAAGGGGCATATCTTTCGACTCAGGGCTTGAAATATTGCAAATCTGACACCATTGGAAAGATCTCGGCCTCACCTACGCCATGGAGGTTTGAGACTTTAATTTTGAGGAGGTTAGGTAAAGGAAAATGGAGGAAACATCTTGAGCCTTTAATGCAAGATCCATCTGTCTCAACAACCAGATTGGATTCGATCTGTTTCTATTGTTTCCTCTTCTTTCAAGGCGCCGAATCAAGGAATCATGCAGTAAAGATGGATTTGGGGCATATTTTATCAAAAGCATTAACAACAGTGGTTGAGCTTTAACCCACTTTTCCCGCTTCCTCTCTCTTTCTTCTCTCCGATCAAATCTATAAATACGGGGCAAGATTCATTATAAAGGGTTGTTCATTCTTCTTCCCTGCCCCCTCTCTCTTTCTTCTCCAAGGTCGAATGTGGAATTTAATTCTCCTCCCTTGGCTTTGTAATGGAATTTTCTTGCCTCTTGCCCGTTAATGGTGTACTGTGTGAACTCCTAAAGCAATAAAATTTATTTTTCGTGATGTGTTTTGTCCATCCTTTGCTCATTTTGTTGTCTCTTCTCGCATCTCACCATTGCAGTAGGTATATTGTGCATATCTCTGATGTCCATTAAAGGTTTTGGGAGCTGTGTTTAAGGGGTTTGAAATGGTGTTCTCAGTGCGAACTTTATCCTTAGTCAATGATGCATTTTTCCATCCTCTCCATTGCTCACCTCTCTCCATTTCAGCAGTTGGGTTTGTGATCAGCAGTTCCCTTTTCTCAGTGTTATCACCTCTATAGTGTAGGATTTCTTTATTTTCATGCTCTCTCTCTCTCCTTGGTCCCTTGGAATTGTTATATTAGGAGTAAATAGTCGCATTTCCTTCCTTAGAAGTAGTTTAGTGCTAGGATTAGGAAGAGGAACCAGCCTTCTTTGGAGGATCATTCCCATTTGCAAGTCCCACAACTTGGGGAATGATCCAATGTTATGTAAATCACACCAAATGACCCTACCTTAGAAAAGTAGATCCATAACTCATTTGGGGGTGTTGTGATTTCACACTAACAATTTTGGCATGCCCGGTGGGACAAGTCTGAAGCACCTTACCACTTCACTTCATCAAGTTCGATGTGCTCTTGGTGAAGATTTCAACCTTTGGAGGCACTTTCAGCACATCTAGCAACTCCATCTGGTCAAAAACCCATTCTCTGAGTTACAAACCTTTTCCATCCATTTCCACTCATTTCATCCATTTTCTTCTTCCATATCTTTCATTTTCTCCCATTCCATAAGGTTGTGTAATCATGACTTCATTCCCTTCATGGAACTTAAACTTACAGCAATACAGTCCACCTCCAATGTATTTCCCAACTCCTCCAGATCAACATTATAATTAGATCCATGACCATTATGCTTACCCATATGAGCAGTGTCAAAACCAGTTTGACTATGAAGCTTATCAAGGACAAGGGGACACATATGATGGTGATAGTTATGCAGAGGATGCTGGTCTACTGGAGAAGATTCAAAAAATGGAGGCTAACATGGTTCAATCAAGGGGCATAGCACGAATGAAGGCATTCAAGATTGGTTGCAGGGCACCTTGTCCATGGGAAGGCCCTTTTCCAAGACATTACAGCCCTCAGGAGAAGCTAGACTTCATGGTTGAAATGCTTCCCCAACTTACACAATGGACTAGAGGAGATCGAGGCCTATGAATTTGGTGTCAAGCAACCTTATCAATGGGTAAATCCTACACCATTATCTGGTAATTTTCTCTCCACTCCTCAAGCAGCACCATCTCAATTTGAGCTTCAATTTCCAAGCTTCCCATTGTATGTTGCCCCAAGTGTGAAATCCATTTCTCCATCCCCTAGTCTTCCATCCCATTTCAGTTCTTCTGCCCTTTTCCCTTCCAAACAGTCATCCCCTCCGAACAAACAAGAAGTTTCACCTCCCTCCCCACCACAAATAATTGAAAAGTTGGTTGAACCCCAACCTGCCACTCCTCTTACTTTCCCAAGTCCATGTTGGGAAGATACTCAAGAATCCAATCAAGAACAACAAGAACATGAGCCAAACAGAAAAGAAATAAAAGACAATCGATGAGTTGGGCTGCTAAATTTGGGTTTACAAAGATCCCCTTGATGGTCAAGCCAAAGAGAGGAGGTCAAGGTTAAAGAGCCAGTGGTGGCTAAGTTTGAATTTGCAGCAGAGGAGGAGGACCATACAGTTTCAGAGGCCCCAAGTGTGGAGTAGGCTACAGAAGAACCTTCAGTTCTTCCTCCCACTTCATCCCCTTCAAGCTCTGATGTTGAAGAAGAGTTTGATCTTTCAAACTTCATGTTTGAAAGTGAAGGGATCCATGGTGATCAAGTTGCAGATCAGAAGGTACCATGGAGGAGGTAGAGCACATGTAACAGGACAACAAGGAGGAAGATTTCCTGTCAGACTTGGAAGATTTCTTTAATGAAGAGGAGCCTAAGGAGATAACATCTTTTTTTCCTCCATCTTCAACCTTCCAAGCATACGAACCTGCTACCATGAAGGAGAACATCCAAGGCCAACAACCTGTATCTCATAATGGCCCTCTGGAACCAAGGTTGGAAGATCTTGATCTTCCATATTCTTCAAAAGAGGAGGAAGGTAAAAGGCAAGAGGATGTCATCATCTCTCTCACACCATTCATCCAAGAAGGTCCACAAGAAAACTCCATTCTTGGAGTTGAAACTCAGAACAAAGGGGCACATTCAAAGGATCAGATCATGCCCAATCAGGTACTTGGCTTCATTGGAGCCAATGGAGAAGCCAAAACCAATCATGCCTACTTCAGGGCATGAGGATGAGTACTAAGGTACCAAGGGTCACCATCAATACCTCCTGGAGTCCAATGCAGGTCAGCTTGAAGAGGTATTTTCCATTAATGTTGATACCTTGATGAGTTGGGTGGAAGATCAACTTGTAGTTAGTTTTTCACTCATCCAACCAGCCATGTTCTAGTGCCAAATCAGTTGCATGGCTGCCATTTTTTAGGAAGGGAAGCTATTTCTCCTGTCGATTCTCACAGGTTTTGTTTGAGTTCCCTTTGCTCTTGGTTAGAGTAGAGTAGGTAGGTTTGTTTTTTAAGAAGAAGTGCTTTTGCACACTCTGCATATCCCACTTGGGGTATGTATGATTTTTAGTTTGTACATAGTTTTGGTGTTGTTGTTTTACTCTTGCACAGTCCATTTCAATTGGCTTTTGGTGAAGTTCAAATCCAAGTTCAGTGGGTTTCCAGTGGCTCAGGGATCAGATCTTCAAAAGTTCATATCAGTTTCGTGTTTATCAGGTAGACTCCATGCCCAATGGATGCTTCAAGGCCACTGGTCTCTTCATCTAGCAGGTAGATGTCCCCGTGAGTCACCAAATTGTTATCCATATTTCACCCCCAGGAAAAATATTGGATCGGCCATGACCCTATGTAAGAAGAAAGAGAAGAAACAACTTTGTCAAGTCGTTTCATGTCTTAAATCTATTTTACAAGCTTCAGGAAGATTCAACAATGGAATTGCAGGGTCAGAGAAGAAAGGGCAAGTGCCACAGAGAGGCCAGGAGCAAGAAGGGGAAAAATGTTGATTCAAGGATTGAATAGATAAAGGGTTTTCAAACAAGTGTGGTGTCGCCACATGTCCCAGGTCAAAGCGGGTCGTCAGGGAAAAGGTTAGTTTTTGCCCCTTACCCCAAAGGGTGTAAAAGTTACAAAATGGGCTACGACTCCGCCAAGAGGAAAAGTCAGCGTTTGAGCCCGAGTCAAACCAAAGCGGGAGTTGGAGGAAAAGGTGAAAATTTTCCTTTTGACAAAATGGCACAAAGGAAAAGATTGGAGCGCACCTCCCCAGCCAACAAAAGGGTGCCACATGTCCAAGTGGAGAGTAGCGGGGCCATGGGAGTTTTCTGGATTTTTTATTCTCACGGAAAAAGGGGAAAAGATAAATTTTGAACCCGTAAACTTGATTTTCCCTAATCTGGCTGCCACGTGTCCCACATTATCAAAAGGGGACCCATTTTTCAAGTTGTTTTCCGCCCTCCTCTGTATAGACCTCGATACAAACTTTGAAGGGGCATATCTTTCAACTCAGGGCTCGAAATATTGTAAATCTGACACCATTGGAAAGATCTCGGCCTCACCTACGCCATGGAGGTCTGAGACTTTAATTTTTAGGAGGTTAGGTAAAGTAAAATGGAGGAAATGTCTTCGGGCCTTCAATGCAAGATCCATCTGTCTTAACAACCAAATCGAATTTGATTTGTTTTTGCTGCGTTTCCTCTTGTTTTAAGGCTTGAATCAAGGAATCATGCAATAAAGAGGCGGATTTGGGGCATATTTTATTAAAAGCATTAACAACTTTGGTTGAGCTTCAACCCACTTTTCCCGTTTCCCTCTCTCTTTCTTCTCTCCGATCAAATCTATAAATATAGGGGCATGATTCATTGTAAAGGGTTGTTCATTCTTCTTCCCTACCCCCTATCTCTTTCTTCTCCAGGGTCGAATGTGGAATTTAAGTCTCCTCCATTGGCTTTGTAATAGAATTTTCTCATCTCTTGCCCGTTAATGGTGTACTTGTGTGAACTCCTGAGCAATAAAATTTGTTTTTGTGATGTGTTTTGTCCATCCTTTTCTCATTTTGTTGTCTCTTCTCGCATCTCACCATTCAAGTAGGTATATTGTGCATATCTCTGATGTCCATTACAGGTTTTGGGAGTTGTGTTTAAGGGGTTTGAAATGGTGTTCTGTGTGAACTTTATCCTTGGTCTGTGATGCATTTGTCCATCCTCTCCATTACTCACCTCTCTCCATTTCAGGCAGTTGGGTTTGTGATCAGCACTCCCTTTTCTCGGTGCTATCACCTCTGTAGTGTAGGATTTCTTTATTTTCATGCTCTCTCTCTCTCCTTGGTCCCTTGGAATTGTTAGATTAGGAGTAGATAGTCACATTTCCTTCCTTAGAATTAGTTTAGTGATAGGATTAGGAAGAGGAACCAGCCTTCTCTGGAGGATCCCGATCTATCATCACTAATCTAGCACTATGATAATTCTTTACCATGAACTCCTCGTGCTATGATTATTTACCAATGCACGACTTTTAGTTTCTTTGGATGGAATCTAGAAACACACCAAAGAAACATAACACAAGAATACCATAGACTATGATAAGAAGGAATGATGATAAATCTAAAATATAAGTGTAAATTATAATATCAACATGAAATTGTTACAATCTCACCCATGAGGTACTTCAAGTGTTATTGACTTCACTTGCCTTCCAACAATAACTATGGGAGAAACTTCACAATTACACCTCTTAGTGGCTTCTTTAACACACCTTCAAAATGATGGCTTCCTTTACACACTCACTCATACAATATTTCTCACTACTTCCTTCTATGCTAAATGAGGGGGGTGGCCTCTTTATTTATAGGAATTTAGGCTTATCCACCCTATCTCTAAGATAGGATAGGAAATCTCTTCCGGCCAATCATATTCCATGTCTAAACTCTTGCCTTTACATGTAGGCTTATCTTTTTAGATAAGATAAACCTTATCATCTCACATGGGTTCCACCTTTTTAGACTTTTCCACAAATAAAATACACAAAATATTTATGACATCACTCTTTGTTCTTATTACAAATATAATATTTCTAATTCCTAATCATGTAGACCCTACTTCTCTACTTACCCCAACTTTGACATTTTAACATTACCGAACCACTTACGACAAATATTTACTTTTTACCACAACATTCCTATTGTACTTTGATTGTTACCGTACTCTACTTTATTGGCGGCTTGCACCGATGGCACCATTATCTTCTATCAGACGCCACTACTAATCATACTTAACAACATCCTATTCCTAATACATACATAATAAAATAGAAATTACAGAGGAAAATTTTAATGTCAAAAGATCATTCCCATTTGCAAGTCCCATGACTTGGGAATGATCCAATGTTATGCAAATCACACCAAATGAACTTGCCTTAGAAAATCAAATCCATAACTCATTTGGGGGTGCTGTGATTTCGCACTAACAAGGCCACTATTGTTTGCAATCTAACACATAACCCTATTTGATGACCCTACATGACTGATGTACCATCTTCTCCAAAACATACCAACTTCATAGCAATTTTATAATCGGTCATTCAGGTAATATCTTTCAAATGAGAAACAACTATTTTATGTAGGTTTTTGACATTATAGTTTTCAACCATTTTCACAACACCCAATAGATGAGTTGTCCTTACATGATTTTCTAAAGTATAAACGTGGATACATACCCATGTAATGTTTTTGACTATTGTCACTTCATCAATTGAAAGAGAGATAAACTTTGCTTTTTTACATTCTCTTTCAAATCTTCCTTCTCTATCATTAAAAGGCATTTTTCCATTTCCCATGCACTATTGTCTAACCAATGAGACTGAGGAACATTGTGCATTCCATTATATTGATACAAAAATTTGAAATCGAGGAAATCTGAAATCGGTCTTCCTTTCTTAAGTATGTGAAATAAAGTAGAGAATTGTATGAGTTTTGCATGCAGATTTGATTGATTCATCTTACCAATTTGCGATGTGATCGTTCCTCCCTTTTCCATGAGATGTCTGCATTTTTTCTGCTCTACTTCATACTTTGTTACGTATTTAACATGCATGCATTCTTTTTAGTTTTCCACCTGTGTGTTTTGATTTTCTGGCCATCCTCCCTGTTACAGTCAAATATTGTTTTCCACAATGTTTTTCTATAGTGTCAACTTTAGTTGCATTTTTTTCTACTTTCCCAATTTCCACGTACATATTGTACATGTACATTTAGATGGGATCTCTTCTGAATTAGATGACTATACAGGTTTGATAAATGGAAATTTGGCAGCCCAATCAAACTTGTATGTCCTCCCAAGTGTCCACATATTTTTGTTCGTTTTCAATGTTTTACTTTTATGAGTAGAATTTTGAGCATTACCACAATCACCTGCTTTCCTCTTTCATGAACTAGAATTTGCATTTGATTTTTGAGTTCCATTTCTTGAGTATTTATATGTGTGATATCTTGATGCACTCCTAGTTGCACCTCAACAGGAATATATTCAAGCTCGGGCATCCCAATAGGTATATCTTCAAGAGATCGGCATGGTATCATCATAGGTGTCATTTGGTTGATACATGCAAAATGCATGTCCACCTCAATATTACCTTCCACACAGTCTGTACTATGATTCATTATAGTGGCAGTTATACGGGTGTTGGTGGTTGCGGTATCTATAGCAACAGAGTTTCCAAATACTTGAACAGGGACTTCTGATATTTCTTAGTTACTTTTTGGGTCTTCTCATTCTGAGCACTAGCACCTTCCATTATTCTAAATGGCTAAGTTGAAACTCTATCGCGCATCAACATCTCTAAGTTATGTGCCAATAACAAGAGTGTCGTGCATCAATGATAACACTGTCGCGTGTCAACAAATATCCTTTTCACTTGTCAAATAAGGATTTTGTCGTGCGTCAACAAGATAACTATCGTGTGTCAATAATAGCTATGACGGGCATCGGTTGAGTCTCCTAGTTGGGGTTGAGTCTCTAGTTGGGTATCGTTGAGTCTCCTTGTCACACGTCGGTTGAGTCTCCTGTCACATGTCCACAGAAAACCATTGTGCGTGCGTTATCAAATACAATAAGTCACGTGTCAATAAATATCATTGTCGTAGCGTCGAGAGAAAAACTATGTCATGCATCAACAAAAGTCTTGTCATGCATTAATAAGAGCGATGTCGTCGCCAACAACCAAACCCTTGTTGCGCATGAGTAATATCTCCTTGTCACCCATCCATAGAAAACCTTTGTCATGCATCAGCAAATACAATAAGTCACACGTCAACAAATATCATTTTCGCATGTCACAGAAAAACTCTATCGTGTGTCAACAACGATAGTACAATTGTGTGTCAACAAGAGAAGTGTTGGACATCAACAACCAAACCCTTGTCGCCCGTCGACATTATCTCCTTATTTTTCGTCCATAGAAAACCTTTGTCGTGCATCAACAAATATTACTAGTCACATGTCAATAAATAACACTTGTGCCGCTTCGATTGTAAACTACTATACTGATAAATAGATTTGCACTGTGCATTAGTGCTTAGAGTATGCAAGTTCACGGTATTTGATATGTCGGTAGCTCAACTAGTAGTAACTTAGTAAGGTATTGGTGGTAGTATACTACCGGAAAATCACCTAGGTTTTTATAGGAGATGGTTTCAAATGTAGGCGAAGCCAACCCCTAAAAACATACGTAAACTTTAGGTGAACAGGACACGACTTGCTTGAAAAATTCACCTTTTTCAAATTCTCCTAAAATGATTTTTTTCCATATTACAAATATTCACCGTTTAAATTATCCATGTGTCTCGTTTGTTCTCGGAAATCTTATTTGCTTTTAGCCACGTCGGCCTCAATTGTCTTGAGACATCGTGAGTGATGTCCCATGTTTGTAACCCACATTTTGCAGTCTACATTGTCTTGTTGTGTGTTAACTTACACACTTGTCTTCTTGCTTGCTAGCTTAAATATTGTATTCTACATGCATGTTTGTCTTATTTGCACTAACACTTGTTTCCAACCATTTTGTTTACATGTGCCTTGGTTTCTACCAAGCACATTCCCTCCCCTGTAAGGCATGAATTTCATCACAACGTCTAGTCCTCCTTTGGGCCACATCCTCCTTGCGACATCGCATACACCCCAAATGAGGGGGCATCATTGGGTGAATCAATCACCCCATACAACATTCTACAATCATAATACAACATAGTTTAGTACCGATACAACACAGTCTTCAATATCAACAACAACCCAAAATCTTACTTGTGTCCTCGGTGTTAGGATTTAGTATTTACTATGGTAATTATTCATGATGGATAGTTATTGAATAGTTAGTGAGTGATTTGTAATAATAAATCACGTATATATTTTGTGGGTATATAAGTTGTTATTAACAACTTATATTTGTATTTAGGATATATTATTGTTAGTGGCTAAAATTGTATTCCTATATTATAGGAAATCACTCTCCTATATAAATGTATGGTTATCCGGTATCAATACAATATACAATATGAATTATTGTGTTTCATTTGTTTGATCTGATTTGGTATCAGAGCAGGTATGTGGTCTTGAGAAAAGTGGAGGGGCCACACTATCTATTAATGCCCCTGTGTATGTAAATAAATACTCTAAGAGTTGCAGCACATGTCAGATCTCATCTTTGTGACAACATCATTGGTGTTTTCCATTCACTTGTGCAAACAAGGCCTCAATCACTGTGTTGCATATCCTAATCATTGGTGTTTATAGACTGACGGTGAGCTATTCATGATCTATTATTCATCTCATGAGTTGTCTTCTTTTTTATTTGGATCAACGCATTGGATCATTGTCGTGTTTCTTTGAGATCTTGAAAATTGTGATATAGCAACCTGATTCACATTGAAAAAAAGAGATATATGCATACGATGAGCTCCTTCTCAGCCGAATACCCACGTATACTCTGTCCTCAGAGTTGCCCCATGTATTCTTTTGCAACCATAACGTCCTCTTCAGTGTGTATTTATTTGCTGGTATTTTTCGCAGGTAGCATGTTGATATCTATGCATGCATTGGTTGACACCAGTAGGTAGTCGCTTTAAAACTGTGGTATATGTTAGAATCTACAACTGTTCACTTGGCATTCAATTGACATTTACAAATAGATCCTCCATCACCTTCATTTGGTCACCCACCATTGTGTGCAAGTGTATAAGACGTGAGGTCCAAGTAGAGCATGGGGATTCTCAGCCATTTGAGGGAATATAAATTCTTACACCCAAGTCAACATCAGATCGTTCACCTCTCAGACGCGTCCAAATTCTTTACAACAGACCAAACATGGTGTGTTATCATGATCAGTATACGGCCCATATTGTTGGATGTATGGCATTTCAAATCTAACAAATTAGCCTTCATCAACTGCGTACTACCTTCTTTGGGAGTGCCAACAAATCTCCACCTTATAAATCCATGTGAATCAGTTGCTTCACCTCAGATGCGCTTCTAGCTATCAAATGCATGCGGTCCTCTCCTTGACACATGATCCATTTCATTCCACGAAGGATGCAGAAGGCACTTTAATTAGATACTTCCATGGCTACTCGAACTCCTTTTGACATGCCACGGTTTAGGTAATTATAAATTGTGTCTAGACAGAATACCTAGCATGACTATAGTGTCTTTGATTTTATTCCACGTTGTCAGCAAATTGTTGGTGTCTACTAGTTAAAAAAAAGAAATATTGTGTTTAAAGTTTATAGTTCTGAGTTTATATTTAAAGCCAATTTGTGGTATTAGTACTAAGTAAGAGAGGGTTCACTATAGACAAAGCAAGGGTCAAGATTGTGTTGAATGTAGAGTTTAATTATTATAGGTAGTGCTTAGAAATGTCGGTCGAGATATTTTATTATGTGAGTCCAATAAATGGTCATTAAAAAGTTAAATTTATAGTTGAGTGTGTTTATTTTGTCATGTATAGTCAAAGTCATTTTCATATAAAAAGTAATCTCATTTTATTACTTTTTAAATTTTTAGTCGAGTCCTTTTGTTCAAGTCAAAAGTGTTGTTTTCAAAGTTGTGAATTGTTTTCAAGAGTTGTATCATTGTAAAAAGTCCAAAATAATAATAAAATTGTCTTACGGATGCATTTTCGGTGTTACTCGACATCCGAAAAAATTAAATGTTTCACATTACGGGAGGGGAGAAAATAATAAGCTCAATGTGGAAACAAATTTGCTTCATATTCGCATCGTGTTGAGTTAGCAGCATGTAAACTGGAGGATGAAGGCATCGGAGGCTAGAGGACAACCAACGACCACTCGTCAATCGCCATGATGATGGGGCCGCATATCAGCTATGGTGGCACATTTTTGTGGTGTGAGTACTTTTTTTTCAGTTTTTAGTTGTGTGGTGTGGAATTCACATTTTCAGCATGGTGTGAAAAATAAGAACAGATGTGGTATGTTCTTGTTCACTTGTGTATGTGAGTATTCCTACATAATTCCCCATAGTGAAGAATGTATAGCACAGTAAAATGCAAAATCGTGAGTCTTGAATATGTTGAGCATCGGATGTGTTCTGTTCATACCTAAGTTTGTGGTTATCCTCTGGAAAACCATTGAAGGTTGTTCAGATGTGTTCCTACTTGAGTTCCCACACTGCTAGGTTAGATGTGTTCCCTAGAGTGACTAGTTGATAAGTAGATGATTCTTGAGCGTGTTCCCATCCTCGTCGAGTTAGATGTGTTCCCAAACAGTGCATGGTTGATAAGAAGTTGATGTGTTCCTTCTTTTACCTTCAGTTCAAGTGTTGTACCAAGATCATGAGCAAGCACGGGCGCAAAGTGCTAGAGGAAGTGTGAAAGTTATTTTACTACCATGTAAACACTAAGGGGGAATGTTAGGATTTAGTATTTACTATGGTAATTATTCATGGTAGATAGTTATTGAATAGTTAGTGAGTGATTTGTAATAACAAATCACGTATATATTTTGTGGGTATAAAAGTTGTCATTAACAAATTATATTTGTATTTAGGATATATTATTGTTAGTGGCTAAAACTTTATTCCTAAATTATAATAAAACACTCTCATATATAAATGTATGGTTGACTAGTATCAATATGTAATAAGTTGACTTCTGAAATCTGAAACCTTTTGGGTTTCAGACTTTCGAGATTTCGAACATTTTTCACCACTTTTCCTGTTTCGTCACCGAAGACTCCGAAACCCTCAATTCCACATCTCCAAAACTCTGAAACCGAAAGTCTGAAATTTCAGACTTTCAAAATTTCATACATTTTGCCTTTTCGGACCTTTTGCACCCACCAAAATCTCTGAAACCCGAAAGTCCAAAATTTTGGACTTTCTGATTCGGGCTTTTTGCTCACTTTTTTCCCACTGGCCATTCTCTTTCTCTGAAACCATGAAACCTAAAAGTATGAAATTTGGACTTTCAGAGACTTCGGGGATTTCAGACTTTGTTGATCCTTTTCGCCCACCAAAATCTCTCGAAATGCCGAAACGCTCCACCTCCAAAGTCCGAAAATTTGGACTTCGGAGCTTCTTCTTTTCCAAAATTCTCTGCAATTTGCTCGACCGTTTTAACTTTATTCACCCAACTCAAAAATGCAAGCCTCCATGACTAAATCAACTCCTCCATTTTTGTTGTGTGCAAGTTCTTGTTTGTCGATTTTTCTCGAGGGAAAATTAGATAACAAGAACTTTTTAGTTCACCTCCTATATTTTATGCTCATAGTAACTCAATGCTTCAATAATGATATATGTTGTCCCAAATAACTCACCTAGTTATTTGGGAAACTTACACTTATATTCGACTCGACATCAGATATTTAGATTGCGCACAATCTATTTGTTTCTTTGGCATATTTATTGGCTCTAGTTCTTCATGAGTACCCTTTCTACTCTTCCATGCATTTTCCATTCTTCCCGCTTCCTTCCAAGTGCCTCCACCCTTTTACCTTCTTCCTCTATCTCCTTCCATTTTTCCTCTGCGTGCACACCTTGCACCCGCCTTCATTCTAACAAGATTGCACACTCCTTGCATGTGCCCTCTTACTTTTCTTCTAGTTCGGCTAAGTCCCTGCATGCTTTCTTTACATGCCCTTTCCTTTCTAGTCATCATGTATTCCTCATTTGAATATTGGGACCTTGCTTGTATACTTGCATCCTTTTCAGGTATACACCATATCTTCCCATTTCTACGTGCATCACTCTGCGCACCCATCTCCTACTTTCTCATGCCCCTTTCTCTCATGTGCACCAAGTGTGAACTCTTCCAATCATTGTGCCACGTGGTAGTCTATCGGTTTGAGTTTGCAGACATGCAATCTATCAAAACATGTCATTGTGCACCGAATATTCACATCAAATAGCGGCATGACACATGGCAAAAATGACAAAACAAAAAACATTCATTCGAATCCTTGGTGATTAGTGCATACTATGTGTCTTGCGTGTTTAGTTTACACTTTAGACTTCAAATCGACATAACTTCTACTACAAATCTCACATATGTGTGCTCTTAGTCTTATTGGAGAGTTGTTGATGTGGGCTACACTCTAAGATATTCAAAATCAAATTTTGGTAGGATTTAGTGACAGTGAAAAAAAAGGAAACATGACACGGGACATTAATCCATACACCCAACCACCCGTGATTTGATTATTTGGTCTCCAAGTCCTTCTTCCACAAGCAAAAAATACATGGGGAGGTAGATCTAACATCATTGTAGGAAGATTTATAAACATTTATTGCTTACTATTGGTGCTTGGAAGTTTGAATCGGAGTTTACCTCCTTCCCTTTCCTCTTCTCTCCTCATTCTTCTATATATTGTAGAGAATTTCTCATTGAAAAGGGTTGGACACACCTAGGTTGGACTCTTTTGGTTTATCTAAGGGAATTGTTCAGAGCTTTGCTCTTCAGCATTTTGAGTTGTAGGCCTTTAGAACTAGCTCTTTGCATGTGGATACTCAACCTCATCCACCATTGTAATTGATTGTGCATCTCTTTGAAGAAATAAAATATTTATTTTGTGGCTATTCTTTGCCTTAGTTCATATTTTATTACATCTTCTTGCCTCTCCTTTGCATTGTTTGTTTGTTGTGCATTTTCACATCCCTTGCTTGTTCCTTTTCTGATTGTGCTCCATGAAAAAGGTGTGAGTGCATTTGAGATTGTGGCACACATATCGCTTCCTCCATGCACATTTTCCTTCATTTTTGCTCAAATTTGAGTGTGTTCATCCCCCTCTTTCTAGTGTTATCACCCCTCTTAGTTATATTTCCCCTTTTCATGCATCTCCTTCTCATCATCATCCCTTGGAATCATAGAAGTAGTGATAGGTAGTTGCATTTCCCTTCTAGGAGTAGTTTTAGTAGTATAAATAGGTAGAGGAAGCCGGCCTTCTCTGAAGGTCTGTCTCAAGTGCAAGTCCCACAACTTGGAGACAATCCCATGTTGCCTCAAAATCCTAGTTCATCTTGATCTAGGACATGTGCAATTTTGAGCTCCAATAGTTTTGGCATGCCCGGTGGGACAAACATTGAAATCTTAAATTTCATTTATTACTAGTTTGGTGTGTGACTTAGTGATTTCTAACCTTTGGAGGCTTGTTTCAACACATATGGAGACTCCCAAATCATGATCTACTATTTTTAGTAGTCATGCATGCCCTATTTCATGAGAAGAATACATACTAGATAGAGTGCAACAGTTGAAGAATCCTTTGAATATCTTTAGTTGTCTCCAAGAAGAAGAAGTAAAAAAAAACCACGTGCATCTCCATCTTCCACACGATGAAACACAATCTCTTCCTCTTTGGTAGACCTTCTACGCACTCTACAGGGTATTTAGACCCTTTCTAGCCATGGCGCAAGAGAAATCTACCCTTTGTCAGCTTCACCGCAATGGTAGTCCTTTGGCTCTTTGCCACGCAACATGATATACAAGTAGCGCACTCAAAATTATACCATTTTTCATCTTTACTGGTGAGAATCAAGTTACCCCTGTTGATCACATTCAATACATTGCAAATGTATGCTCTGTTCATCTAGTTATAGAAGATGATGTAGTGTAGCTATAAGGCTACTTTCTTCTTCACTCAAAGGAAACGCTTCAATGGTACAAAATCTTAAGACCTACCTCTATCACTAATTGGGATGGACTTGGCACTGCGCTTTGTAATAGTTTGAGGAGAAATGATAACATATCCTTATTAGAACAACTCACAATGATCAAGAGAGATCTCCCAATGAGCTCATGGTTGATTTCAACTTCAAATTTAAAAGACATGGGACAAAATTCCATCCCTCTTAAGACCAACCCCAAGGTGTTTTCCTTTATTTCTTAAGATCTTTGAATTTTGACATTGCAATAATGATATAGTATATGGGTGGTGTGCAACTCCTTGATGCCTATACTTATAGCCATTAGGGTAGAAAATTGTCTAATCCAAGCTGGAAAATTATCCCCTAGACCACCTACACCCTTGTTTCCTGAAATTCCTCAAGATCCTCAACCTTTTGTTGCTCCCATTCTGATCGAGTTCCCAACCCATTTCCTCCACATCTTATTCTCCCCAAAAGAAAAATGAGGATGAAGAAATGAAGGCCTTGATTAGAAATTTTTCCAATAAAGTTATATCCTTAGAAAAATAGTAGGTGCAAGCCTTCAAAAATAATTCTAATCAAGGATTTAATCAAATCCATCAACCCTTTAGAAATCAATATCTAAATCAAATATATGGGAAAAACTAACAAAAATGATAGATGGCATGCTAATGCACACCTTCCTTTACAAACAAGTTGCCTCGTGCAACCCCTTCCAACTGCCCAAGCAAGCAAAGCACTAGTTCCAGTACAAAATAATATGGTCCAAGAGACATAATGGTGATTTCCTTGCAATCTTCCACACATTAGTATACAAATGCGCAAATGCCTTACACTGCAAGCCTACATGATTCATAATGCTTCAAGTTTTGAGCCTTCCACTAGTGTGCGTGAACCATAAAATGAAGAAATAATAGAAGTAGTTCCTAAAACCAACCTTATGTTATTTAGGGTTGAATACTTATTTGTAATTAACCAAGCTATGGACAACTCAGATAGGCCACATGTGCAAGTTGCTGAAAACATTATGTACAAGAAGAGAATGGTGAAAGCCATCACATAACCTTCTATTCCTACCATCCATATTGATCCCCATAAGTAAAGAGATGTATTTTATGCACCCAGCAATTATGGCATGCAAGTTTCTACATGTGAATTTTTGTGCAATGCTCTAACCAAAGTAGCACACGCTCCTACTTTTGTAGGTCAAGCCTTTGTACAAGCAAAGGCCCCTACCTTCTACACCTGAGCAATCAAGAAAAGATGTTGTTGTGCCTCAAATGCACAAGTCCATGGGCCTTCCATTCAACATTGTGGACTAGATGAAGAAGAAAATGTAAATGTCATAATGTGGGATGCCTTGCCATTCCATCTCAAAGCACGACTTATTACATGAAGCTCTGGTTTAACTCTCGCGCACTGATCGAGTTATCCAAAGACCTCAAGATATTGTTAATATTTGTTCAAAGAGGAGAAGAAAGTAAGAATTTTTTCAAAACCCCACCCTTTATATGTCCTTGATAATAGGAAAACATCTTGTGCACAATTGTATGATTGATTAGGGGCTAGTACTTCAAATTCATCCCAAAAAAATTGTTGATGTCCTAGGTCTTAAGTACAACCCTATGTCTAAAGGAGTCTTGCAACTTGATGGCTCAATTGTCACTACTCTAGGAGTCATCAAGGATCTTGAGTTAACCCTCCATGCATGTCCAAGCCTAACTATAACTCAAGATGTGTCAATCATTGATTTACCTCCTTTGTTTTCCATTTTCCTATCAAGAGATTTCACCGCAAGGTGGGTGGCTACTTGTCTTCAGATTGGTCTCATATGTTACTTAAGAACAAGGTATGGTACCCGTTTACCATACAAGATGAGCCTATATTTTCCTATCATGTTGAGTCATATGACCCATCCCTCTCCAAGCTAATTGCCTCATCAAGAAGGCCAAGAACAAGATTCAATTCTTAAGAGAAACCCATTCCTCCCTCCATATACTGATCTATTATTAGATGAATGGGCCAAAAGAGCACTATGAATTTGATCCATATGATACAAACTATTGAAATTGGTCTTGGTACTTATTGCATCCTTGAAGAAGAAGACTATACTCCATGCACTCACTCAAAAAATGATGAAAATTATGGACTATGGAAAATGTACTTTGATGGCTCTAGAAGTAGAAATGGTGCATGCGTAGGTGTTGTTCTCATCTCTCCCAAGAGTGAGAATTTATTCTTTGTGCATATGTTATAGTTTGCATGCTCCAACAATGTAGCAGAATATGAAGCATTGGTGCATGGTCTTCTTATTGCTAAGAAGAGGCATAGATCAAGGCATTTACAGATCTTTGGGGACACTGAATTGGTCATCCACTAGGTCACAAACAAGTGTGCAACAAAGAATAAGTATTTAAAGGCTTATAAACATAGAATTTGGGACCTCTTGGAGATATTTGAGCTCTCTAAACTTGTAGGTGGTGCCAAGGAAATGAAAAAGAAGTAGATCAGATGGCCACCTTGGTTCACAATTCTCACTGCTGAGGATTTTATCAAAGGAAATGCACAACACATCAAGATGGTGGTTAGGCCATCCATTCTAGATAATGAAACCAACTAGAAAGTGTTTGACAATGACACACAAATTTTCTAGTTCATTCATAATGAAGTTGATTTCTCTTCAAACATGCAAGATGACTTTGCATGATAGCTATGGTGACCAAGTGATTCAACTAAAGAAAACAAATTTCCTAAAGGTTTGGTCACCTTAGAGCACATATTCAACCCGATGATGATTTCAAGGGTGAAGAAAAAACATGTGCACAAAGTATAAGAAGACTACGTTCCAGTCACTATTATGTGTAAGAAAGAGTTGCTTCAGGAAAGAATTTTTGTGCAAGATGAAAAACAAGGCCTTCATTTCTCTATGTAGAAATATAGTGACATCTTCTCATGGGAGTATGAAGACCTCAAAGGATTTGATCCAAGTGTTTCTCAACACTCCATTGACCTTGATCCTAGTATCAAGCCCATCGACAAAAGCAAAGGCCCGTCAATCCTAAGATAGAGCCCCTCATGAGGAAGGAGTTATCCAAACTCATTGAGGAAAAATAATTTCCCATCAAGTACTCTACTTGGGTGGCAAATCTTGTTCTAGTGTGCAAGAAGAATGGTGAAATCAGACTTTGTGTTGATTTTAGAGATTTGAATAAGGCATATTTGAAGGATCATTATCCTTTTCCTTCTATGGAGAATATTTATAGATTGTGGCTGACACGCAAAGATTTTCCATGTTGGATGGGTATTTTGGTTTCAATCAAATCATGGTCAAGGAAGAGGATCAATTCAAAATACATTTACAACCAAATGGGGAACATATGCTTATCAAAAATGCCTTTTGGTTTTTCAAATGTAGGTGTAACATTTTAGAGAGCCATGGACATTGCCTTCAAAGGATATATCAATGAGTTCATCCTAGTTTACTTAGATGACATAATTGTCTTCTCAAAAAAGAGCAGATCACATGATACATATGGAGAAAGTATTTGAGAGATGTAGAGAGTTTGGGGTATCTCTTAACCCCAAGAAGTGTAAATTTTTTGTTGTTACATAAGGAAAAATTTTGGGCCATGTGGTCTCAAAGGATGTCATCGCCATTGATCCTGAGCAAGTCTCTGTCATCTTTTCTCTCTCTCCCTTCTACGCACAAGAAGGCCTTACAATCATTCCTAGGAAAAATCAACTTTGTTAGGAGATTTATTCCTAACTTTGTAGGATTGATTAGGCCCATCACCTCATGCTCAAGAAAGACACAATCTTCAAATGGACAACAAAAGGAAAAGAAAGCTTCAAAAAATCAAGCAAGAAATTACTTGTGTGCCTAACACTCATCAATCTAGATTACTCAAAGGATTTCATCCTTTATGCTTATGGATTTGATGCTAGTGTTGTTGTTTTCTTGACACAAGAAAATGAACAAGGACTGGAGAAGCTAGTGGCTTTCTTTAGTCAAAACATTGAAGGATTATGAATTAAAATATTCATTCACACGGAGAAATGGTTCTTCACCATCATGTGTCCTTAAAAATTCAAAAGTATGCTTTCCACAAATCATGTCAAGGTTTTAGTTTCACACTTAGGTGTGAGAGACTTCATCATGGGAGTAGAAATCAATGAGAAAAGAGTAAGATGGGTGACCAAAATCATGGAGTATGATGTGACTATCAAAGCCACAAAGTTAGTTAGAGGCAATGTGCTCTATGTAGGTAAACTTTCGAGGATGCGCAAAATGAACAAGAGACTTCATTATTTTTGGATGAAGAACTCTCCGCATGTTGAAGTTGAATAGAATGAAGATCCTAATGCACACACATGGCTGAAAGACATGGTGACATTTTTTTTGGTGCCTACCCGCTTGGTTTAAACAAAGAAAAGAGAAGACATTTGAGGATGCAGTTTATTCCATATATGTCAATTGATGGACTTATCTTCAAAATAAATCATTGATGGATGTTGGTGAGATGTATTGATGGAACATAGGTTAACAAAGTGTTAGTAGAATTTCATGATGGATTCTCTGGTGGAAACTTCTCTGCCAAAAACAAAATGATGAAGATCATTAAGGCAGGATACTTTTGGCCTACCCTATTTGTAAATGTGCACAAGTGGGTCATGAAATGTAAAGAATGTTCTTTCTTTTGCAGGAAAGAAGAAATTGGTTGTGCTTCCCCTCGACCAATCCAAGTGAATCATCCTTTCACATAATGGGGTCTAGACTTCATTGGCATGATAAACCTTCCTTCGAGCGTTAGTCATAAGTGGGTGTTGATAGCTACAAATTACTTCACCAGATGGATAGAAGTTGTCGCGCTCAAGGAATCAATGAGTCAGTCATCCTTGACTTTCTCGAAGGCATTATAACAAGGTTTGGCATTCCTCAGACCATTATCTCTGATAATGCAAAAAGCCTTCCTTGGTACTAAAATTTATTATTGGCTCTTACCCTTGGTGGAATTATTTGATTACTTCTTCCAAATATTACCCCAAGGTAATGGCTTGGTAGAGTCTACTAATAAGAACCTGATAGAATCATGAAGTGAACAATGAATATCAACCAGAGGTAGTGGCACACAAAGGTCTCACGTGCGCTCTGGGAAGACAGAATCATGGTGAAGAAGGCAATAGGTACTTCACCTTACAAACTTATTTATGGTAAGGAAGGCTAGACTTCCTTTATCATGTAATTACCTTCATTGATCTAACGCAACAATTGGAATTTGAGGGTGCAGACCAAAGAGAAATTAGAATGGAAGAGTTGGTTGAACTTGAAGAATTAAGAAACTTTGTCATGATTAAGTTAGAACAACATCAACAATAAACCAAGTAGTGGTTTGATAGAAAGGTTGAGCCTAACGGTTTTCAAAGTGGGTGATCTAGTCTTGAAATGGGATGCTGACAGAGCTAAACCAGGTGCCATTCAAATTTTGATGTACTTTGGAGTGGCCCATACACCATCAATTCATCTAAAGAGGCTAACTCTTTTGAGTTGTCTCATCTTGATGGAGATGCACTACCAATCCCAGTCAATGGGATTTATCTCAAACATTTCCATTAAGTTTTTGCATCATTGTACATATTATAGTAGTTTCAATTCCTCCAAGTGCGCTCTCTTACACATTATTTTGTTTATATATAGTTCTTTATTCTCGTGCACTCTCCTACGTGTGCTCTTTTTTTTTGCTTCCAGTATGGCATTTTGTTTAAGGATATTATAGCGGCAACATATAATATCCAATAGTTCAAATTGAACAGTTCTTTAGGTTCTAGATAGTACTTCAAGTGACTTTAAGGGTATTTCTTTGAATAGAAGATCAAAATCCATATTTATAAGAAGACTCCATGCCCAATGATGTTCCTAAGGCCATTGATCTCCTTCATCTAGCAGGAAGATAGCCCCGAAAGTCACCAAAATGTTATCCCAAATAACACCCCTAGTTATTTGGGTAACTTACAGTTACATTCTGACTCTGACATTAGATATTTAGGTTACACGCAATATGGTTGTTTCCTTAGTATTTTACTTGGTTTCAATTCTTCGCACACACCCTTGCGCACCCTTTCTACTCTTCCTTATGCTTTCCTTATTCCTGCTTCCTTCAGCATGTCTTTTCCCTTCTCCCTTATTCCTTTATCTCCTTCTATTTTCCCTCTGTGCACACTCCTTGCTCACCCTCCTTCATTCCAATAGTCTTGTGCACTCCTTGCGTGCGGGCTCTAACTTGCCTTCTAATAACCTTCCCTAAGTCTACTGCAACTTTCTCTTACCTTTGCCCTTTCCTTTCTTGCCACCATGCATTCCTCATTTTAATGTAGCGCCCTGCTTGCATATGTGTATTCTTTTTAAGTATACACCTTGTCTTCCAACTTCCACGTGCATCATTATGTCTGCATTCCGCTATCTCATGCCCTCTTGCTCTCGCGTACATTCTAAGTGCAAACTCTTTTGCTCAGTCATTATTCCACATGGTAGTATTTCATTTTGATTTTACAACACACAACCTATCAAAACATGTGAGCTGTACATGAATCTTCATAAACAAATGGCATGACATGTGGTAAAAATGACAAAAAAATATTGGCAACCAAATCCTTCACTAATAATGAGCAGCACATGTCATGTGTATTATGTGTTGAGTTTACACCATAGACATCAAATCTCCATAAATTCTCTTATAGATCTCAGATCCATGCGCTCTTGGTCTTGTTGGAGAGTTGTTGACGTGGGCTACACTCTAAGGTATTTAAAATTAGATTATGGCAGGATTAAGTAGGTGGAAAACATCCAACCACCCATATTTGATCTGATTTGGTCTCCTTCCTTCTTCCACAAGCAAAAAAGACATGGGGAGGCAGATTTGACAACCTTGTAGGTGGATTTACAAGCATTTATTTATTTCTATTGGCGGTTGGAATTTTGAATCAGATTTTCCCTCCTTCCCTTTCCTCTTCTCTCTTCATTCTTTTATATATTTACAAATTTTCATTGAAAATGGTTAGACACACTTATGTTGGACACACTTAGGTTGGACTCTTTTGGTTTTCTAAGGAATTATTCGAGCTCTGCTCTTCAACATTTTGAGTTGTAGGCCTTTAGATCTGGATTTTTGCATGTGGATATCAACCTCATCCACCATTGTAATTAATTGTGCATTTCTTAGAAGCAATAAAATATTATCGTGGCTATTCTCTACCCTAGTTCACAATTTCTTGCATTTTCTTGTCTCTCCTTTTGCATTGTATGTTTGTTGTGCATTTTCACGTCCTCTTGTAGATTGATTTTCTATTTGTGCTCCATGAAAAAAATACATGAGAGAGTTTCGGACTATGGCACGTATGTCTTCCCTCTCCTGTGCGCACTTTCCTTCATTTTCGCTCAAAGATGATTGTGTTCACCCCCTCCTTCTAGTTTTATTACCTCATTTAGATTATATTTCCCATTTTATGCATCTCCTTCAGCCTGGTCCTTGGAACATAGAACTAGTTGCATTTCCCTTCATAGGAGTAGTTTTAGTGTTAGAAATAGGTAGAGGAAGACAACCTTCTTAGGAGATCTGTCTTAAGTGTGCAAGTCCCACAACTTGGAGATAGTCCCATGTTGCCTCAAAATCCCAATTCATCCTAATCTAGGACGGGTGCATTTTTGAGCTCCAACAATATTCAAGTGTAAGATCCACTATACTCTAAAACTAACTTTTAAGAGCATATTTGTGAGTAAAGGAAAATTAGAGTGGTAGATGGTGATATTGGGAAAATTTATAGTAATGAAACCTATATACATATGGGAACTTAACTTAAAGTTGGGGTTCTCACTTATTCGAGGAAGTTGGCTAGATAGAATTTTTAAGCCTTCCTTATGTAGATCGAGAAAGTTGGCTAAAAATAGTCCAACAAAAGGTGAAGGAATAGGAAGGGGAGAAAAATTTATGGAAGATACTTGTAACGTATGCAAAGGTGATTGACTAGAGATCATATGAGGAGGTAGCATGAAGTTATAAAGTGGTAGAACAATGTTAGTATTACCTTGGGTAAGTATGACAATTGTCTTTCATGACATTTTTAAGTCATACCACCCTAATCTTGGTGCAACCCTTAAGGAATTTCACTCAAAGAGTATTAATGCATTGAAAGGATGTAAAAATAAATAATTAGTAAGTGAAAAATAAAGTGTGTACATGAGAAAATTGTGAAAAATGAATTTTTGAAACATATGAGAAACATGTTCATCGAGAAAGATTCTAAAGAAGCATAGTCAAATTTGAAGTAATTTTTGTAGCAATATAAACATGTTAAGAAGAATTATAAGTATCATGAGAAATATGAATAATATGAGAAGAATGATAATAAATATTATTGGCAAGATAATCATGAACATGAAGCTCGGTTCTACAAGAAATTTGTGAAATAACTAGATGACGAGACATAGGATGTTACAATCCATTACATGAGCTAGGTAATTAATCCACATTATGAGCACATATGTATCCATCTTTTAACTTCTAGGGCATCTATCAAAATATAACTCTATATTCACTCTCTTTGTCTAGGTTTTCTCTTAATCTTTTGATACATTCAACAATCTCATTATCTCATTAGGGTTTTCTTGAGATGTTTTCTAAAATGTCTAAGAATTTCAACCCTATCTTGTTCATCTAAGAATATTTTTTTACCATGATCTACCTCACGTGTCTTATCAATTTTTGAATTATGCATCATAATATCATTGAAAGAACCATATTTTAGTGTTTAATTCTAGGCACAACTTTTGAAACAACACCACTTTTCATAATCGAATTTCTTTTTGAAATAAGATCTCCAATTAATCTAAGGAACTTCAAAAAACTAGATATATTCACAATTAATTCTAATACTCTTTCCACTTGGATCTTTATGTCTAATCAAATATAGTGATGTAAGATAATAACAAACATTGAACAAACACACCATGTAAGTTCCTTAGGGTTTAAAATGACGCAAAATGATGGGGGTCACTTGGTAAAAAAAATCCAAAACACATGCAATCATGAGATTATTGATATTACCCCTTATTTCTAGGATTTACCATTAAATACTCTCATTTGGGGGATTTTACACTATTACCCCTATTTAAAGTACCAATAAACTAGTGAAAAATATGTAAATAAAAATACCCCATGTAGGATCACACGTGTTATCTACCACCTTACTAAGATGACCCCTTGTGCACACAAAACAACTACAACAATTAGATCTATGTGAAAATAATACATTGAACCCTAGAAATCTGAAGAAAAAATGGTTAAGGAGCAAGACGTCATCCTAGAGGGGTGTTAGAGAGCAAGATTTCTCCAAAATGTGTTATGTGAATGTGGATTTTCAGGTTAGAATTACAATTAAATACCCACGACACGTGCAACGAGGTCTAAAACATATGTAAAATTGTAAAGTAGACATAATTAATTGACTTAATACCATAAAAATGACAAAAAGACATGTAGGAGCTCAAACAACATTGAAATTTTGGGAATATGTGAATTGGAAGTCAAGAAATTACAAAAATGTATAGGGCTACATTTTACTAGTTCAAAATCTAAATATTTATTTATTGTTTTTTTTTCTTTTTTTCTTTTTCTTTTTTTTTGAGGTGGGGTGGGAGTTTCTCCATCCTTATAATTTGAGACATCAAATAATGTGATAAGTATTTACATATGAATATTTCTACTTGGGTGTTTTTCCTTTTAAATTTTCTTTCTTTCTTGGATTTGTTGTAGTGGCTCCTACACTCCCTATTCCTTACAATACATTGTATTGTTCCGTACTTTAGATAGTGATTTTCAAGTTTTATGCACCAATTAATATTTAACTATGCCAATTTATAAAGGGGGAGATGTACCTTCCGACATACCATATGTAGTCGCAAATCGCATGGTGCAGATTATTGTAAGCTTATCAAACGATGTAGATTATCGCAAGCTTAATTGTATTACAAAATTTCTTCGTGAGACCATCCTAATAAATATTATCTACATGAAAATAAAGAAATTTATAATATGTGGCAAAAACTCTTTAAAACCTTAAATGGCAATTTTTGATATCCAAACTATGTATGACAACTAGAAATTGAAAAAAATTAGAAACTAAATCTAGAACATTTATAAACAAGATTATGTAACTATTGGAAATTAAAACTCAAATTTTTAGTTGTAAAAATATGAAATTTGAAACATGTGAAACAAATTATTTAATTATAGTTTTAACGAATTTTTATTTGAAATTCCGTGAATAATTTAGAAATTTAACAATATTTACCATTTAAACAAATACACAATTTAATTTGTGGCATGCACTAGAACTATTACGGAGAGCTACTTTTTGGTCTTCTCCGGTTTTAAAATGGTCGATTTGATTGTCATACTACAAAGTTATATAGCTATTAGAGAGCTATTGAAATGGTCAATGTGATTGTAAGACTATAATTGATGCTTGTCTTATATAATTTTGTGCTTATTTGATTATTGACATTATTAACACACTTCAAATATTTTTCCAACGCACCCATTTTTTTGTTATAACAGTTTATAACTGTTAACCAAAATAAGCTCCCTCTTATTTTGGGTTAACTTACTAAATTTGTGCCTCGGTCAAAATTTCACAAGTTTCAAGAACTTAAGGAATTCTGGAAATTGTATCATTAGATAGAGAATTTCTCCATCTTTCCAGAAAGGTAAAGAACTCCTTCTAACTCCTTGTATTTTTCAAGTTATGGCTCGGCGGAGTTTTGAGTTAAAATTTGCCCAAGGCGGACCTGTGAAGATTTGGAGAGATTTTTGCCAAGGAATCTCGGGCCAGCGGAGCAGGGGAAGATTTTGAGAACTTAGCACTTTTGGTTAAAAGTGCAAAATTCATTGCACTCCTCGAGCTTGCAAAAGGAAACAAACAAAAATTTGCCCAAGTCCCGAAATGGACACGTGACAGCATTTCATGCAATGGCGTTAAGGCGGGCTAGCGGAGGATTTTGGAGACTTTAAAATTTTGTTCGCAAAAGTTTCAAGTCAAAATTTTGGCCACATCTCCAAAGGCACCTAGAAGTGCCATGTGGCGTAAGGCCAAAACTAGCAATGGGGAGGTGGGCCATCGGAGGTAAAGTTGGAAGTTTTCCCTTTACTCCAAAAAATGTGAAAAGTGAAGAAATGGCTCGCAACCTCACCCAAAGGGAAAAGTAAAAGTTCAGGCCCGAGTCAAAGCCAATGCAGACTAGCGGGGCTTCGGAGGAAAAAGTGAAAAATTACCTTTTCTTCCAAAAGGCATAAAATCAAAAAGCGACCCGCGGCCCCATCAAAAAGCTAATACGAGGATGCGAGACTTCGGAGGTAAATTGGATTTTTTTATTTTTGTCAAAAGCGTAAAATGGAAAGAAGGAAGCCCCTATCTCCACCGACCCCAATGGATGCCACGTCATCAGCAGATTTGCGGGAAAAGTTTAAAATTTGCCGAGAAGCCAAATTTGTAGTAAACGTAAAAAAAAACGCAAAAGGCCATATCTTTTGATCCAGAGCTCCATTTTTTACAATCTTGGTACCAATAGAAAGATCTGAAGATTCTCTTCATCATGGAGTCTTCAATTTTTATTTTGGTAGAGATTTGTGGGAGAAAATTGCAAAATGTGATTTGGCATGGGAAAAATGCGAACCAGTTTTCAACCACCAAATTTAATAAAATATGGGTCTTTTCTCCCTCAGCAGATAAAATGCATTTGGGAATGGAATTTTTAGATGGAGCCTTGAATTTTCGACCAAATTTATGAATTATTTCAATGGTTGGAGCGAGAGAATCAAATTTTCTCGTGTTTTTCCCTCTCTTTTCACATTTTGCTATATATTATATGAGACACATTTTCAAGAAGTTAGTTAGTGGTTGTTCACTCTTCTTCTCTGCCTCCCTCTTCTATTATTCCCCAAGGTCAAAAATGGAGTTGGAACCTCCTCCCCTGCTTTGTAATGGCATTATTTTGCCTCTTTCCCGTGAAATGGTGCACTATGTAAATTTGGATCAATAAAAATGTGTTTTTGTGATGCATTTTTCCATCCTTTGCTCATTTTTGGTTGTTTCTTCTTGCCTCTCATTGTTGCAGGGAATCTGTGCATGTTTGAATGTCATTCACAGGTTTTGGAGCTATGTTTTTAGGGATTTTGGAACGTTTTCTATGTGAATTCCATCTCTGGTCTATGATGCACTTGTCCATCCTCTCCATTGCTCACCTCTCTTTGTTCCATGTGATTTAGTAGATGATCGAATTTTCCTTCTCTGTATCATTGTTTTAGTGTAGGCTCTATTTTTTCTTGTTTTCTTTCTCTCCTTATCTCCTTGGAAGTTAGATTAGGATTAAATTAGCTTACATGCACTAGAATAGCTTGTGGTAGGTAGATTAGGAAGAGGAACCAGCCTTCTCTAGAGGATCATTCCCATTTGCAAGTCCCACAGCTTGGGGAATGATCCAATGTTATGCAAATCGCACCAAATGACCTTGCCTTAGAAAATCGGACACGATAACTCATTGGGGGTGTTATGATTTCGCACCGACAATAACATATTACAGTCTTCACATCATTTGTATTTCTACTTGCATAATTTCTCTTCTCGTTTTCATCTCTCATTTTGCTCCAATCTTAGGTTTGGAGTTTCAAAGGACCAAGCAATACAATAGAGTATAATGTTTAATTAATAATGGTCAAATCTTAATGATTTAAAAAATATATAATTTTATACTAAACCCTAATTACATAGTCATGTATGATAAATAAATACTAAAATATAAATATGACATAAGAAATAATCTAATATAATATAAAACCCTAAGTGCAAGAAAGATATGAATGGAATAATATTATTTGTGCTCAATTTGAGACCGATGCGGACTAGGAAAATTGTTGAACAGAAGTGACACTTGTCATTATTACTCCGAATAAATTATGTAGGTAACTAAAAGCTGATTAGACACGAGCATCTACGGTAAGGCAGGGCGCTTGGGGTCTGATGACCTCTATTGGGTGCCCATGACTGTGAAAATGGTCATAACTATATTTCACTTTGTGTCACACAAGTGTCAAAAATATTCTATATTGATCACTTGTGTGTCACAATAAGATCACAAAGGTACATGTTACCTGCAAGATAAAGATTCACCTACAAAACCCACAATACCACATCAAATCCAAAAAATGAAGATGCAATATGGGGAGTCTGCCGACCACGATAGTCACCTGATAGAGTAAGCTTACAACCGAGCACTACACTACATCTCATTCTCCATGCAGTTCTTGTGAGTGTGTGAAACAATCATTCCCTAGGATTCCCTTGTGCAAGCGCACTTGATAGCGGGTTGATACTAGATGTACCAATGTAGATAGATGTGTGGATTGAAAAATGAACTTCCTCTTCTTATGTTGTGTATGTAGAAAATGCAATCCCTTGTCCCTTGATTGAATGCAAAATGGATGCTTTGAAGAGTTTTATGAGCCCTTTAAGAAAGCTTAGGTGATAGTAATAATGGTTAGAGCTTGGTCCTTTACTTTGGTCACATAACTATGTATTTATATTATTCCCTTGTTTGAATTTCGTTATTTACAACTGGAAGGCTTACCCATAAGAAAATAAGATACCCAAAAGATAAAATATTCCCAAAAAGGGTGAGTAAAGTGGAAAGAGGTTGGGGGCACTCAAAGAGGACGAGGGCGCATGGGCGGTGGTGTCCTAGCTAACCTTTGGTGTCCGAAGTTATAAAAGATAGGAAAGTAAAAGAATGATCGAGTTTGGGGTATAAAATACCAATAGAAAGAAATAAAAAAAGATAAAATTCCAAAGATCGCCGTTAATTACTAGTCTTCTTGCTTAGGAATCATATGAATGCTAGTATGTGTTTATGGACCTAGAAATATACCCAAGTGCATAATTTTGTGTCTAAAATTACCCACACTTTATGTTGTATATTGAATACTCAATAACATAAAGTAGATAAGAGATGTGTACCTTTTTTCCTATAAAGTGTGATGGCGATAACGAAGAGACAAGTGAAGTGTGGAATGAGTGCAAGAAATGAAGCATGGGAACTAAGAAAGGAAAGTGACCCTAGGGGCGTATGCATATGTATTCTAGTGTGGTGTACCTATTGTTGTAACTTTTGAAGATTGCTTCTTATTGCATATTAAGGATGGACCTACAAAAGAAGAGCGAAGAAGTAGTCAAAGATGTGTATGTGAAAAATTTGCATAATTATGTAAAGTATGTGAAACTATGTAAAAGTAGTGAATGGAAAGTGTGCACTTGATTTATGAAGAGTGAAAAGGATAGAAAATGTCCTGAAATCTTGTAGAAGAGTGATTTTTTGGGTAATCCCACGCCAAGAATGCTTTTTTGGGCAATCTCATGCCAACTACAAGTTTTTAGGCGATCTCACTCCAAATGTAAGGTTTTGGGCGATCTCACGCCAAAGAGAAAGTGTTGGAGAGAGAGGTCTGAGTATTCTTGTCCTTCCATGAATTTTCCGATTATACACAATTGCGAGATGATGTGATCCTATTTTGTTCCTATTTTCCCTTATTAGTTCCGAGTGTAATGTTTGTTCCAATAAAATTGCATTTTGTTTCTAGAGGATTGTGCTCTGATCTTGTGAAACGCTTTGTAAAATGTTGTGAAATGTGTTGATCGAGAATATTTTTGTATGTGTCCTCGAACATTAGCGCCTGTAAGAGGACATAGGCACCCAAATACTCTTGTTTGAGCCTAGGAACAGTGTGTTTATTTTGTGCCGAGGACCCAAGCCGATTTTGGGTCGTTACGAGACTATGTGACTACTTTGTTCCTATACTCTGTAGGCATGTATTATAGCTCTGAGATGTTGTATGGAGTGACTCATTCACCCAATGTATGCCCCCTTCATTTGGGGTGCATGCAACATCACTAGGAGTATGTAGCCCAAAGAGAGGACATGATGTTGATCTGGAATTGTGTCCCTACAGGATGAGGGAAATCTAAATGGTAGAAACCAAGGCACATGCAAAAAAAATGGCTAGATATATGTGTTAGTAGCAAAATTAGCAAGCATGTCATAGAAAAACAATGTAACAAGAAAATGTGCATATAAGATAGACCGTGAAAAGTGGGTTTCAAACATGGGACATCACTCACAATGTCACAAGACAATCAGGGCCAAAGCGGCCAAAAGCATACAAGTAATGATCAAACAAGACATAGGGTATAGCCTGCAAACAATGACATACAATAGCAAACAATGGAAAACAATGGCAAAAATGTCAAGCAAAGTGTCGAAATACATGGTGGAAAATAGTCCTATAAGGAAAATGTTGCACATGAAGCACACATTAGCATGTTAGAAAGATAAAGAGTATGTCAAAGTGTGTATGTACCAGTAGAAATTAGTGTGCTAGGAGGTAGAAGTATTAAGTAATGAAATAATAGCTTTTTGTAATTTGTAAGAAAGTAGATTCCCACAAGAGCCTCGATGGGACTAGTAAGAGGTGTAGTGCCAAACATCATTACACCACGGAGGGTTCACTTAGTAAAATTATGGTATAGCACGTGCATTCGAAGGGTATTAAAGAATACCCTTAATTCTAGTTTTTACCTCTAAATATTCAATTGATAATACCCCCTCCTATTATATTATTAGAATGAAAATACCCCTATTTTTTCCATGTACCTTACTTACCCATTTTTCAATTACAATTTTATTTACCCTTTTTATTTCTACCCTAATATATTAAACAAAAAATATATCATATTTCTCACTCAAATTTTTTAATATGCATTTCCTCTCGAAAGATAGTTTGAAGCCATCGAAGACCTATTACAAATCACCTTATAAATGTTAAGCTTTAATTATTTATCAATAGTTCTTCAAATAATTAAGATGGTGAAATAATATCACTTGCGTTGAAAAGCATACTCAATCCTAGTTTTCTACCATCTTATTATTTCTTGGTTAAGAATCTCTTAATTGAGATTTATTTATTCAAAAAGAGATTATAATTTAACTTTATGAACACACTCCTTTTACAATTTTAAGGTATTTACTTTTAAAAACTAGGGTTCAAATGTTTTAGTTTTATATTAAAATTAAACCTCCCTTTCCTTTGGCCCACCTCTCTAACCTACCCCCAATACCTGATTCAAAATATTAATAAATTAAACCCTTTCACCCCCTCATGTCTATTGGTATATTGACTTTAATTTTATTAATTTTAATTACCTCAATATGAACCCATGTGCTAGGATATTTCCTAGCTAATGAACCCCCGTGCATTTCACTTGTGTAGGGATCTATAAGAAATATGCATTCATAAATAGAGATAAAGTGAGCATGCATGCGTACACGCTAAATACAATGACATACTAAGTATCCGTCTAGCATGGATAGGAAAGTGTACATGTAAGTATGAGCAAGCAAGAGTAAATACAACCAAGATATGTAATATGCAGTATATGAGTGTGATGAAGTGGTATGCAATGTGTATGTGATAAGAGAAACGTGCCCCCAAATGGATGTGGCTAGGATGTGTATGAGATGAGGTTCATTTTTAAAAGACCCTCAACAATCAAGAATGAAACATAGAACAACAAAGTGTTTCATTGGGAAATGGTTTGAAAATGTGTGCTAGATAGAATAAAACATGAAGCATAGTGCATGAAAAGTGAGTGATGGTGAGGTTTATTTTAGATTGATACCCTCAACAATCGAGTATGAATTATGGAACTAGAATGCATCATAGCATAATGAGTGATATAAGTGTGTCTATCATGATGTATAAGAGAGATGAGAAATACTAGATGCAAAGTGTGAGAGCATAATGTGTATGTGTAAGGATTAGAAATATAGGAATGATTAAACGGGGAAGAAATCATGATGCCCCCAAGTGTGTGATGTGGAAAAGAATCAGGTAAAATCATCTAGAAGATCGTCATTTTCAAGATCGTAGCCAATTGGACTGGATCAGAGACTTGGTAAGAAATAGTGTGAGGTTGATCATATAGAGATCCCTTGCAGTGTAAATTGTATATGCCCATTGCATATTCTTCATCAGTGAAAGGTGGTTGTGGAAAACCATGTGCATACCATTGAGTGAGATTTGGAGAATAGCCCAAGAAGGAGTCATTGAAAATATAAATGAGACCAAAAGGCATACGAAATGTGATTTAAATATGATTTGGATCTAGTGTGCCACTAATATAATCTAGCCAAGATTGGTCAAGTGTGAGTGGAGAAGAACAAGGAGTGTGTGTAAGGAATACTATCAAATGGAAGATGCAGAGGCCATAAGAAGAAGTAATGAATACACATATGTGATATAAGTGAGGAGAGTTAGATGGAGAAAGTAGATCAGTAAATGTGAATCCTAACTGAGCCAAAACATTATGTGTGCAAACAGTCTCAAAGCAAGTGGGGTCGAATGTGATATGAGGCCAATAAGAATTGGGAATGAAGAGGTGCGGAGTAGAAGGAACCCAATGAGATGTCACAAATGCGAAAATGTCTAATGTATGTATCGTGCCTTGGAAAGGAATCATGGCATTATTAGATGGAGGAAGCTTTTTGAACTAATATTCACCATGGCCAATAGAAACAAAAGTATCTTGAAAATAAGATTCATCTATTTCAAGTGGAGTAAAGTTAATATTTCGCAATGTGTCATCATTAATTTCTATGACATCAGCCTCATCATCATAATCATCACTTGCTAACATCATCTTGTTGTATGACATTATCAAGAATATTAGTAGGAGTGGAGTCAGATATAGAATTGGGAGGCACAATGGTAGGTAGAGAAGTAGCAACCATGGGGGAGGACATAGTGGGTGATAATATATCATTAGTACAAGTAGGAATTGACGAAGTTCAAGAAGAAGAAACGAAAGAAGAAGAAGTAGGAACACTAGATTGAATGGCATCAATTTGTATTGATTTTGTGATATGGAATTGGTGAGATGGAGGAATAGGCATGATGATGTTGACATGATCTATGTAGGAAAACTTGAATGGATCAGGATCCACAACAATAGTATGTTCATAACCATCATGTAAGAATTTAATGCACCGATGAATTGTAGATGGAACAACATGCATTGCATGAATCTAGGGTCTGTCAAGTAAGAATTGTATTAAAATGTGGCATCAATGACAAAGAATATAGTAGGAACCATTTTAGGCCCAACCTGTAAAGGTAGGGTGATGGTGCCATGTATGTACAAGTGGTAGAATCATAGCTATGAATGACTTGAGAATATTTGTTAATTAGATTGTCAGGAATGTGCATTTTCTTGAGGAGAGAGAGAGAGAGAGAGCATAGGTTTATAACATAGCCATTATCAATGAGTATACGCTTAATATAGATAGTACCAATAGTAGTAGTGATAAGAAAAGGTGCAAATGGATCATTAGCAGCAGAAGGAGGGATATCCTCATCACTAAAATATATAGCATGTGGTAAATTTTTAAGAGATTGAATGAGGTGAGAAAATGAAATAGGTGAATTATTGCTTTCAATGTGAATAGAGCAAAGACCAACCTCTAATGTGTGGCAACAATTGGGTGCGTTGTGTAATAACTCATAAAGAGTTTTTTTGTTGGGGTATTCTTAAGCTTCTCAATGATGTCATAACCCTTAGAGGTAGTGGAAGGAATTGTATAAGTGATAGGAGGAGGTGGGAGAAGAGGGTGGATTTGTAGAAGGATGAGTGGGATGAGTGGTAACGACATTGCTTGTCAGATCAGATATTGGAGTAAAAATCAAAAAGGATGTTGAGTACAAACTTGCATAAAATCAAAATTAGTAGTAATAACACCGTAAACCGTGTTCGCAGTAAAAAAAGGATAAGAACAATGATCCGTGAATGGGGAAGAAGGAGATAAATTTTCATATATTTTTGAAGGTAGGATTTAAATGATGGGTTCACCAAATGATTTAACAAAAAATGAACGTTATGCTAAAAATGCTTATTTCACTAAATCGGACTTATTCCAGTCGAGCGACTAAAAATATAGCCAATATTAGAATCCAAAATTACTAGTTTTGGATTCCAAAATGTTAAATATTGGAATTATCTAGACTCCAAAATCTCACATATTGGAATCTAAAATCGCATATATTGGAATCCAGAATAACCTATATCAGAATCCAAATCCCCATATATTGGAATTCAAAATCACATATATTGGAATTTATTGTACTCCAAAATCACATATACTGGAATCAAAATCAAAATATTGGAATATGACATTGATATGCAAAACAATAAGCAAAACATGTTTACTGTTTTCATGACGGGCTAAGTAAGAATGCAAGGCTTTATTTTTTCCTTTGGAATAAAGGTTCTTATCAATTTTAAAGATTATTCAAGATTAAACTATGCATTCTTTGGAAAAATCATTTAATGATTTTAGGGAATCCCACATTGATTTGTAAAACCATAAATATAACATGTTTCTATTTTATACAAAGCAATGACATGAGATTTAATTTTTTCTTTGGAATAAGGTTCTTATCATTTTTAAAAATTATTTAAGATTAAATTATGAAATTGTTGGAAAATCATTTAATGATTTCGGGAATCCAAAATTGATCTGTCAAAACCATGAATATAACATGTTTCCTTTTTATAAGGGCTAGCGACTGCTAGGATTAATTTTTGTTTGGGAATAAGTTTCTTATAAATTTTAAAATGTCCTTAAGATTAAACTATTCAGTTTTTTGAAAGATCATTTAATGATTTCATGGAATCCAACATTGATCTATAATACAATAAACATAACATGTTTTTGTTTTATAAGGGCTAGTAATTTCTTTAGGCTTTAAATTCTTCTTTGGAAGAGGGTTATTATCCAAAGCAAAGGGTTACAATCTAGACTATGAGACTATAATTAAATGTAAAACCATTCCATATATATTTTGGCAAGTGAAAGACTTTGTACAATACTTAAGATTATTGTCAAAGTGTCATTTGCATGTCCATCAATTATACCAAGTTCTGAGATGCTTCATATTCTTCATGAACTCTTCATATCTCGCACCCTGACCTTTAAATTTCATTTGACCACTCATGAATGCATTTGAAGCAAGAAAATAGTTATCTCAGGTTTGTAATAAGATGAAGAGTAGACTTATAAAATATCATTGAGTCTTGAACTTCATGAATACTAGGCTTACACAGTTTTGTACCAAGTATTAGGAGCATGGATATCTTTACAAAAAGATAGAGCTACAAGCATTCATCATACATACATTCACAGTGAACTCATCATACTAGAAGGAGAGGAATTTCAATAAGTTTCCCACCTTGAGAAGGTTGATTTTCGAGTGCTTCATCATCTATAATTCTCAAAAGTATAGAACATCAATACACTCCTTCATGAACATCCATAGAGATAGAGGCCTTCATTTTTTTGTCAATTTTGTAACACTGAGGGGTTTTGTGCTCTTTCACGTACAAACTCAATCTTTCAAATCTTAGATGACTTACAATATGGAAAATGTCATACACATCTCCCTTACCTATAGATAACCTAATATCTTGCAAGTAAGTCCAATCTTACTTGATCTTTCAACACTTTGCATGATGAGGGTTTCAAACTTAAAACCCTAACTCACTAATTTCTTCTCTATGAGCCTTAGATTTTTTATTTACACCAATATCTCCACATGTCCATCTCAAGTGATTAATTCATTGTATGTTTCAGTCATTTATTTACATGGTACAATGAAAAAGGTCATGAGTTTTAAGGGTATGGTATCAGTCTAGCATGACTGTCACACACCAAGTAACACAGTCTTCAAGTTGACCTAAATAGCACATGGGAAACATTTTCCTTGGCATTGAAGGTATCTTTTCGCTAGTTAATGAAAAGGAAATTCAAGAAGAACTTGATCACCACCTTTGAATGACTTTAATGTAATGTTTCCAATGCGAAATCTTACAACCATAACACATAACACAATCATCTTGACAAGATCATACAAAGAAATTTAGAAGAAACATAAATTACACTTTCACACTACTTACCCACAACAACTTAGAGCATCAACACATTTTCTAGGACCTATAAAATAAGTTCACCTTCATCTCATAACTTGATATCATGTTCATTCACATAACCTATCTTCAAGCATCATTTCATGTTTGGATTGAATGTCCTTTTGGAGGTAGGAGAGAGTTTAACTAATATAACACTAACCATATCACCTAAGAGTACTTTTCATAGCTTCACATTATCAAGAGATACAACTTCACACCTTCAAATTTACACTATATAGCTAAAATTGTTCAAAGTTATAGACGTGTAACAACATTCAACATTAACATCCCCTTAATAGTTATAAATATGTGATGACATTCATCATTAACCCCCACATCACCTTCCACCATCCTTGCGTCCCTTGAAAGAAGGGACATGAAATCACTGGGGAAATTTTCCTCCCACACCTGACACTTTAAATGACAATTAAAATTATCCTTACTCCCCTTATCAGGAGGATATCTTTTTGTATTTAAATATAGATATGAAATAAATTAAAAATCCTTTTCTAAAGGTAGAATTATGGTAAATCATTTTAAGAATTATTTGAATTTCATTGTAAAACTATTTGTCACGTTGGGATCCCAAATTCACAAAATAAATCATATAAAAATAAAATTGTTTACACAATACCTATGAACACACTTCTTGTTGAGGTGGTTGAGAAATTTTCAATTCCTTAAATCTGGTGTGAACAATTTGTGCAGTGGACAATTTGAAGTCGAGAGGATAATATGACTTTAAAAATAAAAGTAAGAGAGTTAAAACATAATGGTCACTAGGTAATGCCAGTGTAGCTTATCTAGGTAAATTAACATTAATCAAATTAGAATTCACCAAAAAAAAAAATTTATGTACACTTTTTTATATATTAACATATCTATTATCATTTAAATCCTTTATTGTATTATAAAATTACTAAATATAGTCACACATATTATACATATTAACATTATTAAGATAGTCACACACATTATACAGTAAAGTTGTTCTCAAATAAATTTAGGGACAAATTACATAATTTTTCTTTTTTAGATAGTTAAACGCTTTTGACCGAGCTATGAACCAGGAGGGTTGATGGGTCCCCACCCTACAAGTATTAAAATATTTGATTGATGAAGGGATACATATAAAACCAAAAACTAGTACAAAAGATTGTAAATAACGAGGCCAAAATGTAACATGAATAACCAAGCCTGCAAAAACATAGAGTCGAGAACACAAAAATAGAGGGAAAATGACTAAGAAACCCTAGGGTTCAACATCTAATTTTCCCAGTGAGCCAAGCCTTATAATATTCTTGAGAAAGTCAAAGGACGAGCCAAGAATAGTATTCAACCGCACCACACAATCAAGAAGAAGCATGGCAGCAGTTTTGTGAGCACGACCAGTCTAAGGATGGCACCCTAGAGATAGATGCCCCATCGGATCGACAAATTATTTGAACAGAATCGGAAAATTGAAGGAAGGCCCAAATTTTCAATTCCAGGAATCAAAAATCTTGATGACAACCTGAAAGGAGATGAACAAGGATACAAATTGGCAAAGAGAATAGGAAGGCATAATTCTTCCAGAGCTTCAACTAAACCCACATGATGACGTGGGTAAATGAAATGGGACGTGACCTCCATGTCCACTTCCTTATCTACACATAGAACCAAACAATTGAACATGAAGACATCATAAATCTTAGAGTTCACATGAGCTCTCTCGGTGCTCTGAAGATAATATGCGCCTAGAACTTTCTCGGTCACATTCAGAACAAGTGTGGATCCTATGTTGAAGAAATTTTGAAGCCGATTGGAAGACACAAGAGAGAGGAAAGCCATTTCCAGCTTCTTTCTATGCAAGAGGATGAAAGGAACATATGTAGACGCCATGAGAGGGAAGGGGAAAACAATAGAGAGAAACATGAGAGATCGAGTGAGGGCAAAGCGAAAGCACAACCTAATTCAGTAGTCCCTCGAATCGTGTGAGGGAGGTCGGTGCAATAAAAATGGATGGCGTTATCAATATTTTCCCATTCATTGACTAGATTATGAATAAAGGCTTCTGTTGATTGATAAACACACATTATACAAAACAAAATTTCTAAAGATAGGCACACACATTATACAGAAAGGTGTTATCAAATAAATTTAGGGACAAATTACATAATTGTAATTGGGTTATTGATTTAATGACATCACATACGTCTCCACATTGTCTTCCACATCCTTCAATAGTTACAACAATTCATGTATATAGTCGAATTATAATATTCGTTATAGGCTACAATTAATCCTTCAATAGGTATATTTCTACAATTGTAATACGCATTACACTTGCTCTAAACGATGCTACTATTTTTGAGAAATATGTTTTGATTCCTCGATCCTTGATAAATGGTATGTTTGGTCATGATGAAATTGTCTTGTGTGAATATAAACTTAAAAGCCGCCAATATCCAAGTAAAATTATGTATCGTAGGAATGAGGGCATCATATCATTTAAAATTTGACATTCTGGCGATGTCCATACAACAATAAAAATAAAATATTTAAAATAACGATCTATAAAACATTAAACATAAAATGTTTCTATTCTATACGTGTTAGTGTCTGCTTTAGGCTTTATTTTTCTTTGGAGTTCAAGGCTTTATCATTTTTAAAATGTCAAGTAAGATTAGCATATGAATATCTAGTAAAAGATCATTTTATGATTTCAGGGAAGCCAACATGGATCTGCAAATCAATAAACATAACATTTTTTTGTTTTATATGGTTTAGCGGTTCTTTAGGATTAATTTTTACTTTGGAATAAGGTTCTTATCATTTTCAAAATGTCTTTAAGATTAAACCATGCATAACTAGGGAGAAAATTGTTTTTTTATTTTAGGGAAGCCAACATCAATTTGTGAAACAATAAACACTATATGTTTATGTTTTTACATGTTAGCGGTTGTTAGGCTTAATTTTTATTCAGAATAAGGTTCTTACCAGTTTTAAAATGTGTTGAAGATTAAACTATGTAGATCTAGGAAAAATCATTCTTTTATTGGTCCAAAATCCATGATTATCTCTTCACCCTTAGGAAAATATGTTTTTCTTGCAAAAAAATTGATAAAAACGATTGCATGCTACGAATATTTAAGAACTTTAAGGTAGTTATTTTATTCCATAGACATGCACATAATACTGTTGGATTTGGAAGTAAAGTATATAATTCAAACACCAATGTTGCATTTGAAATTTTTTAATGATCTACACATGTTCTTGTGTTCTCATGCATGTTTCCACCATGTATATAATTCAATGTAAATTTTCAAATCAGTCTTATAGTTTCCATCAAATCTACTAGTATGTTGGGGTTTTGAGAGTAATTTCTTATTTGACTTTGTGCAACAAGAATCTTGCATCATCGATCAAAAGTATATTATTTTCACCATAGACATTACCAAAAATGTCTACTATTTGTTGACTGGTATTTTTTTGAGCTTACATTGGTGGCATCCCCAAATGAACCTGAAGTGGGTATCTCACAGCCAAGTAATTTTTTTGATGAACATGTACTTCACCATTGTTGAATCATTAAATGAAGACCATAAGGCAATATAAAACTATTTTGATGCATTTCTTATCAAGTCAACACTAAATACTCATTCAAAGTATTTAGTATTCCTGGATCTAAAATTTGGAACCATATTACGAGGTATTTTTTCGCCAATACCAGAAAATCCAGACAACAAACCTTCAACTCCCAAAATTAGTAATTTTTGAGGCTTCTCAATTAGATACATAAAAACAACTCAGATTTAATGTAAGCTTCCAAAAGTGATTAAAAACATGTCAATCTATTATTGTGATTATATTATATTTGGGTAATTCACACAAATAACTTATAAAACTATATATGTGATATGTTTATGTATAAATTGGTCAAACAACCATTTGTCTTTGAAACAATGTTCTTCATTGGATTTCCTCCCACCACAAAATTTTCCGGAGGGTTTCCCTTTAGGCCTATTGTAATACACAGTGTGTCTATAGCGCCAAAACCAATATCCTCTCTACTCCAAATTTTTTGGAGATCTTTTATTGCAATTTCGTCTTCTACACAAAAATGTTCTTTACCCAAAAAAATAACTAGTTTGAATTCAACCACTAATAGAGATAGCTAGACCAAAATCCTACTTCAAATTTTACCGCTAGTATCTTTGAAAATTCCTTGAGCCCACCTCGCAAGTTGATAGCCTCTTTATCGAACTTGATTGCCAACTCCTTATGGGATTGGTTTTTCTCATTGAGAAAACCCTCCAAATCTAAAATAATTAAATAATCCTTTTGGCCAACTACACAAAAGTAATTTTTTTATCAATTGTCCGCAATTTGATATTAACCAATTCAAATAATCAAAAATTTAGTAGGTTAACTACGGTCTTATTATTTCACCAAACATCCCAAGATGCGCTGACACATCACCCAAGAAAAACTTGATCATTCACCGAAGCACGCAAGGGTACTAGGTCCCTCTTTTATGGTAGCTTGTTCAAGGAGTTAGCATGATCATACAAATATTCCAAATCCATAATATCCATTCAAGAATAAAGCATAACATGAACTAGATCTAGATCTTAACCATATGCAAGATTAACTCATATAAGAATCAAGATTAATTCCACAAATACAAGAACTAGTATCCAGCCACAAAGATCCATTATATCAATTGTTGTAAAACACATAAGCTAAATATATACATAGTAATGTCACCATAAGTCATGTGCTCACATAAACCAACAAAGATAACTCTACTAATCATGGATAATCCTCCTAAATTTGTGCAAATCAATACAGAGATATATATAGGGGTGGGGACATGCCCTTCACCACCTATGCATCCTCAAAATAGGTTACATGCTAAGAATAATCATGTGTTGCTTACAAGACAAATACAAAAGCATGCAATTACTTCTACTAATATTTCTTCTATAGATAACTCTAGCTTACATCCTATTATTAACTCAAAACTATGCATGTCTCTTTATATTCCTTTCGCATGAGGTCTTCTCCTAAAACATACCTTGCTTGAGCTGCAAGTCTTCTTGATTTAATATTATCATCAAAACCTTGCTTGGTTGTTACTCTAAGTCTATATTTAGCTTTTCCTTCCAAAACTAGCTAAGTGTTCATTATGTCCATTCTTCTCCATGCGCACATCCATGTCCAAATTAAGTGCATAAACCTGTTTTCCTCGCACGTGCGTCCTCATGTGCCTTTCTTCTGCAATGTCTCTTGTGTGCGATAACCTTTGTTATTAGGGACTTAGTCATTTTCCATGCTCAACATTACCCGCACTGCTTCATTACTTCCCTTGCGCAATGCGTGATCGAGTAATCGCTCCTTGAATAAAGCATACATAATCTTGCAGCCCATGAAGAATGAAAGAATGTCTCAGTAAGTCGCTAAAGTATAAAAGAATTTTGTCACTGTGTAAGGAGGATGGGAAAATCCTTATTCAATGATGCTTCAATTACATTCCATCCCTCCACCTCACTCTACACTTATTTGAACAAATCCCCCATCATTGTACTAACTTCTTCAAATGTTAGCTCTTCACCCTTGGCTTTGAATGTGTCAACCAAATTTTCCAACTATTTTCCAAGGTCTGTCAACACGTCCATTCTGCGCATTACCTGGGGATACAATTCCTTGAGATTATTCTTTATAGAGGTCCTTAATATATCAATAAGCATCACTCTTCTTCTCGACCTCTGCAAGGATCCTATCTCGTTCCACCTGATTTTATTTGTTCTTGGTCTAGAACTCCTTTAAATCAACCTCATGAGTGGCAACCAACACACTTATCACCCGATCCCTATCTTCAAAGTTGTCATAGAAAAATTCGGCCATATGAGTCACGGTCTTAACTAATGCAAGAAGCTTAGTGTACTGAGTTATGGTCACCTCAATTTATTCCTTCTCTTGTTGTTTCTTCCACACCATAAATTATTCCGTAGACTCTAGAGCTAGGGGTTACTTTTGCATCATGATTATGTGCGTTAAATCATCCAAACAATGAAGGTTCCTCTCATACATATTTACAGTGGGGGCTAACTTTGGGTGTGTAGTATGATATAATCTGTTATCAACTTTGTCCTCTTATACACCTCATCTAAATTCCCATTTTCCTCCCTGCAACTCAACCTTTAATTTCACAATAATTTTTATTTCCCCTTTATCTCCCTATCCCTCTCGATAATCTCCTTATTCTTCTCTTATAACTCCTTTTCCAACGCTTTTATTTTTTATTCCTCCCAAATAATCTGGCCTCCACTTCCACTAATACCTTATTCAGCGCATTACATGCTTGTTCATCAATTAATTGTTGAGAATCCACTACTGGATTCATCTCCTTGGAGCTCGGTGAAGTGTGTGTATCCAAGTAATGCCCCTGTATTGACTTCGAACTCAAGTTCATCAACGTGGGACTCAAACACTCATGAAAACATCTTTCTCGTGTGTGGCAACACACCTTCCTTATCAAAAGATGACCAATGAAAAGTTGGTCCACTGGTACTGTACTCTAGTAACGAGTGCGCAATACTTTGTTGGGATCTGCATCATAGGACATAATAGGCCCTTGTGGGATGTACACATGTCTACCACCCATGTGCACACCCTTTAGAAAACCTATCGCCAAACTTGTTTCTCCTCCCAAACTCCTACATTTCTCTTTTTCTTCTTCCTCTTCAACATTGTGCTCCACCTCTGATCGACCAAGGTCTATATAATCCCTGTGACTTCTCATTCCATAACGGTCTCTATCTCTAGGCCGAGAGACACGCGTAGTATCTTGCACATTTACTCCAACTTCTTCTTCTCCATCCAATTCTACTTCTCTAACCTCCTCCGAAGGTGCGCTCTAATCCTCATTAGACTCGTACACATTGTACATGGGGGTTCTTCTCAGGATCTCATTCTTCCTCCTCCCCTATGACTCTTCTTGCTTCAAGCTATCTTTTCTTCAAAGTCGAACTTTGAACTATCTTTGGTTTATTATTCACTAGAGACTTTCCTATTACTAGGGACCTCTTCCTTTGAGTACAAGTACTCGTACCTAAATCTATTTCCTTTTTCCCTATGGCCTAGCCTTTATTCATGCTCGGCGCCCTGCTTGTTGTAGGAGTCTTTTCTCATCGTTGTCTCCACCTTCTTCCTCCTGAAGAGTCCTCAGGTATACTTACATCATCCTCTAAATACGTGCCTTGTTCAAACTTTGGCCACAGATAAATATACACCCTTGTTGCAGTGGCCCCAACAATCGGTATTGTAATAGGATTGATCATTTGTATGTCATGTGAGACATATATTTCCACATATGCATGCTTCTTTGGGTAGACAAGTGTTTGGTGTAACTTGTGATGCTCTTGATCTACAATAATTAGATCAAATCTCAAATTCTTTTCCTCTTTGAACCTGTTAACCGCACTTTGGAAGTATTGCGCTATAAAGGAAAATGGTAATTTGCACCATGGGCTGTTGGTGCCATTAGTTAGAGTGAACCTGCCAATATAAAATTGTTGGTAAACTACAAATTTAGCCTCTTCTTTTACCAGGGTTGGCAGTTGCTTTGGGATCCTCCACTCGGTGTTGATGGCATCGCGCATCCTCTTGTAGCATTTATCTAGGCGTTCCTTGTATGTTGGTATCATAGTATCACAAGTAATATCTAAAAATATCTTAGCATAGGAGGGGTTTTCTTCAAGGTACTCCTAGATGTTGTTGTTCGGCCCATCGGGTACCCAAATCTAATAAAATATGATCAAGAGCAAGATATTTCCATACATTATATTATCTCCATCTCACGTGGCATCAATCATATCATCTACAATGAAGTTCGATATGTTGTAGATGGTCCCCTCAGCTATCTTCTTGCATACATTCAACCACCTATTATTAACTTGGGTCCACCTTTCCTATCCACTCAATTTGGTAAGGAGCACAACCATCTTCATCACCGAATTACTGATCTTTGAGATATCAAAGGCACACCCACCTTTCTTATACTCATATTCCTTAGTTGTTTCTTTGACAACCTCATTATCACCCAAGTCATCATCAAATGACTCCCCAGTATAGATGAGTCCAGTGAATTTTGAGATTAACTGTGGGGTTATGTGCATTCTCCTTCCAACAAAGTAAAAATAATCTTCATATACATGCAACATTAGCCACTGGTACAATCTCTCAGGGTTTTACGAAAAATGGTAGTTCATACAGTTGTAATAATTCAACCTTCTCCAAAGTCCTCTGCATTGAGTCATCATATATTGGTTTATCATCAACCGTCCTCTTTCCTATAGGTCGAACCAGTTCCAAATTCATATCCTTCTCAGTCTGATTAGTTTGATGGTTATAATCACTTATAACCATTTTCCTTACGTGGGACACCCACTCCATCCCCATCAATACCCCATCTGGGTATTGCATCTCTGAATACCACTCCTCATTGAAATTTGCTACCGCACTCAGGTTTTTCCTTTCCCTTGCCCCTTTTCTTAGGTGAAACATTTGCTGCCCTCCTTGGTATAATTCTTGGTCAAGTACTTATTAGTTTTACCTTGTGCTTCGGTTTCCTCGATGCCTCAAACCTTTAATCACAACTCTCCTATGAGAATTATGCAATTTGTACCTAGTTTTCAAAACCCTAACCAGAAAACCTTCCTTTCTTCACACTACACCATTCAAACCCATAGAAATTCTTTCACAAACTCACTCTACACACGGTTGTATTTCTCTTTGCAATCCGGTGCTCAAATATTTACCTTTGCAATTTATCTTTCGCTAATAATGTCGAGGATGCCCTAGTTCGCACAAGCTCGTTCACAAATTTTCACAAGGTAAAAATTATTTACCATGACCCCTTATTTATATTTTTTATTTTTACCACATTAATTACAATGCCACCTACCACCATATTACCGCAATAAATTCAGATTTTCTTGATTTTCCAAGCGCATTTCCTCCGCACGTCCAACACACGTAACCTTTGCAACCTTTTGGCGTGCAAAACTACACTGACCACAAACCTCCTTACACATGCTCCCAGTGCCAAAGTACATCAACCACTACATCCTATTCCAAGTAGTTCTCCCTGCCACTTCCTACCTCACGTTTCCCTACGCATTCATTCTTGTACATGGATTTTTCCTTTGGCATCGTCCTTATTATCACCATCTTCCTTATGACACCTTATCATTTTCCAACAACCATTATCACCACCGCTATGCGCCCCCTCCAGTACTTAGGACTCCTATCACGTGCTCTTGTTTCCTTTCTATTCCTTGAACTACCCCACACTAAAGGTATGTGCGGTCCTCTATGCATGAATGTAATTAGATAGTAATCAGCTCTGGCGTGCAAGCGCACTTATTACACAAAACATTGAACTAAATTGACAAAGCATAAATAATGATGAAAGGAAACACATATAAAGAAAATGCATTAAGGAAATCTAAGCTAACTGGAAATACTGCCTTATTACAAACACCATGAAGACTTATTTATAGTAGGGCTTCATCCTACTCCCATTGAAATAATCAGGCAACCGTGTCCCATCCAAAGGTCTTGTAATTTGAAATTTCTGAATCAAGTATGTAAGTCACAATATATGGTCCCAACCAATACACCTTCAACTTCCCAGGATAGCGCAAGAAATTGGAATCATACAAAAGAACCATTTTTCCAAATTCAAACTTCTTATCCTTAATATGCCTATCATGTTATGCCTTCTTCTGGCCTTTTGTGTCTTCGACTCCATCATGATATAACACGCCTCTCATCCAGTAGTATCGGTTTATCAATACGTTCTTCAAGTTCTTGCTCATCAACCAAACCTCCGTGCGCGTAATACAGAGAAGGTAACATGAATTCTATGGGGAAAATAGCCTTCGTGTCAAACACCAACTAAAAGGGTGTGGCTTTATTCAATCTCTTATATGTTTTCATGTATGCCCAAAGTACAACAGAGACTTTATCATCCCAGTCCTTCCTTCCAACATCAAAAATATTAGTCAATGTATGTCCCAATATCTTGTTGAAAGCCTCAGTCAGTTCCATTTTCCTATGGGTGATAGGGTGTTATTTTATGGTGTGCCACCATAAATTCTACCAATAATATCTTGATAGTCTCATTAAGGAAATGAGTACCCCTATCACTTGTAAAACTCAATGGGCATCCATACCTACTAATAATGTTCTCCCACATAAAACTTGTTGCCATAGCTTCCGTGTAATCCTTTGTAGCAGCACGCTTCTGCCCACCATGTAAGATAATTTTTACAAGTTATAATGTAGAGCAATCCATCCTGCCGGCGCAGTGGGGAAATAGGAACCACAAAATCAATTGCCCACTTTTCAAAAGGTTTTACACTAGCAATAGGCCTTAAATACATTTCATCTCTATTCCCAAGCTTTCCAATATGTTGACAATGGTCACATGCTTTACAATATTCTTTACAATCCTTATATAATGTTTCCCACCACAAACCATCCAATAAAATCTTGCGCACGGTAACATCTCTTCACACTCATGCTCAAGTACACACTGGTACAAAACTTCATCCCCGCCTCATTTGTATACATTTCAATAAACAACATGTAAGGTGTGGCGCGTATGGAAACTTTTTTCTTTTCTAGGCTTTTCATCCATTTAGGCGCCACACCAAGTATGCAAAAAGACAACAATATATTCTAAATTGGAGGGATCATAGTTCAATTTGAATAGTTATGCATCTAGCATTGTATCCTTAATGATTTGCATGTCTACATAAACATACCATGCGCGCATGTAGCCTCACAAGGTGAGGTAGAATTTGTACACCCATAGTGAAGGTGGTAAGGCCTCATACCCCTCTGTCCAGAGTCTCTCACACTGCTAAAAATGGTGTTGAGCATCCTTCCCATGAAATTCACATGTCTTGGTAGGTGCATTACTCCGAAGAAATCTAGCAGAGAAGGTGATTCTCACTTCTCACCACTCTAAAATACCATCTCTATGTACCATCCACCAATGCATTGTTGTCCCATGCAAGGTATACACTAGCATATTCCTTCTTTCCACTTGATCGTTAACTAGGTTTCCATAGTGCGTAGAAATACTTGAGATTTTCTTCGCTAGTGTACCTTGGTACCATGTTACACGCCAAGCGCCTAACATAGCGCGACTAACTTACGCACGTAACTACACTTTTCATCTCGTGCCCAACCATCTCATAAGTCCCATGTGCCCAGTTGTCATATGCAACACTTGTAGTATCACTCATAAACTATGTATCATCCCATTGAATAATCCCTTCCTTTAATGGCTCAAGTACCTCGTGGTCCCTAATATGGTAATAGTAGCATCTTCAAGATTCCAATGGGCGTGGCTTTAGTCCTGTTTTCCATAAATAACACATTTGAAGATGGTTGTAATGGTTTTGCACATCTATATCAATGTTGTCACTTATTTAGATTTAGTATTTATTTATTTCAATATTTGCTTAATCATCACCATGCACATATCCCTACCTTCTAGGCATTCAAGATACCTTATTTCATTGAACAACACAACATTCCCATAATTATCTTATCACTATCATGCACATAATCATAATTCATAGTCCTACTTCAAATCTTCAAGGTTCTTTTTGATACTCATAACTTCATGGATGAAAAAACAACTCTAACTTATGATCATCTTATAGTTGTACCATATCTTCATCATCCCATTTAATACAAGCAACATTTCTCTTACTATCTTACCATAAAATCGGATCTCCATAGGAATCACATGCCTAAATAAGGTCTTCAAACACTATCCAAAGCTCAAACAAGCACACCACTACCTATCGGGTTCTTATACACAAATATATTTTACTTTCTGTGTTTTCTAACATCCTGTAAAGCCTTCTTGAAAGTACTTTACTTGTAGAAAATCTCTATACATTTGAATCGTTCTAAATAATTCATTATGCAACATACTTTGTGATATATACATTTATTGTCCTTCATAGATACCAACATGACTCCAAAAGCGTGACATAATTTTATGAATGATATTGATCAGATCTAAACACAAACATACCTCAATCATCTTTGCTTGACCTTTTTGCACAGTTGTCATAATACTCGTGGTGATTCCAACCCAATGACAAACCTTCTTGAAACATTACATCATGATTGTACCAGATCTTTTTATTACATTGCTTCCCCTTGCAACATGCTTCTTATGAATGATGAATTCCTTTAAGAAGCTTAGTAGAGACATCCCTAACTATAGGAACCTAAAACAATGACTTGAGGAGATTCCAAAACCTCCTTAACACCTATGAATTGTCTTTTTCAACTCTCTTTTGATCAGTAACTTTTGAACATTCATGACTTGCTCCTTCATATGTATTATGCTTAGATAGGCGCCCTAATTCATTCTTAGTTCTCATGCCTTGCCTTGTCTACTCTCCTTTACTTTAGGAGCATAAAACTTCTTGTTTTTCCTTGAGGGACCATGAAAACAAATTTTTGCAATATGACCAACATGATGACAATTATAGCAAACAACTTCACTCTTACCTCTTGGCTGGTGTGAACTGAAACTTCTTCCATTGTTCCATGAATCTTCATACTTGGAGGACCTTCTACACTCTTTTTCCCTATGTCCAAACTCATTACAAGCATAACAATAACCATTAAAGGATTTTTCATACCTTGTTGCATTAGGTTGCCTAATAGACCTTGTCTTCATATTGCTCTTAAAGTTGTTCTCCTTTTGATATTCTTTGGAACTTGGGCCAACATTCTCCTTGCTCTGAGCATCATTTTCTTGAGTCACTTTTTCACCCTTTGAATCTTCCTTAAATCCAAGACCAAGTGCTATCACCAAGCATAATTTTGGATTTCTAAGAGATCATCTAGATCCTTAAAACTCTTTTCAAATCTCTACGAAAGGATCTTACCTTCTTTAATGTTTTGATCACTTCTTCCTTTAGAGACTCAATTTCTCTTTCATACCTGATGCACTCTTCCTCCTTATATTTTAGGATTGATGTTACAATATCCACTTGAGTTTCTAACTATTTTAGAATCTCATCGCACTTATTGGTGTCAATCAAATGATCCTCTTCAAGAAGATAAATCTTGTCTTCGTAGACCTTAATTTGTGCCTTCGATTTCTTATTCTTCTTCATTGCATGCTTGAACTCTTCTAAGATGCTCATCAACTCAACTTCAAATTCTTCTTCATCTGAATTCATACATGAACCTCCAAATATGGAATCCTCTCTTTTAGGACTCCTAGCTCCTTTGGCCATAAATAGAGTTTCATTTCCAACAACAACATCATCATCATCGAATCACTAGTTCCACTACTTACCTCAGATGAGTTGCAATCCTCCTTGGAATATAGGCTTCTTTTGGAATTTTTCTTGTCTTCATAATTTCTAAATTTCTTCTTACTATTATCAAACCTATGGGACCTCTTATCATCATCATGTTCTTCATCCTTATGCGTTTTTTGGAACTTGTTTGCAAAATGTCCAATCTCACCACAGTTGAAACACATGAGGGGCAACTTACCCTTATACTTGCCTAAACTCATCTTCAACTTCCTAGAAAACATAACAATTAATTCATCATCATCAATATCAAAAAATCATCATCCAAGATATTCTTACCTTTTATCTTCCTTTCAACTTTGAAGGTTACTTCCTTCTTGGGAGGTTTATCAACATATGTCTCATCTCATAAGTTATCAAGATACCATGGATTTCATCCATCAGAGTACTCAAATCCTTGGCTTCTTCTATAATTGAGACTTTAGGATCAAATTTACGAGTGAGAGATCTCATCACCTTCTACACCACCAAAACTTTTTCCAATTATTCACTTAATCCTCTAATGGTACCGATAACTTGATCTACTATGAGAAGATATGCAACAATGGTTTCTTCTTCCTTCATCTTTAAACTTTCAAACTACTTCCTATAGGTCTGGAGCTTTGCCAACTTCACCTTAGAGTCACCTTCATAAATGAATTATAGCTTATCCCACATATCCTTAGTAGTAGTACATTGCATTACCTTAAAAACTTTGATTCTGCTAATCCACACAAAATAACATTCATAGCTTTAGAGTTATCATTACTAGCCTTCTTACATACCGCATTTCTTATATAAGCACTTCTTCACCAAGTCGATTAGGTCATTTGACCTATCTCTTCAACAATAACACACCCTCTAACACTTCATGATAACTTCTTTGCCATCTCTTTAAGGTCACACAACCCTCCTACTCCTCCACAAACTACCCTCTTACTTGCACTTTTCCATCCTCTCTTCACCTCAAAATAGATCACTAATACATGTTTAAATACCTTACTTAAGCATATAATTCATCTAGGTTGGCCATCATAGGGAAAATATCATAAACACAACTTTAAAAAATCATGATGACATCGTAAAAAGACCACATAGGTCAGCAATAGTATCTAAAAACATCATTAATCCATTAGGACTCAAGTAGCTCTAATACACTAAATTTGCCCTCTCTCCAAAGCCAAGACCACTTGGGCCTACATGGCCTTCACCATAATTCTAAAATCACTCATACGTGTTGTGTAAGTCCTCTTCGTGCCTCCTACAAGCTTGAATCATCTTGCATCATCATCTCATGTTATAAGCCACCATTAGGATCAAATGTTGCCATTAGGTTTGTGACCTACAAAACTAATCTTCAAACATGAAGTTAAAACACCATAGGATTATTTTAAACTATCATGAGCCAATTATGTCATTTCAATCTCCATATACTTGAATTTTCTCTTTATATTCTTCTTATCAGATTGTAATTTCCTCTTTAAATATCCGTTTTCCAAAGAAAGCATCCAGTTGGCAAAAATATACTGAGAACATTTTAGTGCTAAAAATATAGGTATCGACGATAAAAAGAAAATAAAAATATGCTTTTAAATCATTTGAGGGTCAGCCAAACATGATCACAATAAATGTACCAACAAAATAAAAATGCATTCGATAATAGTCGGCCCAAACCGTAGGTTCTAGATCAAAGCAAACCACGGTCTTTGGACATACTCTAAAGCATTCGGTTCAAACTCAAGTAAATAGAACAAACTTGGATAGAATTTAACACACTCAATTCAAATTCGAAGGATGTATTACATCATTTGGCCAACACTATTGGTCCCATACTAAGACAAAACACAAACATTGAACAAACTACAAAGCATTTGAATAGACTTTAGTCGACGTTGAAGCATTCAAACATGCTTGCAGACAAACACCGAAGCATTTTGTATGAGATTACAAAGTGAAAAACAACACTCTGAGACACTTGTGAGTGTCTCTACACCTCATCCTCATGTTCTCCATGCTCTTACCATGCTCAACTAGCTACTACTTGACCCGTAATCCACCATGACACACCTTCCTCCTTCATGAATGTTGACTAGGCCTCCTAACTAGGCTTCTTGAATATGCTTGCATTACCCATCTTGGTCATATCATGAATTCATCACTCTTGCACATTTACAATAGCATTCAACACACTTCATGTCATAACTACAACATTCATCTACCTCTGCAAGCCGTTATACTAAATCAAGACACCATGCAACCTCACCAAGTAACTCATCATTACCAAACAACTCGGTTAGGATTCATCACATGACATCAACACAACACTAAAGGACACTACCAATCCACCTTCACATGATATGACATCACACTCTTCTTGACATCATCTTGACACCTCAAATAACCATATTTTTCATTAATTACTTATGAAATTTTGCTGCATCAATGACAACACTTCACGCCCACCGACAACTCAACACCTTCACAATCACACTTTGACATAAATGAAAACACAATACCAACAATAGAGCCACTATCAAGATTGTCTACATAAATTTTTGGAAGAAGTTTTGAAAGTGTATCAAGATCAATACATGTGGTTTCATAAAATGGGATGATACGAGGTGGAGTGGATTTTTCTACAAATGGACAATAGTTTGTTTGTTTATACCTTCCCTCAAGAATTCTACAATACTCAAAAGGTTTGGTGTCGGCATGTAACGTGAATTATTTACCTTGATAGGGGAATTTAATACATTGATGGTATGTGGATGGGATGGCCTACATGACATGGATCCATGGGTGACCAAGGAGGATGTTGTAAGGAACTTCCAAGTCCACAATGTGACACAAGGTTTCCAAGGTTATTGGTCCAATCTTGAGTGATAGTGTGATTGTTCTTGTGGATTATCTCTCATGATTATCATACCCACAAATAGTTATGACATCAATACTAAGACTTTCTTCAATATAGCCAAGGCATCGCAATAGTTTCATGGAGAAAATATTTAGCGTGGCTCCATTGTCTATAAGCACTCTTTTGATTTTATGATGAGTAATGAATGCTTCAATATATAAGGAATTATTATTTTTGATATTTGGGTTCAAAAGGTCGTGAGGACCAAATGATAGGATAAGACTAGTGTGAAAAGATTTGCAATCAAGGCTTGGAATTTTGGGTGTTGATATCCTTAGGAACACATGCTTCATGTAAGGCACGAGTAAGGACATCTTGTAATGCGGGATAATATTTGAGTAACTCCATGAGGGATATTTGCAATATTGTCTTTTCCAATTGTTTAATTATATTGAAAGAATTAGAGGAAGACATGAATTTTGTAGTAGATGTGGGATTTGTATTGGATGTTTGATCTTCAATAGGTGTAGAAGATTGTTTGGTGGCATGCACCCAAACCTTATTTTGTCTAGTTATAATCGCTAGTCAGGAGTTTTAATTTTGATGGTACCAACTAAGTTGGGTTCATGATCAATGGATGATATGATTGATTCATACTCAACGTTGTTGGATGTTTTGGCTCATATCTTTTTGAGATATTTTATTTTCATCATGTTTCGGAAAAGGGTCTTGGAAAACCTTTAATTTATCATTAGGATTTTTATTGTTCGATGTGTTTTTAACTTGTATATCTTTGTCATCAATTAGATCTTGAATATAGTGTGAGTTTCATAAAATGATCCGTATGGTGTCCATTGATATGATGGTACTCACAATATTCATTTTATTTGTACCATGTTGGTTTTGGTTTCCCCTCTTTGAAGGGTCTTGAGATTGGATAATTGATCATATCCGCACTTGCTAAGTGATAGAATATGCTAGAAAGGATTTCTCTAAGTGGTGTGAATTGTCTTCGTTTGAATTCATGAGGAGTGATTTCTTTACTAGGAATAATGATTGGTTGATTGGTGGACTTGTTTGATTTTGATTAAATGTTTTGAACATTTTGAATGTGGCGAGAATGGTTATTGATCCTTTCATTCACAATGTTATGGTTTTGATTGATGAATTTTTACTTGTCTTGATTTTGATTGTTATCCTTGTTAGGTTGATCCCTAAAAGGAGTCTTGATTAGGCCCTTAAGCAATGAGGGATTTATCAATTTGTGTTCCTTCTCGATTACTTCCTTAAAGTTGGTTAAGAAATGCATTTGCATTTGGAATGATAATTCAGGATTGAGATTAGGTATGAAAATTCTCACTAATTGTTTCTCAGGAATTGAATAAGGGAATCGACTTACGATCCTCACCATCTTTGGAGAAATGATGTGAATGTTTTGTTACTTATTTTCTTTATGTTGCAAAGGTCCATCATAGTGACCTCGAAATCTAAGTTAAAGGAAAAGTGTTTGATAATTTTTTTTGATAATTCGGCAAAAGTAGTAATGGATCCTTTAAGAAGGTGTAAAAACCAATCTAAAGTTTGTCCTCCTAAACTCTTAAGGAAAAGACACAAGAGGTATATGTTCATTGTAAACTATTTCTTGACATGTCATGAAGAAATATTTTACGTGTTCTCTTGGGTCATTCTTTCCTTTATATTTTTCAAATTTAGGAGTTTCAAATGATGGAGGAAATGGTATGTGCAACATGTCTTTATTAAATGGATAAGGAAAAAGCTCTTCAAAGTTGAATTGTTTTCATTTTTTTGCAATCCCATGATTTTCTTTCATGTTCTTCTATTCTTGTGTGAATGGAGAGTTTTGTTGAGGGGTGTCTATGAATTCATTGGTTTGTTGATTGGTTTGTTTTGGTTCTTCATTATTTGATTTTTTGGCAACCTTAGAAGCTATATGAGAGAGTTGTGTCATCTCATGGATTTTTTAACAAGGCTCCATTCGATGATTTCTTTGAATTGTTGAATTTTTCATTTCTTTTTCTTGATTAATATTTTTATATGAGGTGTTTTAATTTCTTGTCACCAAAATGCAAGGGTAAATTCACTCTCATTTTGAGGATGTGAAGAAGGTATTGGTTTTTATTTGTCTCAAGATTTCATCTACTTTTTCTTGTTATTCTTTATTGAGTTTGGGTTATCTATCTCGTTTTCTTCATCATAACTATCTTTTCCAAGAGGGTTGACTCTATCAAATTTATCATAGATATTGTGGCTTTTGTTGCAAGTAATCACCATTTTGCTAAAGGTAAGAACCTAAAGTGAAGGGTGAATTTGTGGTTTTGACAAGCTTAAAAGTTGGATAAGTGTTGGATTATTTTCAAGCTCACAGGATAGTATTGGATTTTTGTTTACTTGGTGCTAACTTGTAAATGTGTTTAAGGAATCAAGTTTAGTTTGATGAAAGGGTTTATATCCAAAGGATAAATTTTTTTAAGGATTGGTAGATTAGATTGGATTTGTTTTGATTTTGATTGTGTTGTGGAACACAAGTTTTGATCTACAAGTTTTGATTCAAAATAACATTTACAAATAACAAGAAAACAATGATATTTGATTTGATTTGGTTTAACGAAAAATACCATTGGGAATTACAAAGTTATGATAATGCAATCAAGTAGAATGTCATGGAATGAATGAATGCAAAGGCACTTATAACCCCTAATAGATGTGTCTTTCAATATATCCCAAACCTGATATACCAAATATGTACGTGGACAAAAGTGGTATAGGGAACCCTTGGAATATTAAAAGAGACTCACCGATAAATTATAGCCCTCTTAGAGGATTGAATCACCACTCCAATGATGGATTTATGATTAGGTGGTAGGGTAATGAGGGAATGAAATGTGAATGGTGTCCTTATTTCTCCCCGAATATTTATAGGGACGATGCCACAAACTTCATTTTTACAACTATTTTAGGTATATGCTCGTAATAACCCGTTATGAAAACTTTACTGTAAAGGTGAGGGGAAGAGGAGGAAAGTGTCGAATGTTGTTTTGAGACTAGGTCTTAAGTGCAATGCAAATACAATATGATTGGTTTGTGGTAATGAAGTCCACGTCACCAATGTAGCTAAGTGGTGATGAAATCCATGTCGCTACGTGTAAATACAATATGAAGTGTTTAACATGCAATGTTCTTTCCAACTTTGACAAAAATGAATGAGTAATTGACAAGCATAAACAAAGGCTATACCTAACTTTTTAGCATTTTAAAGCAAAGTTTATCCAAGCAAAAGCAACCCTGCATGAAAATGATTAGTAGTTTATTTTGTTTTGTTTGGTAAGGTGTTCTAAGCGAAGCGGTCATGCATGAAAATGATTAGTAGTTTTCCTGTAAAATAAAGTTACAAAAAAAAGTATACGAAATATCTTAGTCATTTTTATTCTCAAGATATCACCCAAAGGTGCAAGAGAAGAGCATACATGATTTTTTATTGTGAAAGTATAAAATGAAAAATGATAAGTGGAAAGGAAAAATGATAACTATTGAAACAAACAATAGAAGGATCTTAACCACTTTAGATTCTCAAGATCACCCAAAGGGTGCAAGAGAAGAGCATACACAATTTTAGACCATGAAAGAGAATAATAGAAAATGAAAAACTATAAATGTTAGATCTAGTTTCTATGAACTAACTTGTTGAAAAATGTCAAAATTTTAAAGAAAATAGGAAGGAAGCAAACATAAACATTTTGGAAAAAAAAAAATCAGAATTTTTAAGAATGCTAGCAGAGATACTAGCACAGAAATACACTTTAAAACTACATAAACACACCTATAATTCTACATAAATGCACCTATGAAGAATGTTAGTGCAGAGAGTAAATGTGGTGAACAAATAGAAACACAGATGATAGAAATACATGGCATACAATGAAAACACAATCATTGAAACACTAATGTGAGGAATTCAACACTAGCATAGCCTGCAAAAGATAAAAAAACATAAGCATTCTAACACAAATCATGAGCTACGCTAGTGCAAAGAAGGCTACAGAAACACAAATCAACCCATAATTGTAGAAAAAAGTTAGAAAATGACCAAAAACATCTGATTTTTGAAAACTGCTCTTAAACCATCTTATGGAATGACCTAAAAAATTAGTGACCTCCAAACAAAAAAAAGAACATGAAAATGATGTTAGATTTATAAAATATGACCAAAAAACTTGTGGGGGTCCCTCGGGGTGTGCCAAAATGTGTACAAGTAAAAAAATGCGGAACAAACAAACAAACAAACAAATAAATGAAATGTAAACATTTCCTAAGAAAATTATTTGTCACCTTAGATTGGATTAGACTGAAGAGTGGAATCAAGTGACACTCTTGTTGAATCCTTTGTGAAGTTGATTTCTTTGATTTATAGTTTCTCCAAGATATGAATGAATGGAAGAAATCAAAGTTATGAGTAATGGAGATTGATTGATTAAGTGGTTGAATAATTGTGTGATCAAATGGATAGCATCTGATATGACATAGGGATTTTAAATTTCAATTTAGTAGAGTAACAATACAAATTCATCAAGCTTCCAATGATGATTTGAGAGGAATGGAACTTCTTATTTATAGATGCAAAAGAATTCATGATTGAGGAAGGTGGAATTGATTGAGTTGTCAGGTTATTGATTTCATTTTCCTTATTTAGCATGGTTGATTTATTCTATGCAATTGGCCCTTTGAATGAGAAATAAAGAGGCTTTATTTCAAATTAGTTGGCTCTTGAATTATTCCAAAGTGTATGTGCATATTTTCTTCCATGTTTTTAGGATTCTAGAACTTGAGTGGGGTGACTAGTCAACTTGAGTGAGTTGGCTAGTGAAGTGGAGATGAGTGGAAGGTGAGTAGATAATTGATTTTTATTTATTTAAATAGCTAATTAAATTAGCCAAAGGGGTGTATAGTGTATAGTGAGTGTAATAGAATTAATTAAATTAATTCTAGAAGTGGGATATGGGTGAATAATGAACCAAATATTATTTGTGAATGTTGTGCAACAATTATGGGAGGATATGGGCATTTTGGAGGTTATAATGCGTAATGGGTATTTTTAGGGTGTCTACAAATCCTTTCATTGAAGGTTTATATGACCTTATTTTGGTTGAGGTCTCTTAGAAGATATATGTCCCCTACAATCATTTACAAAATTGTATTGGAGCTCCCACCACATTTACATACCCAAGAAGCCATTTTTCTAAACCTCCATAGTGTGTTTTTGGTCACTAGAATGTTGTAGCATGCCCCTACAACGAAGGTGTAGGCTCTAAGGAAGAGTTTGGAAGGCATTTTGATGTATTGTAAGCTTTTGAGGAGAATCGTGATTCTCACAAACATTTACAGCCTGTATAACATGATTGCAAGATGAGGATGACATTTTCCAAGCTCCAACATGTCATATACAGTTTGTAGGCTATGTTAGACGACTCGCACAAGTCCGAGGTTGTCTTGAGCTCCTCAAATGTACTGTACACTCCTCCAAATCTTTGAAAAGCCCGCTAGAATGTTTTCCTTCTCCATGGTGGCATCATTAACTAGTCAAACAACATAAAGCGTAAGGATTTATAGGGTTCTCAACCCTAAAATGACCCAACACTTCTCTCTCCTAGTGGAATCCACTTTGCCAAGGTGGATATTGTCTCCAATTTCTAATTTGACTTTTAATAATTTCAAAAATTTACATTTTATGCTTTTTAAAGACAAGTTGATTGGGATAAATTACATTAATGTGGAGTTATTTGGTTAGTTAAGCTTGTATTTCAACCTATTGAAGACGAAGTGTGAGGCATGGGTTGGTAGGAGGCCAATTCCCCTCACAAACTAGAACATTTTAATCTACATTTTGCGTTAATTCCAACAAGTTGTTTGAAGGCTAGGTTCACCTTTACCACAATATTTTTAAAAAAACTTTAGTTCAAATGTGTTTAAAATAGGCCTCATTTAAGAGAAAATAATTATTTAATAAAAATTTTATCAAGTAGCTTCAAATTGGGTGCCGTATTTTGCAAAAGTTCATTTTTTTCAGGAGCCGTACATTGAGCCTATTTTCATTATAAAACATAATAATGTATAAAGTGCCAAAATTTGGGGGGATGAGGGGGTTGCCTAATATAGTTTTTTGGGGTGTTGTAATCACACACAAATGTATTTTCAATTGAGTTAGACATCTAACATCCTTGAGTTTGTTCTTGTACTCATCTCTTTATACATTCTACAGACACATTTTTGGTTGAGTTTGATATACATTTGATTGTGTATTTGTCACCTATGACTCCTTCGCATTGATTGTTATCACTGCGGATGCATGATGGATGGTTTGCTTCATAATACCTATACTACATCACAACCTCCACTACTTATGCTTGGTGGGGCTAATTATGCATCACGGTGTTTGATCATGGAACATTTTCTTACTCAACAAGACCTCTATCCATTTTTGTATGGACAAGTACCTGCCCCCAATGACCCTAGATCAACTCGAAGACTAGCTCAACTCATGTGACATGGTTCTTGGTCACTTTTTGAAATATATTTTCACGCCTCTCCACCATCATGTGGTGCACACAGAGTGTCCTCAGCATTGTTTGGAGTATTCTTCATACCTTATTTGGAGACCCTTCAGAGATTGTAATTCCTACTCCTGAGACTGTTGTTTCCACCCCCATTTCATGTGATGATAGTTCTATTGATACAAATTTTCTTGTTCATATTCTTGATGATGAGGATTGTTCTTCTAGTTCTGATGACACAAGTATTGATGAGGATACATCTCCTCCCTCTCACGATCACCTTTCAAATAATTTTCAAACTCCGCTGAATGACTCTCCCACCATCAGAGATCCATCAAACACTAGGCATACATGTTCACAAAGTTTCATGGTGATCCACCTTCTTTCATTACATTATCCTTTGATGTAAAATTGTTGTGTGAGGCATCTTCTACTCCTACTTCTTGTGTTGATGATACATTCTGTCAGACATTTCTCTTCTTTTTGTTGAGAAACTCTTTTGGGACAAGTTTTACCAGACCTCGGATGTCTTTTCGCAAACCCTACATGTGTTGCATAAGTACGAGAGAGATGTTCTTCCATTTATAGAGCCTTCACACATTTATACTTCAAAGGATTTATATATCTCCATTGATGGGAGTGCCCCTTTTAGGATATTAATCACTTCTATTATTTTAGAGATCATCTTTGATCCTTTTGCAGCAAGATCACATATGTCTTCTGGATTCACCTCACTTAGACACATTTCTTCTGGACATTTCATCCTTATTTATAGAGTCCCACATTTTGGATCTAGATGACACCATTGAGGACATTTATCTTCTCTTTAACAACTCTTATGGAATTGCACATTCTTCTTTGGATGTAATGAGGGTACTTATAAACCCGCATGTTCTCCCTCCTTCATTTTGTGCTTCTACATTTCCATCTTCTACAATTAGGCATGGATTTCCTGATTTGAATTTGGCACATTTGAGCACTCACTTGGAGACATTTTAGCATTTTCCATACTTCTACATTCTAATTCCTACCTATGCTCCACTTGAATGGGAATTCAATAGTTTTATTGTTATGTGTGTTCTTTCTTCCAAAAGGAAGAGGCATTGTTTGTTATAGAGGTACCTACTACAACATTTACCATGTAAAAGTTTATGTTTGTATTCTCTCTCTTCTTTGTGGAGGCACACATGGGCCTTATCTTGCAGGATATAGGGTGGCTACAAGTAGTTGTAGCCTCTCTCTCTCTCTCTCTCTCTCTCTCTCTCTCTCTCTCTCTCTCTCTCTCTCTCTCTCTCTCTCTCTCTCTCTCTCTCTCTCTCTCTCTCTCTCTCTCTCTCTCTCTCTCTCTCTCTCTCTCTCTCTCTCTCTCTCTCTCTCTCTCTCTCTCTCTCTCTCTCTCTCTCTCTCTCTCTCTCTCTCTCTCTCTCTCTCTCTCTCTCTCTCTCTCTCTCTCTCTCTCTCTCTCTCTCTCTCTCTCTCTCTCTCGGGGGGTTCTATTGGGTTTTCTCTTTTTCTCCACTTTGTGAGAGATGCATTGTATGTGAGTACCTCATCAGGCCTTGTTGTCGGGACCCACTTTCTTTTTCACCCACCTAAGCTACGCTTAAGGGGGTGTTAGTGTAGGTTATTATTTATCCTTTTATTTGTTTATTAGGATAATTCTTGCACTTGGGTTATCCCTACACTTGTTGAGTTAGTTTTCTTAGGTGTACTAGTTGTGTGAAGTTAGGTGGTTAGTCTTGTGGAGTTAGCTTAATTGTCAAGTATAATTTAGTGGGAGTTGTTCGAATATTTTTAGTCTTCTTCACCATTGATCTAGGTGGTAGTTGTACTTCCCTCCTCCTATATGTACATTCTAATTATTGAGTTAATTCATTGCATTATGTTGATTTGGATCCATTTTTGTGTTATTGCAATTATCTCTTTGTTTTTCATACTTACAAGTTTATGCTTTTGTTGGAATTTGTCTTTGTGCAAATGACATCTCGGGTTTTTTGACATATGTGCATGCCTTGATCCAATTTATCCTTTCATTCTCTCGATATGAAAAATTAGGAGAAGTGCGAGAAGGACACTTTGTGACCAAGAAGGTTGCATCAAAAGCATCTAAATGGTAGGCCTACATAATTCAAAAAATGGGTCTAAGAACTACAAGCAGACACCAACTTAATTGAATATAACAAACGCTAGGAAAGATCAAGCAAAGCATATGGTCGAGATTTCATGACAAGTTAAATCAATGTGCATGTGGATGGGCTCTAAATAACCATATTTGGTTTGCTCTTTTGTAAATGTTACAAAGACCCCTTCTCTTATATGTTCTTTGTAGTTGCCTAAAATATCCACAATCGAACCCACATTGAGCAAAGTGACGTGGTGAGATATCCTTGAGAAGTGATGTGGATGGATGCGATAAGGTTATACATCAACAACTAAATAAATTGTAATAGTTAACTCTTTGTTGCATGTCAATATTTACTTGGGAATTTAAATATAGAATACATGTTCCAATGTAATCACCAAACACACCAATACCACAACAATAAACTAATCTCATAACAATAATTAACAAGTACATATAACACTAATACCCTAGCAATTATCTAGTCTCGTACCCACATTTAGTGTAAATTGTTATTATCATATCTATCAATTGTATTTGTTTCATTATGGCCTTATGTTATTGATGTAGGACTTGTTAAATATAATTAAAATACACATGGGATTAGTTAATTGGTATGACATTAGTATGCTTATTAACTATTTTATTATTGATATGGGCGTAATTAATCACTATGATATTAGTTTATTTATATTTCTATAGTATAAAGTTTTGATGCGATCGATCCAACTTTTAAAATAATATATATTCATTTTTTTCTATTTATTCCTATTTTAACATAATATTTAAAAAATTCAATAATCCAATCAAAGAATTAGAAGCACGACCTAAGTTGTTGGTCCCACCCACTTAACCCCGAGAGTCAATATATAATATATATTATTAGTTCTTGTGAAAGGGAGGTTATTATACGTTTCACCCTTTCCAACTAGCAAAATCTTTTTAACCAATTAATTTTATTTTTTACCAAGTTTCATATTTATTTATTTTTATTAGTAAACACTTTTGACCAAAGCTATAAACCGGAGGGGTAAAGGCCTCTACCCAATAACAAAGAAGAAGAAGAAGATGAAGGAAGAGGGAATAGAGCAGAAAAACAAACGAGCAGGAGGGAAGAAAGAAGAAGAAGAAACTAAGCTCGACAAGGAACCAAGAAGACGAAAGTGAAAAACCGCATCAGGAGAACACCGAGAGGCACTGTTAGGATGAAAATATTAGCCATGGGATGTGCCAAAGATACTCGTTAGCAGCTCGAGTAGCATATTGAAGGCAGCGATTGACACGGTCTTTTAACTCATTGAGGTGATCAATCGCCGAATGCACAGGAAATAATGCAGCGTCGATGTCGACTGCAGGGAGGAAATGATGGTCCAGCGAAGGATGAAAATTTGTGCAAAGGTAACCAGGTCGCGATATTGGCTACAAAGCCATTGGATGTCGCGATCAAGCACTACCAGTCTTTAGTTCATCGACCTCCTCCACCCACAAGAAAGGATCTGGGAGGGAAAATCAACCATTGCTCATGCAAACCCACCACCTGTGCTCTGGTAGATTTCATCCTCCGTGATGAACTCAACAACATGATCAGGATGGAGAAGGAGACAAAAAGAAACAAAGGCCGACATGATTTCCGAATTTGTCCTGGGCGCGAGAATGGAAATGATAAGAGTCACCCAGGATGGATTCGATTGCTTCTGCTTCCTCGGGCGAAGAGTACTTGAAAATGATAGAGAGCCGATGATGATCAATTGCAGAAGAATCGGCCAGTTCCTGGAACTGACCACAGAGAGCTACGAATGGGAAACCGACGAAGGCCATGGGAACCGAAAGCAGAGAGACCAGAGAGACTAGCAAGTCGAAAGCAAGCTAAAAGAAAGAAGCTCTGGGCGGTACTTAAGGGAGCCATAACGTGGAACACCGGAACTATCTTTCAGAGGAAAGGATTGACGTGAGACCTTCCCAGACCGTAGCGTCACTGGAGACTATTGCTGCGTGTGAGAAGTCAATCGCAAAATTAGCTAAAAGATCTACCGCCGAATTGGACTCTCAAAAATGTGACTGATGCTCCAAAATTTGAGTTTACCGAGCCAGAAGATGATGGACTGGATAAAAGGATTGATGCACTAGGAAGAGGCGAACCCTTAGAGACGGAAAATGTAATTATTTGGGAGTCTCCTTCGATATGCAAAGTATCCCCACCCATTTTGATGGCTAGTTTGACTCCCTCTAAGAGGGCTTGTACTTCCACTAGGTGCAAGAACAGTTGCTCAACGGAAAGGAACCCGCCACAATGAGGATGCCAGCCTCATCTCGGAGAATGCAACCGGCCCTCGAAGAACCCGGATTACCTCTGGAGGCACCGTCAAAATTTAATTTCCAAGAGCCTGGGGGGGGTCTCCAAATAGCCTGTTTCCTACGAATGAGCTTCTCAACTTGGGAAAGGCCTCGTTTGACAATGGATCTAGGTTTTGGAATTTTGATTAGAGGCCAAGCCTTGGAGATGCGGGCATCCAACGAGGAGAACGAAGGATTGTTCATACTATTCTTGGAAACGATTTCAGAGATAACAACTTCCAATTTTCTCAAAAGGCGGGAAGAGAGCTCTGTTGATTATGAAAAGGTGCAAATTTCTCTCCCACCAAATATGCCACATAAGAAAAAAAGGGGCCACCTGCCAGATAGAACTCAAAGAACTATTGTATCCCAAAGAGGGCCAAGACAGAGGGAGTCTCTTGATGTTGTTGCAATGAACCCAGGAGAGATTTAGTTTACCCAATAGCCATTGCCAACCTTGTTCAAAGAAAGGGGCAATAGAGGAAGAGATGATCGAGATCTTCTTCCGCCAGACCGCAAAGAACGCATTTGGAGGGGCCAAAGCAAAACCCCATGATCTTCTTCGTAATTGGGTAAGGACTTTGTTTTTAAGAATGAGCCAGCCGAAGATCGCCACTTTAGGAGAAGAGAGGAGTGCCAACACCAAGCTTGGGGAGATCGATAAAACCGGATTGAGAGAGAAGCATGCGATAGCCATCTTTGACAGAGTAGATGCCTGAGACGGAGCCAAGCTAGAGCAAATGATCCTCATAGTCTTTATAAGAAACTCTTCTCAAGAGAATCTCCTCCAATAGAATAGAGCACTCTGATACCGGGACATTTAAGAGAGGGATCTTTCCATTGCCACGAAGGAGAACCGTCCGGATGACGGGAGCCATAATTAGCAACGTGTATACCCTAGGACAAGTTGGTTTTATTCATAACATTGTTGAGAGAGGGAACCAAATTAAGAGGAGAGCACCCATTCCAACTATCCTCCCAAAAGTTGACCCAAGTACCATTGTTAACAAACCATGAGACCGAATCAACAATTAGAGATTTGCATTTGCGCATGAAATTCCATATATGGGAACCTTTGGGGAGCTCTTCGCTGGAAAGAAGAAGCTCTGGCCTACCAGCCTCCAGATATTTGTGGGAAAGAACCTGATGAGCCAACTTGTGCGGGGAAGAGATAAAGTTCCAAACTAGTTTGGCACCTAGGGCAATATTATGCAAAGCTAAATCCACAATCCCCAGACCGCCAGAAGAGATGGGAGATTTAACAACATCCCATTTGACCAAATGGAATTTGTGATCTTCATTATTCCCCTGCCAAAGGAAGGTTCTGATAACCTTTTCAAATTTCAATAGCACCGAATTAGGAAGAGCCAAAATAGATAACATATAAACTGGGAGAGCGCAAAGAATTGACTTAATCAGAGCAAACGACCCGCCAAAGAGAGCCATTTCCCTTTCCAAGTTTGTAACCTAGCCGACAGGGACTGCAGAAGGTCATTCCATAAACTAGCTTTGCCAGCTCCAGAGAATAAAGGTATACCCAGATATTTATGAGGGAGAGAGCCAGAAACGAAACCAAGGATCGCTAGAATTCTTTCACGCATCCGAGGAGAAACATTAAAAAATAAAATGATAGACTTATGGAAATTAATTACTTGGCCCGCAGCATTAGAGTATGAATTAATAATATTTGACAGATCTCAAGCTTTAGGGACAATGGCCACACCAAAGAGGAATGTATCGTCGCAAATTGTTGATGGGTGAGAGGAGGCAGGCTGGAGGATAACGATAGACCCATAAGTGAGTCGGAGGCGACTAGTGACTTGATACTACGACTCAAAGCTTCGGCAACCAAAATAAAAAGGAAGGAAGAAAGGGGATCTCCCTACCTAAGGCCCCTGCTGCTCCAGAAGAAACCTTCAGTAGAGCCATTCACCAGAACCGAGAAGCAAGGAGAAGAAATGCAATTGAAAATCCAATCACAAAAGTGCTTGCTGAAGCCCAAAGCCTGCAAAGATTTAAGAAGGAACCTCCAATTAATGTGATCATAGGCTTTGCTATAATCCAACTTGATCATCATCCCTGGGCGCGAAGAGAGCTGTAAGGTATGAATAAGTTCATGAGAGATGATCACTCCATCTGAGATAGATCTCCCAGAAGAAAGCCACTTTGCTCTTGCGAAACAATAGAACTAAGGAAGGGGCAAATACGGGAGGCGATAGCTTTGGAAATGATCTTATACGAGGTATTGCAAAGGGAAATTGGACGGAAGTCATCAAACTTATCAGCGGGAGATTTTTTGGGGAACATACAAATGAAAGTGTGATTGAGAGAACCGAGGACTTTGCCGAAGAATGGGATTCTTCAACAGCTTGCCAAATAGAAATACCAATCACTTCCCAAAATCTTGGTAAAAAGCAGCCGAGAAACCATCCAGACCAGGGGGCTTTGTCCCGAGCCATAGAGAAAACAATTTTACGAATCTCCTCAAAAGAGAAAGGAGAAGATAAACTTTTGTTATCCACCTCGAAAACCAACTTGGGAATTTGATCAAGCAGAGGTGATTGAGAGGCCAAAGAAGAATGCGTTTCTTCGGTTAAGAGCTTATGGAAAAAGGAAACCGCCTCCTTTTTGATTGAAGGTTGGGTAGATACAACATGTCATCGGGCAACTTGATAGAGGAGATGTAATTTGTGTTTCTCCTAGCTTTAACCGAAGCATGGAAAATTTGGTATTCTTATCACCATCTTTTAACCAAATTTCCCTAGATTTTTTACGCCAAAAAGATTCTTCCTTCAAAAGAAGATCACCTAAGCACGAGAAGGGACTTTTCGAGATGAAAATCATCAATCTGCATACCAAACCTGAGAACCCTTTCATTGAGAATACAGAGAGCTTTCTCCACTCTTAGCTTTTCTTGAAAGATGTTTTTAAAGGAAGAAGAATTCCAAGCTAATAGTTTATCTTTAAGCATGGAAAGCTTTTTAGATAGAATGAACATTTTGGTGCCAGGCACAGAGAAGGAATCCCACCATGATTTGATCAATGGTTTGAGAGAGGGGTCCTGCATCCACATGCTTTCAAACTTGAAAGGTGAGCGCCGAGGGGGAAGATCAAAATTTATGGTTAAAGAAATGGGGAAATGATCAGAACCAGAAAGGGGGAAACACTTGCTTGAAGGAGGAAATTCTGATGAAGCCAAGATTCCAAGATTAGAAATCTATCAAGTCTAACCGCCAAGTTCCCAAAACCTGAGCGATGATTATTCCAAGTGAACCACCCAGAGTGAGGTTCCAAATCCACCAACTTGGAGGAATGAACAAAGGAAATGAAATCAGATTGGGAACGAGGTTGCCAACTGATTCCACCGCGTTTATCCCGATCAAAAATTGTAGCATTAAAATCCCCACCACTATAGATTTGAGATCGGGAGGGAGCTCAAGGAATCCTGAATTTTAAGCCAAGTTTCCCTTTTTGAATAGGATTATTCGGACCATAAACATTACAAAGGAAAAAAGTCTCCTCAGAATGCTTTAGGCTTACCTGACACCATTGAAAATTGGCATGAGAAGAAAGGGAAGCCACACTACAAACGAAGGATTTCCATAGAAGCCCCAACCCACCAGAAGCACCTTCCGAATTAACAAAAAGGCCTTCCCAACCACGCCAGCTCCGAAACCACCCTTCTAAACATGCCGAGCTAGACATCTTGGTCTCTTGCAACAAACAAATGGAAATGTTCATATCGGTGACATAGCGCCTTAGCAGATGTTGTTTGTTAGGGGCGTTGAGGCCCCTAACATTCCAAGAAAGGATATTCATCTTTTGTTCAGAGAGGACTCACCTCTCTTACTTGAAATTGAGAAAAAAGAGCCTAGCTGAGATTGATTACCAGAAGCCACCTCTTTTAAAGAAGACCGAGATTTGGAGGGCCGCCCAATAGAGCTTTCAGACCGAGATTTAAGTTATGAATTGGTGGAGTAGGAAGAATACCACGACTAGAATTCAAAATCTCACCTTCTTCTTCCGAAGGAACTGGTTCTTCTCAGCCCTCTGTAGAGGCATTGAGAAAATCTTCTTTATTCCCCACCCAATTTTCTAGAGAGGTGACATCAGAGCCAAGGCCCAGAGCAATACCTTCTTGGAATAAAGAGAGGATTCGCGTAGAGTCTTGAACCACCGAGGTCGTTTCTTTGATGAGAGAGATGGTGCTGGGATCCAAATTTAAAGGTTCCAAGGAAAGAGAATTTTCCTCGACAAGAGGAGGGGGCAGAGAGGCTCGGAGATAGGAGGAGGGTTCGCCACTGCAAGAGCTTGAAATAGGGAGGCTTCTTCTTCCAAACAACCTGCCTCGAAGAGGGAGGCACTTTACTGGGCATTCTGGAAGTGACCCGATTGTTTACAACGGAAGCAGCATTTGAAATGGTCTCGTAGTCCACCCTCTGAACCCATTTTCCATTGGGGGAGAGAATCACGATCCTATCTCGCAATTTTTTTGATAAATCTACAGAAATACAAACCCTAGCAAAGGAAGAAAGGGTGCCTTCGAGTGTTACGGGGTCGATACGGATGACTCTCCCCAGACCAGAACAAATTTGAGAGAGAGAAGGAGACCAAAACTCACTAGGGAGAGAATAAAGGCGAATCCAGACCTAAAAACCTTCCATGATGGCTTGATCAGGATCGAAATGAGCCGACCACTTCCGAAGATGAAGCCCAGAGTCAAGAAACAAAAACTCTTTCCTTTCAAGGGAATCGTCCCTTTGAGCTTGGCTACGAAAAATGACTAGGAAGAAGCCTTTGTCCAAGAATCTAACGCGAAGACCACTCCCCCATTGGGTATCACACCAAGCTTTGATACCGTAAGTCGAAAGCCATTAACCCACAAACTTAGCGATGATAGCCCATTATCCAAGAAGATGCAGTTGGGAATCGAGGTCGACAGAGCACTCCAAAGAGATCACATGAACCGCTTCCTCCGAGTCATCGAAAGATGGAACCTTCCCAGGACATGAGCTAGAAAACGAAGACGAAGAGCCCAATGCGGGGCCCGAACCGAGGAAGTTAGAGAAAGCAAGTCCCGCCGAATCGACGGGCGATTCATTCAAACCAAAGCTAGAAAAGAGGGTCGTTGTTGGCCGGGTAGTTTCATATTTCTAATGTTGAGATTAATTTACTAATTTTCTAGTGATCCAAAATTTAAAATTTTGATTAATTTAATTGTCCATTGGTTAATTTTTTATGGAGTAGATAATTTTTGGGTCTTATTACGATACATTGTTTTTTATATTTTTTGTAGCCATAAATTTAAAAATTGACACATATACTAATGATTATAAGATGTGATAATGCGATTGATTATATTGATGTAACATTTTTTAAAATTCTAAAACTAACATATATTCTCTTAAAAAAGATTTGACCACAACGTTAATGACCCTATTAATTAAAATATGTACACATAAGTTGGAGTCACTTCACTTTCATGACCATCATCAATATATTGTTTAGATATTTACCTACATTAATGACAATTTATTACATTTTTAAAAATTTATTTCTTTATTTATTTATTTTTAAAATTTTATAGTAATTACCAACAATTTAAAAAAATTATGCCGACAGCATTTTTACATGTGGTCACAATGACTGTCATTGTGAATCAACAACTTGAATTTCACAATTGACATGCCATCCACTTGATCTCGGTTGTCCTTGTCACAATTAGATATCCTATGTTATGTAAGTAACAAAAATTGGTTGCACAATTACAATTATTTATGTTAGATGGGGTACAACGGGTTTGGTGCAAGGAGAATAGAAAGGTAGCCATGCCTCCATTAATGATTTATGAAATCACCGACAAGTACAATCTTGACATCACAAGGTCGTGAGTTAGATTTTGGGTGAATTATCCATAAAACTATGTTCTGAGGAGGGTCGCTTGGAGAGGGTCTTGAGCAACAAGAAAGGGTCTTGAATTCTCGTGCACTTAATTTATACAAACAATCCAAATTCACTTTTTAAAAATGAAAGGCAATTTTGAAACAAGGATGGAATCAAACAACATTAAGACTAGCAATCGTACGTGAAATGTACGATAGAAACACCGAAGGGGATTTTTTGAAGGAACCAAATTCAAGAGAGAGATACAATAGGAGAGGAAGAGGGGTGAAGAAGAAGGGGTTAGAGGATGGAGAAGTAAAAGGGTGGCAAAAATGGAAAGGCGAAACAAGTCAAAACTTTACTGTCAAAGAACAACACGACAAATATGTCAAAGCGCAAATATTAGAGTTATTATGTTGTGAGAAGAATGTGATTTTATTTGAAAAGTATGTGGTCATACCCAGATTTTTGAGCCTACAACTTTTGAAGCCTCAAAGCTCGAGCTTTTGTTCCAATGAACGCATGTTCAATATAAATATGAATGAATGCGAAAATATATAAATCATTTTTATCAAAATGTTAAAATAATGTCAAAACACCTTATCTTAAATTTGTAACATGCTTGCGAGCAGGCATTCTAAATCCAACCTATAATTATGATTTTTCATAGCAAAGTGTAAGGCATTCTTGTTTTCTTTGCCTAACACGTGAATACAATTTGGTACCCTACCAATCAAACACATGAGTATATCCAAGAAATCCTTCTGCACCGCAAAATGAAATGTCACAATTCCATCATTATTCGTTCGATTACACGTGTCTGAATTTGTTTCGACCAATTTTATCACAAGTTACAAATGGCCATACATGGTTTCCAAATGTATTGGTGGTACAGTGTGTAAGAAGCAGGGAGACATTGCATTCACCTGGCGCAATTTGCTATGTAAGAAGCGGAGATAGCGACATCGTCAGATTTCAACGCACGCCCTTAAAATTCAATATTTTTCATCCACATTCTGAGTGGTATCAAAATGATCCACCCCGATTTTAATAAGAAAGGCCTTTGGCATAAAAATAGGAAATTTGGTTCCTTCAATCAACATTAAAAACAGTGCAACCTTAAAACTACCGGTCAGAAAGCAAAAGTGGTTGGCTATCATAACAAAGTACTACAGAAAGTAGTAGTGCTCAGCTACTATAAATTATCATGGATTCTTAAAATAAAGATTCCAATATTCCAATTGATATGCTTTCTCTTCAGACACTCAGACAAGCAACCTAGATAAAGTAAACTTCTAAAGATTGTGATACCAAGTTAATAAGAATGATTGTGTGTTAAAATTATAAAAGCATGGAGATAAGTAGCATTAGAGTCGATAAAGTCCAGAAAAAGTTTCGAGGCGTAAGCCGTAGAATCGGTTCACCTCTGTAGTAACATCATTATAAAGTTGTGATTGATTTGCGAGCCTTTTTAAAATCTTATATATTTTTGTGCTTGAATTGTAACTTCTCACACCAACCAAATTCAAACAACAATTAACATTCACTTATTAAAACGAGATGACAAATAGTAATAAAAAAACTCACTAACATTTGTTTTATTAATTGTTCTGTAGAAGTGATAAAATAGAAACAGTTGTCCATTACAAGAAGTGATTGGTCAAATAGATCAGAATTATCATATAAAATTTCAATTGAATGCATTTATCGATAATTTGTTAGATATTTACACCTAAAAATGGTAAAAAATATGATCTAATCCAACTTTCTTCATTCTCAAAATAGTGTTAACACTCTAAGTGAAAAAAAGCAATTCAACTCTTTTGTTAGATGCATTGACATCTCAAGAAACTTGGATCTCGGAATTCAGGCTACCAGAAAATCTTCCTAGTTGCTTTATAACAAAGACATGCAAAACAATGATTTATTCATCGATTCATTTTTTCTTCTTCAAATATAGATTTAATAGAATGATTAGATGCTTCCCATAACAAAATATAGCAGGTTAAATTTTATAGAGGTAGAACATTGGGTTTTTTCTTTAAACTTTATGATATATAAATCAAAACAGAAATGTATTTACAGATACATTCCTGTTATTTATTTATTTTTATATTGATCAAAGCTTTTACAAAAAGAGGTAGCCAAAAAGAGGCTACAAAAGAAAGGAGCACAACCACAACAAGTTAAACAATTACAAATACCGAACAAACATACTCAATGTCGAACAAAAATAAACTGATTATATAAAGCAAATATGGAATAACCAATTTATCCTTTTGGAATTACAAATACATTCCTTGGGCTTTGCCACGAGTGGGGAAGCTGGGAAAGGCGAAGACTCAGGCATGTAGAGATTTTAAGATTTTGTGTCTCGTGAAAATATACATGTCGCATGTCCGATCACTTTTATTGTGGTCACAGCACAGACACGGGAAGCTACCCCTTTCAATGTTTGAGCATTTGTGCGTTATGATATCGTAATTATTTTGTTTTCCCCATTTCACCAATGGGTACATCCTCACCATACCCGTAACTTACTTAGAATAGCACCCATCCAAAGAAAGAAAGGAAAACGATAAATATCTGCCCAAACTGCCCATGGCACTTCCATAGCCCTACTATATGGTGTATGTAAATAATTCACTTACTATAGGTTTCGTTCATGGGATGTTTTCTAGTGTTCCCTCCATTTCTCCAAAGCTGCCACATTATTTTATTGTATCCATTTCCACTTGTAAGTCGTACTCATATACACATTTAAATTTTAAGCTAAAATCTCAATCCGACCAAATCCAGGACAATGCACCATTACCCGGCCAGCTCAACTGTTCCATTAAACGTATTTCACTCCAGATCTAGCAAAAATCAAAATCTATATCAACAAATCCAGTTTTCAAAAGGATTTTGAGATTAGGAAAATACCTTATAGGCCTGAATCGAGCAGTGACACAAATATTTTCCTTAGACCGTTGAAAATCCATATCACTATTAAAAGCCGACGTTGAAGTATCTGGAGAAATATATTCAGACAAAGAAACGGAACTAAATATGAAGTTATTAAACGAAGTCGCGGAGTCCCTGCGAGCCTTGTTTGGAGTTACAGATCTCTTCACAGATCCATAAGAATTTGAAGAAGAGCTTAAAACAGGAGATGAGGTGGAATCATGATTTTCCTGTTAATTGGAGAATCCTTCCTGAAATTGAAAGGCGAGCTACTCATGCCCCTGGATAAAGACGCCATAGAACTACCCGCCAATTCAAATATAGATGCGACATATGTATTTCCATATCACCGGGCCATGCCTGATTGACAGGGGAGTTAGAGAGCTTGCAAATAGCAACCGGAGGGAAATAACAGAAGAAGCGGTTATTTGGCAACTACAGAAAACACACCGCCTCCGGCCTCGATACAGACCACGACTCGGTCATCTCCTCGCCGACGAACACAGGCAAGGAATTTCATCGATGAAAAACATATCCATCGGAAAACACAAAAAAATCAAACCCTGGCTAGTTCGCACATGTGTCATGTGCACTGTAACCTTCCCAACACGATTTTCAAGGTAAGGGAGAGCGTTTGATTTCAACGTATTCTCTCCGCTAATTTTGGCCGTTTGATTTCTGACGGATGTCAGAATAAACAGGTTGCACTTCACTACAAGAACGCCTTTGGCATAATTACAATATTCATGTTATTTTTTAGTCAACTAACTCTTTACTTCAATATTTGCTTTAGTAGATTTGAATATGTGGATGAATAATTAACATTTATGTAGGGTTAGAGCTAGGTTTGGAGGAGGATGCATGAAGAGGATGTTAGCAACGAGGAGATGTCGATGGAGTCGAAGATCAATTATTGTTTGTGTTGTCCAAGTTATCAAGAGGTATCGTTAGATGGTCAAAGTGCACACCTACATCAACACCCTCACATTTCTCCTTAATAATATGGTGTTAGGACCTCGGCTATTATATCATGTTTAACAAGCTACAATTGAATGTATTCACTAATTCCCTCATTCTTCAACTCAAGGACGAAGTAGAAGTATGTTTGTTATATACTCATTTAATATATCACCTTTTTGTTGCTCTTATTTGGAGGAGGCTTCTGATTATCTTCTTCTATTGTGTCTACTTTTAGATATGCACATTCTTTCCACTTGTTTGAATGAAGGTCTTATAAAAATTATTTAAAAACATTCTCACTTTTAGGGTATTAGTGTATAATGTCATGAGTTTGTTACCACAATTTTCCATTCCTTTTCTACTTAATTCATTCGTAATGATTGTAATATGTAAATGCAGAGGATTCCAATATGATAGATGGACTTTAGTCCAAGAAGAAGATGTATGTGGGGTGTCTTTTGAGGAGTCTGTTGATTTTTAAAAAGTGAATTTGGATCTTTCTCCTAATAACCTACCAAATATAGCGGATCGAGTTTCAAATGGGTTTTATGAATAGGGACTGAAAATGTCATGAATAAAAATGCATCACAATTTGTTATCAAAAGAAGTCCCCAGAGACTCAATATCAAGGAAGGTCTCGCTTATCTACAAAATGCCTTTTTGGTAGCAGGGGCTATTTCCCACAAACATAATGAGAGCCAAAGAAACAACTAGTTTCGGAAAATCATCAACTTTTCTAACTACATTAGCCATTATACGTTCATTTAGCCTCCAAATTTGATTGTTACAAATTCCTTATGCCATTCTTTCTCCCTTTCAAATTTAATGGCATAATTGATTAAAAATATTCAAAGGTTACACTAATAAATTTAGGCACAATAAAGTCGTAATCTCCGATTAGAAAGGTATCCATAATTTTTGAAAGAAAAAAGGCAAAAGGTCATGAAAATGCCCTATATTATGTTGAGATCATTAGTGGAGAATACATAAAGGTGTGATCAAAAAAATTTAACTACGTGGGTTTATCTCGTATGACCATTTCATTATTATTATTATTATTATTTACTATGGGGACTTGTATGTGCGTAAAAATGTTCACCGGTTGAACTATTAAAAATAATTACATACTTACACTTCTTAATCCTTCCAAGTGGAAAATATTACAATTTCGAGAAGCTAAACCGAGTGCCACTATAAATATCATAGTGATATGCAATGATTTGGACAAGCTACAATTCAAATAATAAATATTTGAAGGTAAATTGAATACTTAAAAGGTTTTAATTATGGTGGACAAAGGAACAAATTTATTTCAATTGACATATTTTTTACTTTTGTGGTGGTTATGTTATTAATATACATTATTTCCACGTAGGGGATGGACCCAACCTTGTCTTCACAAGAAAGCAACGATCTTCTAATAAATTTATTGTTATGCCTGGAGCATGTTATCCAAAGTCCCACAAAATTGCCTTTAAAGGAGTGTTGTAGCGGCTGGTTCATATGATGATGTAATTTATTATAAGCAAAGAAGATGATGGAATTCTTCATCTAGTTCCACGGTACCCACTCTATTCTTCATTTACTTCCCATGGGAGTGTCTTCTACATTTTTGTAAGTGGTGTTGGAAATTTTTGGTTGGAATTTTTTCTCAATTATTTTAGGTTCCAGTCTACTTAGATGATGCATCAGGACGGGAATTATAAATATTTAAGGTTAAAGAAAAATTAGAAGAAACTCACACCAATGGAATTATTGTTTAGGCCATCAATCTTATAAATCTTGGAAATCCCATGGTGAGTAAAATCTTATTAAAAAAATTGGTTTCATCATTTTCTGGGTTTCATACTTAGACTAAAAATATATTCAGTTTGTAAGAGCTTGATTGCACATCAGGCCAACTATGCTCGCTTGTAATATGTTGGAGAGTGTTGTTGCAATGTGTGTACCCCTAAACTATATTATGTGTGGTTAATTAGAAAATTAAGTTTTTTTATTGTTGGGATTTTATCCAATTCAAACCTCATTATAGTACATTTTCCATTGATTTACTTTGGAAGAGTTTCTCTATGTGAATTACCTTCTTAAGGCGATGTTGACTTTAGTTCGGACAAACAATAATAAGTATGACCTACATACCAATGAACCAAGTGGATGGAGTAACACTTGCATCTTTATTTGTACTTATTAACCGCATCTACCTCATCGAATCTACGAAGCTTCAACAATGCTTTGGCTTTATAAGCAAATACTTACAATCAAAGAGAGGATAAAACAATTGTAGATGGATTCCTTTTAGAACAATTACATAGATGTATGAACACCAAGAATCACAATAGAATATATCACACAATTTAAAACAAAGAAAAGAATGCATGGGAAAATGTTATAGCTAAGACAATAATTTGAAATTGAGAAAGAGTCACAATGATAGAAACCAAAGGTAAAGAGATTTGAGTTCCACATAGGTCAGCCATGAATGATATAGAAATATTAGATTCGAGGTGGTTCTAGCTCAACAACATAGTGACTTGTGTGATTCGCCACACAAAATGCCTCATAAAATTTCCTTGAAGCACAATTGTTATCAACATGGAATATGCACAAATTTTCATCGATGTGGACTATTAAAAATAATTAATTGGTATCGATCACAATTGATCCATCATTTTCTCTCAAAAATATCTAAACTCCAACTTTGCAAATTTTATTAAAACATTCTCCACATTTCGCACTCTCATAATATTAGTCCTATTATGGGTTAACCCTCTGCATGCTTGGTTCATTTCCTTCACATTAGTCGTGCAAACAAGTGCAACATGCATCTTCTAACACTTCTCTTTCATGCATAGGAATTCATTTCCATTTCCATTTCCATACAAGTTTTGAATTAATAAAACCTAAGCTCTCGACATGCCTCCGTCATGCGCAGGATCATTACCCCTCAATGTACATGTACAATTCAATATTGATAACAAACCCAATATATATTTTACATTTCAAAATAATTATGTAAGGTGTTCATACATCTTAAATGCATAGAAAATTTTAATGGTTTTGATTTTTTTAGTAGGTGTGTGTGTTACCCCGATAAATTTTCCACGTGTAATATTACCTTATTTTACATATGTTCAACTCGACACACATTGGTAACAAACAACCGATTCTCATCATATAAGATGTAATGCCCACACTTTACACACAAAAACAACAGTAAAAATACTAAAATATTTTTTTGGACTTACATTGTAGTTTACATGACACTATATAGGAGATCACTTAGGACAATGCACAACACATGATATGTTTGCACAAACATTAACCCACATAGATAACATGAAAACATGTGATGCACATCAAGGCCATTTTTTCAAATGACAAGGCACAACATAACGATTCAACTATAGTATAAACTTATAGATATGGTCTTCCCACGACATGATATTTTTAGGATTACACATTTATTACAATCATGTTTTAATCTTTAACTTAAGTTCTAGAAAGGCTCATAATATGTGAATCATACATTTCTTTTCCTTTTTGTTAGATTTCCTTTATACAATTTAACATTTAACTTACAGTGTATCTCATTAAATAAGGATCATCTACATTATTTCAATTACTTGTTTAATTTGTTTGTTCGTTAATAGGATATTTATTTACACACAAGGCTATTTACATACACAAAAGGCTACTAGGTACTATCCCTAAGTTCATTTTTTCTTGTTTAAGGATTTAGGGTCACATTTCTTTCACTCATTTATAAATTGATAGTTGATTTAGTACCCACTAAGGATTATATACAAAATAGGTTCTTTATCCACAACAAGAGGGTTTAATCACATTACAAGGAAGATCATGTTTCACTTTCCTGTGGAATAACATCCCACGATTACACTTCCCAAGGTCAAGCGTCAATTATAATTTTACTATAGTTATGTTCCAACAATTAATTAAGGATTCGAAGGAACTTAACATGGCAACATACTTCCTTAATTTTGTTTCTAGATTAGGTTTCCTGAGTATCATTTACATCCAACTTAAGAGGGTTTTTCCTAACTAGGTTCATATGCTTTTTGTAATGAATTGTGTAGCCTATTTGTTAATAAGGACATTTGTATCCTCATGAGACTACTAGTCCATATCTTAGGGGATTTGTCTCTAAGAACATGATCACCTAGTTTCACATCAGACATCTATTACCTAATAGGACTAGTGGGAAAGCAAGATGGAGTAGTTCGTCATTTTAAGGGGTTAAGGTTCACATTAGAGTTTACGCAATGCGGGTCTCATTTCTCACCACAAGATGGTTTAAACATGATAAGAGAACAACCTAAATTTCACTTTTCTCCAAGCATGTCTTCTATGGTTACATTTTCACAAATTAATCATAAATTAAAAAAGTTGTTAAGTTTCACATATAACTCTTAGTGTTGTACCATAGAACCCAAAACGATAAAAGAAATTGGGTAGCGAGTTCTTTTATAATCCCAACTCTTAAAGGCGAATTTCAAGGGTAGTTGGCAATTTTTTCCACCTAACACTATTCACTCTACACGTGTGCCATACCAAGAGGGTTTTATATTATGTTGGAGTTTAGTTTCCCACGGAGTACTACCTTAATAGAACACATTCTCCTTACTACACACACAATTACCAATCCTAGGAGGGGACTACATATCCAAGACAAAGTTTGACCATGTCGTTCCTAATCACTGTTGGTGATGTCTCAGATTTTACACTGAAATCGAGACTACCTCATGTTTAAAAAAATTGTTCTTTTAAAATAATGGGTCTTTTTTTGTGTTTTTATTATCGGAAGATGTCTCAGTATTACATTAAGATATTCACGATTAATCATATGAGCCAATTTCGACAAATACCCAGATGTTGAAACTCATTTTATTCCTCCACCATGTTTTGTCTGCAGAAATTTTTATTTAATTATTTATTAAATAAATAATGCCCCGTTTGAAGTAAATTGTGCTCTGGTTGAATCCTGTTGAAGTTTTGCATGCCAGTATTCACACATCTCAATAGGGTTTTCACCAGGAATGAATTTAGAGCTTTGTCTATGACTTTTGGAAACATTTTTCATTTTTATTTATTTCTTTTGCGTTTTTCTCCGGTTTTCCTTGTGGTCTTTTTGTTTAATTCCCATGGGTCCATTCTTTGTCTGTATAGTTTGTTTAATTACGGAGCATCCGGAGATCTTTTACGATTATTGCACTAGAAAGAATCAACCTCAGAAAGCAAACTTCTAACCAAAAAATAAGAAGTCAAGCACAAAAAAGCCTCTCCTAGGCAAGTCACACTTTTTGGAATGAATAGGTTTAAGCTGCAATGGGAATATTGGTAGTAAGCGGGCGAGGCTAGAATTTCTTACCTGTCTTGCAGGTACTTTTCCCATGAAGTCAAAGTCACTTTAGTCATTTTGATGGGAATATTAGAGATGGTAGGCGGTGGGAATTTCTTATCGCCTTGCGGGGTAAAAATTCCCATTATAAAATAAAGAAAAATCACTTAAAGCACTGATGGGGATTTTCTGCATGCCTAGCAAGCTAACTTTTCCCACCAAAGAGGTTTATTCACCCACGCAAGTCGCACTTTATCAAAGGAATCTAGTTTGAATACAAGTCACACTTTTTGGGAGATGTTTAAATTTATTAGTGGGAATTTTGGCAGTGGTAGGCAGGCGGGAATTTCTTACATGCCTTACAAGGTAAAAATTCCCATTATGAAAGTCAAATAACTTAAGTGGAAGAGGGGATTTTGGAGTGCAATTGCATGGTGGTGGAAATTCCCATCAAGTTGATTGTTATGTACCTTGGGATATGATAATATAATATATATATGGGTTGATGGAGATGCCGACATGTGGCACACATCCCCTTATCTTATTATATCATTCATTTATGATTTATTATGCTTAGGAGGTTGGCCTCAGTATTTGTAAGGATATTACTTGTATAAATTAGAACATATACAGCAGAATAACATGAGAGAACACCAAAATATAGATAAATGATGACAATATGCTCATATAATAGCTTTTCCACTTCGAGGGGGCAACCTCCAATACCACTTCGAGGGGGTAACCTCCAAACCATACAATAACACTCCAATACTCAATATGATGATTAACTACAACCTTCTAACCCATATATATACCATTCTAACCTATGGCCAATACTGAGGCCGACCTCCTAAGCATAATAAATCATAAATGAATGATATAATAAGATAAGGGGATGTGTGCCACATGTCGGCATCTCCATCAACCCATATATATATTATATTATCATATCCCAAGGTACATAGCATTGCCTCCCTCTTTGACATGTTTCGTCCCCGAAACATAAGAAGAAGCCATATAATGAGTGTGCTTTAACTTATTGCACACTTTTCACCAAGCTCGATCATCCAACCACCCATATGAAATCCTATCCTGTGTAGCAGCTTCATCATCAACATCTTCTTCTTCTTCTTCTTCTTGATGTTGCTTCTACTTCTTTTGTTTCCCATCTGTCCATGAAAACTTGTTCCAGTTCCTACAAAGACCAGTTAGACTTTTCCTTAGAAAAGAAAATGCATGTAGGGCCACTAATCCATAATGTGAATAACCAAATATCTGATGGTTTAGAGAATTTATCCCTAAATTTGTTCCACCATTCTCTAGCATCAATCCTGCCATCTCCAAAAAAAGCTACCATCCCCATGATCCACAAAACTAGGGTTTTAGGAATTCTGAAAATATTTTGGTAGATGGATAAAACCACAAAGAACAAACCCTAACTGAAATTTCAAGAGCTTTCTGAAAATATAAATTTTGATAAAAAATACCACAATTTGCTTCCTAAAAAGTGAATTTATGAAAAAACCTAAAACACCAATAACATCCGTAAAAACAGATCCAATAGAGCTAAATTTTTCAGATATTCTGACTTAGAGTGTTTCCAAATTATGATGCAAAAATTGGGAAAAAATTCGATACCCTCTTCCGAGATATACTTAAACAAAAATTAGGGTTTTACCTAATTTTAGCCAAAATCACTGCTCGATACCACTTGTAAGGATATTACTTGTATATATTAGAACATATACAATGAATAACATGAGAGAACACCAAAATATAGATAAATGATGACAATATGCTCATATAATAGCTTTTCCACTTCGAGGGGGCAACCTCCAATACCATACAATAACACTCCAATACTCAACATGATGATTAACTACAACCTTCTAACCCATATATATACCATTCTAACCTATGGCCAATACTGAGGCCGACCTCCTAAGCAAAATAAATCATAAATGAATGATATAATAAGATAAGGGGATGTGTGCCACATGTCGGCATCTCCATCACCCCATATATATATTATATTATCATATCCCAAGGTACATAGCATTGACTTCTTATTTTTAGCAATTCCTCTTGCCAAAAAGTGTGACCCACCTTGGGTGAATAACAATGCATTTAATAATATTTATTAATGGTTTATTCACCCAATTTTGGCACCATAAATATAAGGAAAGTCAATGCAAGTGGAAGAACTAAGGAGAAGTCACGGATGCATGTTAAAAATAAATAAAATAAATTATTTAAAAAGCAATCAAGAGTAGCATGCAAACTTGGGTGCCCAAATTGGGTTTGAATGAACATGGCTATTAATTAATTAAATTGCGAAATAGGAAGAGGCAATTATTAAAAATAACATCTTTGGAGGTTATATAAGCATGGGATGCCATAAAGGAGAAGCACTTATTTCTTTTTGATGAAGACTATAGCCCATACATGTTTTGGCGCGCCAAAAGAAGGAGGATGTTGCATTAATAAATATTTTCCACTACCATTAAGCTTCCAATTTTGGTGCCTAGGGTTGGAACGACCTAATTTTTGTCATTACGAGTATCTCGCTTGTTGGTATATGTGCCAGGTATTCATCACGGGTGCTCAAATCAATGTCGGTACATTTAATATATCTTCTAAATCAAGAAGTTGCCGGATCTGCACAAATTGATCTAATTGCAAGGGATTCTAGAATTAAAAGAAAAAGAGCTCAGATAAAGATTGTTCAAACCATGATAAAGCATGATGAAAGAAAATGATCAGCATAATCATGCATAGCTTCTAGATTTTCGGAAGTCAATAATAAAGACATAGCCCCTAAACCTATCACCGATTTACTTAACAGATCCAAATCTCATAATTCGCAAAGGCTTACGGCAAAAATTCATCCTCTTGTTTCCAACACAACCCGAGTAGAAGTCAATGCATGAAAAATTCCTTCCAAGATCTTGTGCATGTGCTCCCGATCTTCTAGTTTAAGCCTTCATTGAATTTACTTTGCGTGTACTGGAGAAGAATTGTAAAAGCTTGAGGATAAAAAGGGAAGATAGGTCGAAGGAAATACCCACAAGAAAATCACGGTCATGCATAGCTTGAGATCCAACTTGGTGAGAATCAAAGGCAAAAGAGTCAACCGCATGCAAAATATGGAAGAAGAACAAAACTGAGAGGGTTGTAACTTTCTTCTTATTTCTTTTTCTCTTTCTTTCATTTTCTCGACAAAGTAATTGAGCAATCAATTAAATTATAAAACTTAAGTGATTGGTTTAAAATCTGTTACTTGAAGAAGTCAAGTACTTGGAGATAGGTGGTAGACATGCAAAATAGAAGGTTCTATTTTCTGTTATAAATCATGCATGTCATGCAAAGAGGAATTCCAGGAGGAAGATTGCCAGTTGTTTCCCTTTTCATAGCTTCCGCATGCAGGAATTAATTTAAAGCTTCATATTTGTAATTGCCCTTTATACACTATAAATAGAGGAATAACTTACGGGTTAAAAAATAAGAATTTGTAATAAGCATTCCTGTGTTCTAGACTTTAAGTTGAAACCCTTAGAAGGAAGGAGCCAAAACATGGTGAAGCACCTCTATAATTCTCAATCTTCTTCTTATTCTCCATACAACAAAACGGTGGAAGGAAGAGGACCCCCTTTCTTCTTAGAGACAAACAAACCTTCTTTAGACACAAATACAAACCCGGATCAACCAATTCATATACAATAAAATGAGAGAGGTTTAGATTTATTTTGCGTGGAGGACTAATTTAACCCATGATGGCACTGATTTTTTTTGGGCGGCTAGAGTTTAGTTTAGTACAGTTCTCATACATTTTGTTTACATTGAACTATTTAATTACTACTAAATTTGCAACATTGCCTTGGGTTTCAACGTATTAATGCCTCTAGATCTAAAATTAAGTGCTTGAATTATTATGTAAGGGAAAAGACACGTGTGCGAAGCTTTTGCACATGCCGAAACTATCCAATTAGTGTTAAATTACAACGTTAACTTGGGGTTTCAACTGGTTTACGCTTTTGACATCAAATAAAGTGTTTGTATTATTATACAAGGAAGTGACAGTGCGAAAGGATGTTGAGGAGAGTCACTTCCCATGCTCAACCAACTAATAGCCCATCCCACACACTGTAAACACCGGGCTTTTTACACCTCCCAAGAAATCTAACCTACGTGCCTTCACATGGAGCTATTTACTCCATTCACCAACCAACGTATTAAAATGACCTTTATATCCTATGCCTTTTAAATAAAATATATATATAATTTTTTTGTTATATTATTTATTTATTTTTAATTTAGTTTACTCATTTATCTATTTTCATTTCATTTTATTATGGTTATTATCACAAGTCAAAAAAAAGGACTCATATGCAAATTCACGGAGGTTGTGCAGAATCTATAATTTGGTCCGAGATCGTAATGAGTGGGGTTTGAGATTGAGCTCCTATCCAACAAGGCATGAAGAAAACTACATTGGCCCCACGATGAGGAGAGAGACATATTATTATGACCTCCAGATTTCCATAATGAAGGAAGAATAGTTAACTACATGACATTGGGCACTAGACATAAGAAGTCATCTTTAGGATACAATCTCTTGGGCATACTCGACCTCTCTCTAACATGGCATATATACATCTATATAAACATTGTTCTTTTGTAAGTTCTAAATAGAAAAAGGGATATTATCACTATATAGCTCTTTTATAGATCGGGTTCAAGGTGAACTCTTTGACCCTCATTATGTCCTCAGGAGCACACATTTATCTTGACTTCTCAATCTTTAGTATCCTTTAGAAAAACATAATTAATGATGTGTAAATGACATTATTATCCTTCAAAATGACTTGAATTTTCATGATTCTTGAAGAATTGCACTATAATTTGTACTTAATCATGGAATGACTTTCTAAAAATGTATTTACATTCTGCACAAGGCCAAATATTTCTCCTCTCCCTTTTTGTCCCTCATTTTGTTTTTCATCCTTGTCGGTGTGACCATTGCACCTATGGTGCAATTGCTAGTTCTAATGCCCTATTTTTTTCTTATGCCACTCATAAATGCAAGTAATGGTGGGATCATTACCCTTGATAACACACATAGCTCTTACCCAATTCTTAAGAACATAAAACTTACTAAGTGTGATTTTATTTACATATTTTTTTTGTGTGTCTTCAAATCTTCATTTATTATAGCCCCACATTTACAATTTACAAAAGCACGAACTAGTAGCTTGACTTTAATTTTTAATATGATATATTTTTAAAAAGTGTATTCAAAATAATAAATTAGACTAGTATAAATGTCAGATGTGACAAGTTACCTCAATAAAATAATTATAAAAACCTTGAATTAAAAAGTAGTTAACTATATTGGTTGTCTTTTCAATATCACATTTCATTGGAACCCACTTGAAGTTGCAAGTATCAAGAATTGTTTTTATACACTTGTAACTTTCTTTCAACTAATTTGTGAATCTATCAAGGCATGAACTTTCCCCATCACTCTTCTTGTTAGTATTTAGTTTTCTATTACTTGGCTTTTTAGTTTCATATAGTGTAGACAATAGTGTGTGTGATATTTGCATTTATAAATATCAATTTTCAAATATATGATTGGATGGTAGATTTTCTCCTTATTCTCCTAAGAAAAATGATGCCATAAGTTATTCTTTGCTCATTGAATAGTGTTTACGTAATGAAATTACTTGTATAATTCAAATCATGAGTAGAAATATAACACCAAATAACACAATATTCCAGAATAATGATCTCAATATGCAATTAGAATAGCTTTGCCACTTCGAGGGGGCAACCTCCAAACCATACAATAAGACTCAAATGCTCCAATGATGATGAACTACTACCTACAATCCCCTATATATACTATTCATATGTTATGGCCATCACCAAGGTGACCTACTAAGCATGAGAAAGTATAAATGATATGGTAAGCCATAAGTCGGTTACTCATATCCTAATACAAGTAATAGGTTAAGGGCATAGCATGCCCTTCCCTTCAAAGCAACATTGTCCCAAATGTTGAGAAGCTCTGGGTGTTGGTGCAGGAATGACATATCTTCCCATGTTGCATCTTCATTGTCCATATTCTTCCACTTGATCAGGTACTTAGTAATAACCCGTGTCCTCAATCTTTTAGTGCGTGTTTGAAGGATGCATTCAGGTTCCAAGATGAATCTCCCCTCCTCATCGAGCTCGGAGTAACACTTTGTTTGGGCTCATACTCTGCCTAATTACTTTCTTGAGCAAGAAACATCAAAGGCTGGATGTATTTCGCTTGATTGTGGAAGTTCTAATTCGTATGTTATAGAACCAATCTTCTCGCAATACTTGAGCAAGCGGCCATAATACTTCAGTGAAAGTTTGTTATCCTTTTGTTGTTGTTTCAAAGAAATTTTCTTATATGGTTGTAACCACATATAAACCCAATCACCGACTTCAAAATGTCTTTCTGTGTGATGTTGATCAGCATGTTGCTTCATGCGGTTTTGTGCCATGACCAAGTTCTCCTTGAGACTAGAGAGGACCTCTTGTTGATACTAAATGTGTTCTTCTACTACTCTAACCCGTTGTTGTCCTCTCAATGATGATGTGATGGATGGTGGATGGTACCCATAGAGTGCCAAAAAAGGAGACATTTTAGATGGAGTATGGAAGGAAGTGTTATATCGCCATTCCTGCAAGTGGCAACCATTGGACCCATCTTGCTTGTTTATCTAACGTAAAGCAACAGAGATATCCCTCTAAACACTTATTTACAACTTTTGTTTGCCCATCAAACTGGGGATGATAAGAAGAGCTACGAGCTAACTGAGTACCCAAACATGAGAATAAATCAATCCAAAAATTACTAGTAAATATAGGGTCTCGATCACTTACTATAATCTTCGGCATTCCATGAAGCTTCTGAACTGTGTCCATGAAGGTTGTTGCTACTACTATGCTTGACAGCAAATGGGTGTGCTAAGGCACACAAATGAGCATATTTGGTGAGTCTATCCACCACAACCATGATGAGATTTTTCCTTGATTTAGACAATCCTGTGATAAAGTCCATGGAAACCTCTTCCCCCACCACCGGCCAGGAATAGACAGAGGTTGTAGAATACACAGGGGATCGAACTATTTCACCCTTATTTTCTTTGACAAACCATGCAAACTGCCATAAATTTTTGGACATCCCCTTTGAGCCCCTCCCGGAAGAAATCTTGTTTGACTCGATGATAATTCTTCAAGAATCCAGAGTGCCCCCTCTACCGGAGAAGAGTGAAGCTTAGATAGAATCCTATTTTTAAGAGTGGAGTTCTTACATAGGTATAATATATCTTTATACCATAAAACATCCCCTTTCAATACAAAGTTTTCGGACATGTTTAGATCATTATGGAGATGATGAATGAGGTTTTGTGTGGTTGGGTCATTTATCCATTCGGACCTTGCCTCATCTATCTAATCTTTCCTGTAATATGGATATGGAACAAAACAAGTGCCTTGATTGAGTCATCTTTCGTGACAAAGCATCCACAATCGCATTCTCCTTCTCTTTCTTATAGATAATCTCAAAATCATATCCCAACATCTTGGAGACCCATTTTTGTTGTTCTTCAAATGATAAACGTTGCTCCAAGAAGTATTTTAGACTATCATGATCTGTCTTCACTTTAAAGTGTCTTCCTATGAGATATGGTCTCCATTGCTTTATTGCATGAAGTATGGCTAGCATTTCCTTCTCATAAGTCAGCTTGGAAAGATTCTTACCTTTGAATTGACGGCTCAAAAGGAAATAGGACAAACTTCTTGCATGAGAAGCTGCCCCATACCCCCCGATGCATCACATTCAACAATGAATGTTTTGGAAAAATCTGGAGTAGCCAAAAGCTGGAGTGATGCACATGGCCTCCTTTAGTTGCTCAAATGCTTTGGTTGCATCCTCACTCCAATGGAAGGAGTCCTTCTTTAATAAAGCTGTGAGAGGTGTAGATATTCTTTTATAATGCCTTATGAATCTTTGGTAATAACCTGTAAGCCCTAAAAATCCTCGTAGATTCTTTAGGGTTTTTGGAACCTTCCACTCCATCATGGATTTGATCTTATTAGGATCCACTTTAACCCCTTCACGAGAGACAATGTGACCCAAATATTCAACCTCCTTGAGTCCAAAAGAACACTTAGAGGGCTTTGCATAAATTTGATGTTGTTAAAGGGTTTCCAAAACCTTATTTACATGATGCAAATGTTCCTCCCATGTTTTGCTATAAATTAATATATCATCAAAAACACTAAGAAAACTTCCACAAGAATGACTCAAAAATAGAATTCATCAAACTTTGAAATGTAGAAGGTGCATTTGTGAGTCCAAAAGGCATTACCAGAATTCATAATGGCCTTCGTGTGTCCGAAAGGTAGTTTTATGAACATCCTCATCCTTAATTCTGATTTGGTGGTATCCCGAATGAAGATCAAGCTTTGTAAAATAAACAACACCATGCAACTCATCAAGCAAATCATCAATTACGGGAATATAAAACTTATCTTTGATTGTGTACTTATTAAGTTCCCTATTATCAAGACACATGTGCCACATGTCATCTTTCTTCCATACCATCACTACTGGAGAAGAATAAGCACTCTGACTATGACGGATGATTCCTTCTTCTGACATCTCTTGTACAATCTTCTCGATTTCACTCTTTTGCACATATGGGTACCTATAAGGTCTGATGTTAGGCGGTTGACTTCTTGGTAATAATTGAATAACATGATCATGATCTCTCTTTGGAGGTAATCCCTTTGGTATATTTTCAAATACAACAGAGTGTGCATCCAACACTGCTTGCATATCTGATGGTATAATGTCCTTAGAATGATGAGCCTCCAATGAAAAGAGTTGTGCCACAAATCCCTCTGCACCCTTTTTAGCATTTTGTGCATCTAATGAGAACTTACTATTTGTGGAGACTTTGCTCTTAAGCCTCTTAGCTCAAAAGTCCTTCCTTTAGAGTGAAATCACATGAACAAGTCTTGGAAGTTCATCTCAATGGTTCCTAAAGTGGTAAGCCATTGAACCCCTAACACAATGTCTGCTCCTCCCATAGAAATGACACACATGGGACTATTTAGTATGTAATCTCCCATGGCAAGCTTAATGCTATGGCATTTTCCAGAACAAGTAATAGTACCTCCATCAACAATCATTACTTGACATTCAAGAGCTGGATAAATGAAACAGTTTAGGCGCACTGCTAACTTATGATTGATAAAGTTGTGAGTACTTCCTGAATCAATCAACATTGTGACCCTCTTTTTTAGGAATCCAACCACCTTTAGGGTTTGGGGGTGATAATACCTGAAATTGCATGGCATGAGATCGTTGGCTGAGGATCTCCTGACTCCTCCTCTGGCTCAACCAAGACCTCTGACTCTGCATCTTCATCCTTCTCTTCATCTTCACTAGGCCCATCAATGTAGAACAACTTCTTTTCAACACATTTATGTCCGGGTCCAAATTTACTATCACAGTTAAAACATAACCCTTTTTCTCTTTTTTCTTCAATTTGTTGAGGTGTCAATCTAACTGGCCGAGGGAGTGTTGGGGCCAAGGTGTTGCAATCTTTGGTATAAGTGAAATGTTCTCTCCTATTCGAAACAAATTTCTCCTCTTCCCTTCTTACCATAATCATCGAATCAGAAACCTTATGAGGATTAAACATACGCACCTCATGCTCAGTGTGATCCTTAAGACCCCCAAGAAATATGTCATTCAAATTCTCTTCAGTAATATTTTCCACCTGCGGAGAAAGGTTTTGGAAGTGATGAATGTAATCCTTAACAAATCTTATCTGTCTCAACTTTTTTAATTGGTGAAGTAATTATCGACACACTAGAAGCGTAGTGTAATTACGCAACTCTTCGGTGAAGACCTGCCCATATAACATTGAGACCACTCTTACGCCTTTGAGCACATAACCATCGATACTGCAGGATTTAATTGGTCGGAGTTCGAGATACAAAGCTGCCATGGTCACCTTTTGTCCGATGGAATCGATGTAGTTCAAAGAAATTCTCCATTTGGTTGATCCGATTGAGTGGATCCTTTCCATCAAACTTGCGCATCTCCACTTTTGGAAACATAATGACGGGCCTACTGAGTGCTCGTATTTGGATTCATGCACACTCAAAGATCCACTTTGGTTCATGTGTCTATTATGTTGACACGAGGATCCACCTTGATTGACATAAGTATGATTACCCATAATATGCGTCTTGAATTTTTGCATGAACTCCTTGATATTTGTCCAATCCTATCCACATCTTCTTTGTTGGCCACCCGAGATTCGAGGTCTCTCAGGTTAAACTCAAGTTGGCTTACTTTATGGTCTGTCGAAGTAAACCCTAACCCTGAGGAATCTGTAGCTATATCTTCTGTCTCCAACTCCTTAACTACTATCTCATCCTTTTTGGTGTTTTACCCAAGTGATGGGATTCTTTTTTCCTCTTGTGGAAGGCCCCACCATGATGCCCCAAAATAGTAGGATGTAGGGATCATGGTCAAATTTTAGGGTTTCATATTTTGATAAGAATTCGGCCAAATATAAAAAAACTTAAAGAACAAACCCCAAATAATTTGTTTTTCATTTCTGAAAATGTAACGAATTTGAAAAAATTCCACAATTTGCACCCTAGGGAGCGATTTTATGAAAAAACCTAAATTTGTAATAAATTTTGAAAAATAAATCAAAAAAGTCTGAAATTTTCAGGGAACCTTACTTGAAATGTTTTTCAACTCTAGTAAAAATATCTCCCACCAATTCGCTTTTGTTCACAATATATGGCGGAAACAAAAAATTAAGGTTTTTACCCTAATTTTTGCCCAGATCATGACTACGATACCACTTGTAATGAAATTGCTTATATAATTCAAATTATGAGTAGAAATATAACACCAAATAACACAATATTCCATAATAATGATCTCAATATGCAATTAGAATAGCTTCGCCACTTTGAGGGGACCTCAAACCATCTGATAAGACTAAAATGCTCCAATGATGATGAACTACTACCTACTGATCCCCTATATATACTATTCATATGTTATGGCCATCACCAAGGCTGACCTACTAAGCATGAGAAAGTATAAATGATATAATAAAATGATATGGTAAGCCACATGCCGGCTACTCATATCCTAATACAAGCAATAGGTTAAGGGCATAGTGTGTCATATCAACTCAAGTTGTCTCCTTATTATTTGACTTGTTATATTATACAATCCATTTAAATTAATTAAGTTTCATTTTAAGTTGAAAATACTCTTTTACTAAATTAATGTGACAACCCAGATATCTATCCCCCTCCATATCTTTATATTTTGAAGCATCTGTGGCTTCCATGTATTGATATTTCACTTCTTTTATTCTTACTTTTATAAACCACTAACCTTGTCATTCAAGTTTACTTTGAGTTTTATAAAGGTGGCCCATGTCTATCACACCTTTGTTAGGGATTTCCATTTCATTTTCATCTAGGATTTATATGTAATTCTTTTTTTTTTCTATTATGACACCTCCAATTACTTATTTAGATAAGAAGTATACTTAGGTTCAGTAATTACATTTACGCCAAAATATCCCCCAACAATTATTGGGAAAAGATCAACCAAATTTGTAAGGCGATTCATATTGAGGGGAAACCAAAATACAATACTTGTCCATGAAAATTATTTTAAAGCAGGGATAAATTGTTTACCAAGAATATGATCAAATAGGTCATCATTTAACCATCCAAGAACAACAATAATAATAATGATTATTTAACGATTGCACGATGCCTAGTGGTTTATGTTTGGGTTTTAAGTGGCTTATAACATATGGGAGTACCAATGCTCATGGTACATAGGAGGCACCTAATGTAGTTCAAGTACAATGCATACATACCTTACACCTTGCTTCCAAGACAAAGGAGACATCTAATTTTTCTTCTAATACGTGGCCTACATTCCCTACCCCTACCCAGAGATACAAACCTTTTACCTCTCTTTCAAGAGCACGAGTTCTTCACCATTAAACCAACTCATGTGTAAGAACTCCGAATAACATCCAGTCTAAACTCCTACAAGAAACTTAGCTAATAATGTTCGCATGGTAGCATGATCAAGCCCGTATAGATCCTCGATGAAATCTGTTAAACATCGCTAATTAAGAATGCATTTTCCCACCAATGACACATGATATAACATGCAATTAATTCTCCCTCCTTTACTTTTCACATTGTAAGGCATCTGATCATCGTAATAAGTGTCTTTCCCACCACAACATAAGTTTTTCATATATCATTCAAACATTGCATTTTTCACCATAATAACCAAACCAGAGAGATATATCTTCCAACATTTGTTAATTGCAATATTGTTTGAGATCCGAGTTCCCTGAGATGAAATTTAACCAAGTTAAGATCATTATCTTTTTTATGAGCAAGGTGTAGGGTTTGAATCTTGTAACAACAATATCGCCCCTAACTCAATGCCTAATATTGCATCCCTACCTAGGAGTACCTCATTTGGAACAAAATCTTCAATCACTTTAGAAATGATTTTTTTTACTCCTCGTTTGTTATTTTATATATTCAAAGTAATTTAATGTTAATTACTTTAAAAATAAGTGTCATGCAATGTGACTAGTCTTTGTTTAAGTGTTTGTTAAATTCTTTAAAACTATTACATAGACTATATGAAATAAAAATAGTTGATTGTGATTGGTTGAAAAAAATTAAACAATAGGAAAGTGGATCCTATAGCTACCCTCCTTACAACTAATAAATTAAAGTTTATTATTAAATTTTCAAATAATTAAAACCCTTAAGATATTTAAATAAGCTTTGTTATTTTATGTATTTAAAATAATTTAATGTTAATTACTTTAACAATAATTCAACTCTAATTACGTTTAAACAATTCAATGATAAGGGAGGACCTTTGACCAATAATTGAAAATAGTGAGATGTAACTAAATAGAAACAAAAAGATTAATTAAAAAGCGAAGCAAGAGACTAATTGAGTTGAATGAGGGGGAGTTGAGAAAAAATCTACTTAAAAATAGAAACTACTGAAATAATGACTTTTTGGTAGCCCAGGTTAGTTAACGTGCATCTTCTAACACTTCTCTTTCATGCATAGGAATTCATTTCCATTTCCATTTCCATACGAGTTTTGAATTAATAAAACATAAGCTCTTGACATGCCTCTGTCATGTAGGATCATTACCACTCAATGTACATGTACAATTCAATATGATAACAAACCCAATATATATTTTACATTTCAAAATAATTATGTAAGGTGTTTATAAATCTTAAATGCATAGAAAATTTTAATGGTTTTGATTTTTGTAGTAGGCGTGTGTGTTACCCCAAAAAAATTTCCACGTGTAATATTACCTTATTTTACATATGTTCAACTCAACACAAATTGGTAGCAAACAAACGATTCTCATCATATAAGATGTAACGCCCACACTTTACACACACAAAAACAATAGTAAAAATATTGAAATAATGTTTTTGACTTACATTGTAGTTTACATGACACTACAGGAGATCACTTAGGACAACGCACAACACATGATATGTTTGCACAAACATTAACTGCATAGATAACATGAAAACACGTGATGCACATCAAGGCCACATTTTTTCAAATGACAAGGCACAACATAACGATTCAACTATAGTATAAACTTATAGATAGGGTCTTCCCATGACATGATATTTTTAGGATTACACATTTATTACAATCATGTTTTAATCTTTAACTTAAGTTCTAAAAAGGCTCATAATATGTGAATCATACATTTCTTTTCCTTTTTGTTAGATTTCCTTTATACATTTTAACATTTAACTTATAGTATATCTCATTAAATAAGGATCATCTACATTATTTCAATTAGTTATTTAATTTTTTTGTTCGTTAATAGGATATTTATTTACACATGAGGCTATTTACACACACAAAAGGCTACTAGGTACTATCCCTAAGTTCATTTTTTTGTTTAAGGATTTAGGGTCACATTTCTTTCACTCATTTATAAATTGATAGTTGATTTAGTACCCACTAAGGGTTATATACAAAATATGTTATTTATCCACAACAAGAGGGTTTAATCACATTACAAGGAAGATCGTATTTCACTTTTATGTGGAATAACATCCAACGATTACACTTCCCAAGGTCAAGCGTCAATTATAATTTTACTATAGTTATGTTTCAACAATTAATTAAGGATTTGAAGGAACTTAACATGGCAACATACTTCCTTATTTTTGTTTCAAGATTAGGTTTCTGAGTATCATTTACGTCCAACTTAAGAGGGTTTTCCCTAACTAGGTTCATATGCTTTTTGTAATGAATTGTGTAGCCTATTTGTTAATAGGGACATTTGTATCCTCATGAGACTACTAGTCCCTATCTTAGGGAATTTGTCTCTAAGAACATGATCACCTAGTTTCACATCAGACATCCATTACCTAATAGGACTAGTGGGAGAGCAAGATGGAGTAGTTCATCATTTTAAGGGGTTAAGGTTCACATTAGAGTTTACACAATGTGGGTCTCATTTCTCACCACAAGATGGTTTAAACATGATAAGAGAACAACCTAAATTTCACCTTTATCCAAGCACATCATCTTATAGTTACATTTTCACAAACTAATCATAAATTAAAAAGTTGTTAAGTTTCACAAATAACTCTTAGTATTGTACCATAGAACCCAAAATGATAAAAGAAATTGGGTAGCGAGTTCATTTATGTTGGAGTTTAGTTTCCCACGAGTACTACCTTAATAGAACACATTCTCCTTACTACACACATAATTACCGATCCTGGAGGGGACCACATACCTAAGAAAAGTTTGACCATGTCGTTCTAACTATTGGTGGTGTCTCCAGATTTTACCTTGAAATCTGAGACTACCCCATGTTTAATTTTTTTGTTCTTTTAAAATAACGGGTCTTTTTGTGTTTTTATTGCCAGAAGATGTTTGTATTACGTTAAGATATTCCCAGTGAATCATATGAGCCAATTTCAACAAATACCCAGATGTCGAAACTCATTTTATCCCTCCGCCAAGTTTTGTCTGCGGGAAATTTTTATTTAATTATTTATTAAATAAATAATGCCCTGTTTGAAGTAAATTGTGCTCCGGTTGAATCCTATTGAAGTTTTGCATGCCAGTATTCACACATCTCAATAGGGTTTTCACCAGGAATGAATTCAGAGCTTTGTCTGTGACTTTTGGCAACATTTTTCGTTTTTATTTATTTCTTTTGTGTTTTTCTCTAGTTTTCCCGTGGTCTTTCTATTTAATTCCCTGGGTCCGTTCTTTGTCCTATATAGTCTGTTTAATTTCCTGGAGCATTTGGAGATCTTTTACGACTTCGCACAAGAAAGAATCAACCTCGAGAAAGCAAACTTCGACCAAAAGAAGTCAAGCACAAAAAGCCTCTCTAAGCAAGTCACACTTTTTTGAATGAATAGGTTTAAGCTGATGATGAGAATATTTTTTTGTGGCAGTGCAGCGAAAATTTCTTACGCCTTGCAGGGTACTTTTTCCCATGAAGTCAAAGTCACTTAAGTTGTAATGGGAATATTAGAGGCGACAGGTAGGCGGGAATTTCTTACCTACCTTGCAGGGTAAAAATTCCCATTATAAAATAAAGAAAAATCACTTAAAGCACCGATGGAAATTTTCTGTCTGCCTAGCAAGCTAACTTTTCCCACCAAAGAGGTTTATTCACTCATGCAAGTCGCACTTTATCAAAGGAAGTTATTTTTAATACAAGTCACACTTTTTGGGAGATGTTTTAATTTGTTAGTGCGAATTTTGGGTGTGAGGCAGCAAGCAGGAATTTCTTACCTGCCTTGCAAGGTAAAAATTCTCGTTATGAAAGTCAAATAACTTAAGTGGAAGAGGGGATTTTTGGAGTTGCAGTGCAGGTGGAAATTCCCATCAAGTTGACTTCTTACTTTTAGCAATTCCTCTTGCCAAAAAGTGCAACCCACTTTGGGTGAATAACAATGAATTTAATAATATTTATTAATGGTTTATTCACCCAATTTTGGCACCATAAATAGAAGGAAAGTCAATACAAGAGGAAGAACTAAGGAGAAGTCAAGGATGCATGCTAAAAATAAATAAAATAAATTATTTAAAAAGCAACCAGCAGTATGCAGACTTGGGCACCCAAATTGGATGAATAAACATGGCTATTAATTAATTAAATTGCTAGAAATAGGAAGAGGCAATTATTAAAAATAGCATGTTGGAGGTTATATAAGCATGGGATGCCATAAAGGAGAAGCACTTATTTCTTTTTGATGAACATTGCAGCCTGACGAGTTTTGGTGCCAAAAGAAGGAGGATGTTGCATTAATAAATATTTTCCACTACTGGGAAGCTTCCATTTTGGCGCCTAGGGTTGGAATAGCCTATTTTTGTCATTCTGAGTGTCTGCATGTTGGTATATGTGCCCATGTATTCATCACAGGTGCTCAAATCAATGTCAGGTACATTGAATATATCTTCTAAATCTAAAGAAGTTGCCAGATCTACACAAATTGATCCAATTGCAAGGGATTCTGGTAGAATTAAAAGAAAAAGAGCTCAAACAAAGATTGTTCCAGCCATGATAAAGCATGATGAAAGAAAATGATCAACAAAATCATGCATAACTTCTAGATTTTTTGAAGTCAATGATACAAACATAGGCCCTGAACTTATCACCGATTTAATTGACAGATCTAGATCTCATAATTGCAAAGGCTTCCGACAAAAATTCATCCTCTTGTTTCCAACACAACCTGTGTAGAAGTCAATGCATGGAAAATTCCTTTCAGGATCTTGTGCATGTGCTCCCAATCTTCCAGTTGAAGCCTTCATTGAATTTACTTTGCATGTACTAGAGAAGAATTGCAAAAGCTTCGAGGATAAACAGGGAAGACAGGTCAAAGGTAATACCCACAAGCAAATCACAGTCATGCATAGCTTCTGGATCCAATTTGGTGAGAATCAAAGGCAAAAGAGTCAAATGCATGCAAAATATGGAAGAAGAACAAGACTGAGAGAGTTGTAACTTTCTTCTTATTTCTTTTCCTCTTTCTTTTATTTTCTCCGACAAAGTAATTAAGCGATCAATTAAATTATAAAACTTAAGTAATTGGTTTAAAAGTCGTTACTTGAAGAAGTCAAGTACTTAGAGATAGGTAGCAGACATGCAAAATAAAAGGTTCTTTTTTCAGTTATAAATAATGCATGTCATGCAAAGAGGAATTCCAGGAGGAAGATTTCCAGTTGTTTCCCTTTTCATAGCTTCCACATGCGGGAATTCATTTAAAGCTTCCTATTTGTAATTGTCATTTATACACTATAAATAGAGGAAGAACCTACGGGTTAAAAAATCAGAATTTGTAATCAACATTCTTGTGTTCCAAACTTTGAGCTTAAATCCATAATAGCTTTTTCGCAAAGCAGAGGAATAGAGAAGAGATTTTCAGAGAACTTTGTTTCAACTTGCATTCATCTTTTATTTATTTTTAGATCTATGCATAAACTTTGTGTTGTCTTAGATCTAGATCTGGAAACTTCCCTTGCTTCAAATTCTGTGTTTTAAGATCTATTTGGTTCATCTATGTGCATGTGATCAACTCTGTCAACTATTGGTTAGGTTACACATTTCCTTTCCTTTCTTCTCGCATTTAATTATTTTCCTTTCATGCACATATTGCTTTACAATCAACATTTGCCGCAAAACTGTCTAGCTATGGTTCATGAGCTACATAGTTAAAGTAATACCAACAAATATATATTAGGAAATACAAATGACAAAATCTTACACGGGAGCCTCATTGGTAAATGAGGAGATTTATCTCATGAATGCCTAAGTTTTTAGCTGTGTAGAAAATCTAGCCAATGATTGGGTTCACGACAATGTTGCTAAGCATATAGGCTATGATGAAAAACTCAAACTTGGGCTCTTATTTACCTAAACTAGAAGGTGTCATTGAGTGTAAAGATTTAAGTTCATCCTAAGGTTTTAGTTTTCTATGCTAAAAAGAATCACACATGAAGAATAGTTATGCACAAATTTTATACTAGGGTTGACTATTTCGTTTAGATTTCTTTATTACATTTTCAAGGTAAGGAACACAACACACCAATTATTTAATCATCAATTACACACTGGAAATGCACTATAAGATATTAAATTCAATTTCATTTAACATATATGTCAAACCCCTTTTTTGTTTCCATACATATATCTGAATCAAAATGACACCTATGGTTAAATGCACATTTCCCAAAGCACCCTAAAACTAACATCTCATACATATTACCAAATTTCAATAATAATTATTTCAATACATTACAAAAAGTTGGTTTAGCCTCTACAATTACATTGTTTCAAATAACATGCAAAAATGATATTTTTAGTGACACTTCACCTCCTCCAAGTCTCGATACTTGCAACCACCGCATGGTCAGCAAAATGTTAGCATGACATCCACCTAAATCTAGCATAATTAACGTTATTGGTTTTCCATTTACATTGTAATAATAATACACACATAACAAGAGAGGATTAGGGCATATATTCATTTCATTTCTTAACTAAGGGAGGAGAGAGAAAGTGATAAGGAAGAGAGTGAAGAGAGAGAACACTATTTTGCTAAAAGTCACAATTCACACAACAAACCACAAGATAGAGTTTCAAATAGTTATTTACAAGTGTCAATAAATTTCCATGATGGTTTGCTAACTTGACCAAGGGTGTTCAACTTTCTTTTTACATTTTCCGTTAGTTACAAAATGTCGTGTTTTGGCTCGAAGGCTAAGAAACCACGTTCAAAAACTATATTCCAATGAGAAAATACATAATGGATAAATCTCTACGTGTCCTCATATATAACAAGAATTCATAGAAACTGATGAAATTCAAAATTGGCGAACGATTTACAATTGGCGACTAGTTTTAGGGCCATCGGTCGTAATTGGGCTAGTTAACAACAACCAATTTTAGCTCGAGGGCTAAGAAACCTCATCAAAAATTGACTCTCGATGGATGGACTCCCCATGGGAAGATTCCTACATGCCCCCATCTATATGGAGAATTAGTCGGAGCCGGAACCGAGAACTAACGAAGGGGTTACAAACGACGATGGGTTTCTGGAGCCACCGATCATAGTTGATCTAATTTGACCTAGTCAAACAACGACCGAGGCCTACAAAATGACTTTTCCAAACTATCTAGAAGAGTGCTTTTCTCCAAACTGAAGGTTCTAAGAAATTTTCTAGTAAAAATACTAAAGGTTTGCAAAAGTGGACAAGCATTTCGTTGCTCAGGGTCTAAACGACAAGTTGAAACGAAACCCAACTTTTAGTTTTTATGACTTTCCTCAAGTGCAAAATGGGGTGATAGGGCTCCTAGAAGAGTGGCAAAGAGAGTTCAATCGGTTCATCGAGGTCAATCTAAAGATAGATGCGACTCTCCTCATAACAAGGAACACATACGACGTTTGACATCTCTTTTAGGGGGCTCAAATGTTGTTTTGCAAGTCTCTAAAAATTACATTTTTCTAACTTTGCAAGGTAGACAGAAATGGTTGTTTTAGTTGACGAATCATCTAGCTCTCGCCAATACCAATGGACACGAACACCTAATTTTGATACCCTGGGTCTAGCAACATATTAAGGTTGAGATAACAACACGGTTGGCCGTCAATTGTAAATCGGTAACGTAATAACAAGGTGGGGTTTTATTTTTTCGTACTACCATTATAATTAAGAGACCCAATTGTATACTCACCCAACGGTTTATTATTTCTATTACATTGCAAATGAAGAACCAAATTATACAAAATTGTAAAAGATAAAGGTAAGGAGACCATGCCCGGAAGCGGACAAGTGGGCCTTTGAAGATGGTTGGGTTGGACCATACACCATAAGTTGCATTTACTTGGAAGTTTCCAAGGCACCTTCAAACCTTGAGAATGGTGTTGCTTAGGTTACTGAGTCCTACGTAGCATAAGCTATTAGAAGGAGCCAAAACATGAATGAAGCGCCTCTATAATTCTCAATCTTCTTCTTATTCTCTATACAACAAAACTTGAGTGGAAGGAAGAGGACCCCTTTCTTCTTAGAGACAAACAAACCTTCTTTAGACAAAAATACTTTGATTGGATCAATCAATTCATATACAATAAAATGAGGAGAGATTAGGTTTAGATTTATTTCTGCGTGGAGGACTGATTTAACCCATGATGGCATTGATTTTTTTTTGGGTGGCTAGAGTTTAGTTTTAAGACACAGTTCTCATACATTACATTTACATTTTAGCTATTTAATTACTACTAAATTTTTGCAACATTGCCTTGGGTTTCAATGTATTAATGCCTCTAGATCTAAAATCAAGTGCTTGAATTATTATGCTAGGGTAAAGACAGGTGTGCAAGCTTTTGCACTTGTTGAAACTATCCACTTAGTGCTAAATTACAACGTTAACTTGGGGGTTTCAACCTGGTTTACGCTTTTGACATCAAATAAAGTGTTTGTATTATCATACAAGGGAAGTGAAGGGTGCGAAAGGACGTTGAGGAGAGTCACTTCCCATGCTCAACCAACTAATAACCCATCCCACACACTGTAAATACCAAGCTTTTACACCTCCCAAGAAATCTAACCTATGTGTCATCACATGGAGCTATTTACTCCATTCACCAACCAATGTATTAAAATGACCTTCATATCCTCTACCTTTTAAATAAAAAATAAAAATAAATAAATAAATAAATAAATAAATAAATATATATATATATATATATATATATATATATATATATATATAATTTTTGTTTTGTTATATTATTTATTTATTTTTATTTTAGTTTACTCATTTTTCTATTTTTAATTTCATTTTATTATGGTTATTATCACAAGCCAAAAAAGGACTCGTGTAAATTCACGGAGGTTGACATAATCTATAATTTGGTCTCGAGATCGTAATGAGTGGGGTTGAGATTGAGATCCTATCCCACAAGGCATGAAGAAAACTACATTGGCCCCACGATGAGGAGAGAGACATATTATTACGACCTCCATATTTCCATAATGAAGGAATAATAGTTAACTATTGTGATGGGCACTCTGATAATTTGTACTATAATTTGTACTTAATCATGGAATGACTTTCAAAAAAATGTATTTACATTCTAGACAAGGCCAAATATTTCTCCTCTCCCTTTTTCGTCCCTCATTTTGTTTTTCATTCTTCTCGGTGTGACCATTGCACCTCTTGGTGTAATTCCTAGTTCTAATGCCCTATTTTTTCTTGTGCCACTCATAAATGCAAGTAATGGTGGTATCCTCACCCTTGATAACACACATAACTCTTACCTAATTCTTAAGAACATAGAACTTGCAAAGTGTAATTTTATTTACATATTTTATTTTTGTGTGTCTTCAAATCTTCATTTATTATAGCCCCACATTTACAATTTACAAAAGCACGAACTAGTAGCTTGACTTTAATTTTTAATATGATATATTTTTAAAAAGTGTATTCAAAATAATAAATTAGACTAGTATAAATGTCGGATGTGACAAGTTATTTGGATAAAATAATTATAAAAACCTTGATTAAAAGTAGTTAACTATCTTTGGTTGTCTTTTCAATATCACATTTCATTGGAACCCACTCGAAGTTGAAGTATCAAGAATTTTCTTTATACACTTGTAACTTTCTTTCAACTAATTTGTGAATCTATCAAGGCATGAACTTTCCCCATCACTCTTCTTGTTAGTATTTAGTTTTCTATTACTTGGCTTTTTAGTTTCATATAGTGTAGACAATAGTGTGTGTGATATTTGCATTTATAAATATCAATTTTCAAATATATGATTGGATGGTATATTTTTCTCCTTATTCTCCTAAGAAAAATGATGCCATAGGTTATTAATGCTCATTGAATAGTGTGTTATATCAACTCCAAGTTGTCTCATTATTATTTGACTTGTTATATTATACAATCCATTTAAATTAATTAAGTTTCATTTTAAGTTGAAAATACTCTTTTACTAAATTAACGGACAACCATATATCTATCCTCCTCCATATCTTTCTATTTTGAAGCATCTGCGGCTTCCATGTATTGATATTTCACTTCTTTTATTCTTACTTTTATAAACCACTAACCTTTTCAGTCACATTTACTTTGAGTTTTGTAAAGGTGGCCCATGTCCCACATCACACCTTTGTTAGGGATTTCCCTTTCATTTTCATCTAGGATTTCTATGTAATTCTTTTCTTTTTTTCTATTATGACACCTCCAATTACTTATTTGGATAAGAAGTATACTTAGGTTGCAATGACATTTACACCAAATTATCTCCCAAAAATTATTGGGATAAGATCAACCAAATTTGTAAAATGATTCAAATTGATGGGAAACCAAAATACAATACTTGTCCATTAAAATTATTTTAAAGTAGGGATACATTGTTTACCAAGAATATGATCAAATAGGTCATCATTTAACGATCCAACAACAACAATAACAATAATGATTGATTTAACAATGTATGGTGCCTAGTGGTTTATGTTTGGGTTTTAAGTAGGTTATAACATATGGGAGTACCAATGCTCATGGTACATAGGAGGCACCTACTATAGTTCAAATACAATGCATACATACCTTACACCTTGCTTCCAAAGTACAAAGGAGACATCTAAATTTTCTTCTAATACGTGGCGTACAATCCCTACCCCCACCAAGATACAAACCTTTTACCTCTCTTTCAAGAGCACACGTTCTTCACCATTAAACCAACTCATGTGTAAGAACTCCGACTAACATCCAGTTTAAACTCCTACAAGAAACTTGGCTAAAAATGTTCGCATGGTATCATGATCAAGCCCGTACAGATCCTCGATGAAATCTCTGTTAAACATTGCTAATTTAAAATGCATTTTCCCACCAATGACACATGATATAACATGCAATTAATTCCCCTCCTTTACTTTTCACATTGTAAGACATCTTATTATCGTAATGTCTTTCCCACCACAACACAAGTTTTTCCTATATCATTTGAACATTGCATTTTTCACCATAATAACCAAACTAGAGAGATATATCTTTGAACATTTGTTAATTGCAATATTGTTTGAGATCGAGTTCCTTGCAGATGAAATTTAACCAAGTTAAGATCATTATCTTTTTTTATGAGCAAGGTGTAGTGTTCGAATCTTGTACAACAACATCGCCTCTAACTCAATGCCCAATATTGCATCCCTATTGGAATACCTCATTTGGAACAAAATCTTCAATCATTTTAGAAATGAATTTTTTTACTCCTACTCGTTTGTTATTTTATATATTCAAAGTAATTTAATGTTAATTACTTTAAAAACAAGTGTTGCAATGCAACTAGCCCTTATTTAAGTGTTTGTTAAATTGTTTAAAACTATTACATAGACCATATGAAATAAAAATAGTTGATTATAATTGGTTGAAGAAAATTAAGCAATAGGAAAGTGGATCCTATAGTTACCCTCCTTACAACTAATACATTAAAATTTATTATTAAATTTTCAAATAGTTACAACCCTTAGGATATTTAAATAGGTTTTGTTATTTTATATATATAGAATAATTTAATGTTAATCAATAATTCAACTCTAATTAGGTTTAAACAATTCAATGATAAGGGAGGACCTTTTACCAATACTTGAATATAGTGAGATACAACTGAATAGAAACAAAAAGATTAATTAGAAAACGGCGAAAGATTAATTAAGAGGCGGGGTTGAGTAAAAGATCAACTTACAAATAGAAATTACTGAAATAATGACTTTTTGGTAGCCCAGGTTCGAATCCACAGGGCGCCGTATAACTTGAATCTGGACAGAAACTCAGTCGAGTTCCCTGAATTTCCTTCTATGAACACGCGCCTGTTTGGAAGCTTTTCACAATGCCTCCCAAAGACAGAGTTGCTTATTTCTACGACGGTATGATTTTTTTACGGATTTATTAGGGCAATTTTTTAGCCATATTTTAGTCAGGCCAGAACAGTTTAAAGCTACTTCGATATATATATTTTTCTGGTAGATCGACGCTTCCGCGCAATGTTCTTTCTCGTAAAACCCTTTCAATATCTATTTATTTTAGATTGGCAATATTTCTTCTTTCAAATTTAATGCAAAATTTGTTTTCGTGACCGATTTATTTTGTGGCTACCCCGTAAGCATGCATAATTCGGATATTCTGACTACGTGTTTTTGCCTTTTTCTTGCTATTTCATCTTTTAGTTAAACGAGACTCTGGGTTACACAGTTTTGAATGCGCTCTATTTAACATATTCAACATGTTAACTTACTTATATTTCAGTACCCTACAACTTCTTTAGGCTATTGGCAGCATTATTGCTATGTGGGCATTTGAGCATTGTCTTTAAATAGTGTCAAATGTTAATCATAACATTCATGACCTAAAAATAGGCACTGTAGTAGTTGAACCCGAGACTTATTCGTAGGAAACCCAAAAAGAAACAAAGGAAATATACTATAAATATAAAAAAAAAATTAAAGGAAAATAGAATGGATATCCATAGACGCACAAAGCAGGTGAATGAGATTTGACTGTATATCCATTTACAATAGAAAAACACCTGGCATTGTCTAAGCAGGGTCACAATTACAATGCGAGGTCCTGTGATTGAGTTTCTAGTATTCTGTGTTTTTACATTAATATTGTGTGTGTTTCAGTTATCTCAAAATAATCTCCAGAGTAGTCATTACTCGTGACATTTATCTTCATATATTTTTGGTAATAATCACAGAGTAAATGGACCCACTTGGCACACAAGCACCCTAAGCATATATTAGTAGGGAGGAGGAACAGTGAATCCACCACTTTGGGTTTCTCTCTCTCTGCCCCATTGGCAAAGCTTTTGGAGCTTGCAATACTTTATAAGTCGCCCTTGCCTCACAATTCTTACCAATGCGGAATTAACCTTATTATAATCCAATCATGTATTTGTATTATTATCCTTCTAAACATCAAAGCAAGCAGAATTTCTTTATGTTACATACATAATGAGTTCCCAATGGGGTGAAAATAATTCTGCTGTGATTATGTTTACTCACAGAAATCAGTACATCACCCACCCGGTAAGGGTGTGTGTATATATGCTCCAGAAATCAGTACATCACCCACCTGGTAAGGGTATGTGTCCAAATACATAGGGAAACATCCAGGGTATGCAAAACAGTACCTGGATGAATTTCCCACATACCTGCAGTAAAAACAATAATTTTTTTCTTTTCCTTGGTTTTTGGCCCGAAAAAGTTGAAGCGACTCTAAATATTAAAAATAAAAAAAAAAATAAAAATCCTAATCCTAAAAGACACCCCAAACTCTTTTTAAAAACCACAACACATTTTCCTCAAGTTACATACTTATCTATCATTGCACATTTGCTCTCTCACCTCCAGGTTTTGGATTGCTTAGTGCTGATCCTACACCATAAAAGTGCCAACCTGCGCCTTCTAACACACAAGCATGATGGGTACATGTAATATCCTTGAAAAACTAAGTAGCTGATTTACGCTTGATCCGAAAGTGCTCTGGACTGGGAAAACTATTGAACAGGAAGTGAACAGTGTCGTAAATGCTTAGGATAAATTCTGAAATCCACAGACAAGGCTAGACGGGGCGCTTGGGGGCTGGACGACCTCTTTTGGGTGCCTATGACTGCGAAAATGGTCAGAACCTGATCTTTATTGTGTTGCACAAGTGTCGCAAATATTCTCTGTTGATCGCTTGTGTGTCGCTCTTTGATCGCCAAGGGTACCTGTAACTGCAAAACAAATATCACCTACAAAAACCCACAAACCACATCAAATCCAAAAAAGAAAGATGCAGAATGGGGAGTTAGATTGACCCGACGGTCACCCCAAGAGTGAACTTATAATCGAGCGTTGCACTACATCTCAGACTCCATGTAGTTCTGGTGAGTGTGTGTAAGAATCATGCCCTAGGATGCCCTTGTGCAAGTGCACTTGATAGCGGGCTGTAACTAGATGTAACAATGTAGATAAATGTGTGGATGGAATAAAGAACTTCCCCTTCCTATGTTGTGTATGTAGAAATTGTAGTCCCTTATCCCTTGAATGAGTGTTAGATGGATGCTTTAGAGTGCTTTAGGTGCCTTTGGATGCAAGCTTAGGTGATGATAGTATATGCTTAGTGCTTGGTCCCTGATTTTGAACACATAACTATGTATTTATATGATTCCCTTGTTTGAATTTTGTAATTGACAATTGGAAGGTCGACCCATAAGTGAAAAATATGCCCAAAAGATAAAAATAGACCCAAAAGAAGCGAGTAAGGTGGAAAAGGGTTAGGGGCCTAGAGGGGACGGGGCGCTGGCACTCCTGTCTTGGTTGGGCGCTGGTGTTTGGAGTCATAAAAGATAAATAAGTAAAATACCGACTGGGCTGTAGGGTGTGCGAGACCAAATAGAAAACAAGAAATACAGATAAGAGGCCAAAGACATTCGACAATTACTAATTTTCTTGCTTAGGAATTATATGAATGCTAGTACATGTTTAAGACCTAGAAATGTACCCAAGTGCGTGATTTTATCTCTACATTTGCCCCCACTTTATGTTGTTGAGTGAATACTTGATAACATAAAGTAGATAAGAGTGCACACCTAATAACCATGTAGAGTGTGTGGTGAAGAATGTGCCGAGTGGACAAGTGAAGCGTGGAATAATGCAAAAATGAAGTGTGGGAACTAGGAAAGGAAATTGACCCTAGGGATGTATGCGTATGTGTTGTACCATGTTCAGACTGTCATGCTTATTATTGTGCTTGTGATTGCTTCTTCTTGTAAGGACGAACCTGCAAAAAGAAGAGCAAGAGAGTAGTCAAAGTTGTGTATATGAAAAATTTGCATAGGTATGTAAAAGTGTGTAAAAAAGGAAAGTGTGCACCTGATGTAGGAGAGTGTAAAAGGATAGAAAAATGTCCAAAACTACATGTGAATAGTGAGTTCTTTGGGTGATCTCACGCCAAGAGCGAGTTTTTTTCGGCGATTTTATGCCAAGTACGAGTTTTTGGGCGATCTCACGCCAAAGAGCAAGTGTTACTCTCCATTCATGACTCGCCCGATAAACACCACTGCAAATGGTGTGTACCTGTTGTTCCCCTGAATTGTTCCGAATGTATTGTTTGTTTCGATTGAAAATGGAGATAGAATGCATTTTGCTTGTTGGAGGACTGTGCCTGTACTGTGAGAACTGCCCTATAAATTGCTGCGAACTGTGCTGATCTGAAAAGCTGACTATGTGTGCCCCTAGGACATTAGCGCCCAAGGGAGGATACAGGCGCCTAGACGCTCTGTCTCGAGCACGGGTGCTAGTGTCTATGTTGTGATTCGACCCAAATTTGATTACGAGCCGGTGTTGAATCGCTGTCATTTGTGCTTTGTACTATACCGTTTTGTAGCTCGAGAGCTCTTTTTGTATGGGGTGATTTGTTCACCCAATGTATGCCCCCTCTCGTTTGGGGTACATGTGACGTCGATAGGAGTATGCGGCCCAAAGAGAGGACTGCTATCGAACCGATGCCGATGCTGCAGGGGTTAGGGAATGTGCATGGTAGAAACCAAGGCACATGTAAACAAAGTGGCTAGATACATGTGTTAGTAGAAAAATCTAGCAAGCATGTCATAGAAAAATGATGTAAGAAGCAAGTGTGCATACAAGATAGATCGTGAAAAGTGGGTTTCAAACATGGGACATCGCTCACAATTTCATAAGAGAATCAGGGCTGAAGCAGCCAAAAGCACACAAGCAAATGATCAAACAAGACATAGGGCATAACCCGCAAACAATGGCATACTGATAGTAAATAATGTCAAGCAAAATGTAACAAACAACCATGGTGGCAAATAGTTCTACAAAGCAAATATTGCACATGAAACACCCGTTAGCATGTTAAAAAGATAAAAAGTATGTTGAGGCATGTATGTATCGATAGAAAGTAGTGTGCTAAGAAGTAGTAGTAAATAATGAAATAATAGCACCTGTAATGTGTGAGAAAGTAGATGCCCCCAAGAGCCTCAGTGGGATTGGTAAGAGGTACAATGCCAAGCATCATTGCATCGTGTAAGAAGTCCTGTAAGAAGTCTGCATTCACAACTAGAGAGCAAGTGAACGCGCATATGTATATAGAAAATATATTGACATACTAAGTATCCGTCTAGCATGGGAAACAAAGTGTACATGTAAGTATGAGCAAGCAAGAGTAAATGCAACCAAGATATGCAATATGTTGTGTATGAATGTAATGGAATGGTATGCAATGTGAATGTGATAGGGGCAGCGTGCCCCCAACGGATGTGTATGAGTATGAGATGATGTTCATTTATAAAAGACCCCTCAACAATCAAGAATGAACCATAAAACAAGAGTGCGTCATCGGGAAATGGTTTGAAAATGTGTGCTAGAAAGATAGATCATGAAGCATAGAGTGTGAAGTGTCAATGATGTGAGGTTTATTTTAGATTCAGATCCTCAACAATCGAGTATGAAGCTGTGAACTAGAGTGCGTCATAGGGTAATGGTTTGAAAACGTGCGCTAGATAGAAAAATCATGAAGCATAGAGCGTGAAAAGTGTGAGTGATGTGAGGTTCATTTCAGATTTATACCCTCAAAGAATTGAGTATGAACCGTGGAAGTAGAGTGCATCATAGGGTAATGGTTTGAAAATGTGCGCTAGATAGATAGATTATGAAGCATAGAGTGTGAAAATTGTGAGTGATGTGAAATTCATTTCAGATTTAGACCCTTAACAATGATCAGTATGAACCGTGGCATTAGAGTGCGTCATAGGGTAATGGTTTGAAAACGTGCGCTAGATAGATCATAAAGCATATAGTGTGAAAAGTGTGAGTGATGTGAGATTCATTTCAGATTTAGATCCTCAGCAGTTGAGTATGAACCGTGGATCTAGAGTGCATCATAGGGTAATGAATGATGTAAAATGTGTATCAAAATGTATAAGAGAGAGTAGATGTAGAGCACGGAGCGTAATGTGTATGTGTAGAGACTAGAAAGAATTGATAATGATTGGAGGGGGAAGAAAGTGTGATGCCCCCAAGTGTGAGGAGGATAAAAGGTTGTCCAATGATAGTGAGGGCAAGGGCCCTCCACCCGATGTCGAGGAGATAAAGGTGTGTGACAATGCTCTAAGATCGGTGGACTATGAGAGTAGTGATGTACATGTGAATGAGACCTATGTGATGGAGGTGGTGAACACCTATGTGAAGGGGCTGCCTGAGTAGAGGACTTATGTCGACGAGACGGACTAGTGGACCTATGAGGACGACAACGTCGTGAAGTAGGATGTGCACAAGTAGGAGAACTAGGTGTAGAATATGCCTTAGATTTGAGAGGTCTAGGAGACCTAGAAGCTGAAGCTGGTGGAAGAATGTTGTCAAGAGGAGGTAGAGGCAATGGTGGACATGGTGGAATGCCTTTAATAGTGACAACTTGTTTATTGTAAATGAACTTAAGACATGATTCATGGAGGGAATAACTTGAGTGACGCAGAGCCAATGGAGACCTAAGAACATGTCACAACCTTTGATTGAAGATGCCATAATGAATGACACAATCATAGTAAGAGGCCCAACGGTAATGGGTAGCCTAATGTAGCCAAAAGAATTAGGAACTGGATATGAAATAGCAGAAATTGGACATTTGATAGCCATAAGAAGTGCAATAGAGCACACACTGATAGGATCCTTAGGGTAGATCATGTTATTATTGATAGTTTATGAACCGATTGAAGCATTGATGTGTAGTGAATCCGAATAAAATGTTGCATGATAATCGTGATCGGAAAATGTAATAGTTGGTGGTGATGCATCAACAGAAGCGACAAGAAAATCAAGGGGCCCTAATGAAGGAGGGGGCACAACGTGATATGCATGATTAGCGAAGCGTCATTAGCTTGTGCGTCATGTTTAGGCAAAGGGTCATGAAAGATTTTGAGCTTTTTCTTATCATTTACTGGTTTTGAAGAAGAAGATGGAGCGGGAAGCTCTAATGAATTATCGTCAATAAGATCCTGTATAAGATGCCTAAGTTTGAAGCAACGATCGATAGAATGTCCAATGCATTGATGATAGTCACATTTAGCATTTTCATCATAATTGCGGCCACAAGGGCAAGATGGATCAAGATTAAGTGGTGGTGGAAGAGTGATTAGATTGTTCTCAAGAAGTTGATGAAGTAGAAATCGAGGTGCATATGGTAACTTGGTGAAAGTACGCTTTGGAGGTTGCCATTGAAGCTTTTCAAGAGGAGAGACGACATTGACAGTTGCCTTTGCTTCAGTAGGTTTAGGAGAAGGCTTGAATGTTGATTTAGTTTGGAATTTAGAAGAAGAAGAATCGTGGTATTTGAGTTTACCCATAGATAGAAGCTTGACTTCATGCAATTTAAGCATATGGCATAATTGATCAAATGAAGGAGAGGTCTCAAAGATAACACTCTCTGTAGTGGTGGTAAGAGACTTTGAACAAATAGATCTTGTAGTTTTGAATCAGCAAGTACATTGGTCATCTTAGCTAAATTATTCTTATAACATAGTACATAGTCAGCTAGATGTTCATTAGATCTTTGTTTAATTTGAGCCAGTTGTGCATAAGAGATCTTAGTGCCGATATTGATTGAAAAATGAGCAAGAAAAGCATTGGCTAGATGCATGAAAGAAGTTACCGAATGAACAAGTAGATCGTAAAACAAACACATGGTGTAATCTTGAAGACTCTAGGGAATAACTTAGCAAGCAATGTATGATCATCCGTATAATCTAGACATGCCACATGAAAAGCTCGAAGATGCTCTTGAGGGTCACCATGGCCATTGAAAATGGGCAGCTTAGGGGTGACGAAGTTTAGAGGAAGTGGATAAGTAGAAATGGCGGGTGCAAAAGGAGTGTGAAGAAGTAAGGAGGAATCAAGAGATGGAGAGGAGTGTGAAGTAGCTTCTGAATTGATGAATTTGAACTTGTAAGTCTTGATAGAGAGAAGCTAGGTCTTGTGTGCCAGAAGAAGAGACTTGTCGAGTGTGAGAAATAAGAGGTGGAGTGAAATGGTTGGTAGGAGTAGGAACAAACACACGGGACAATAGAAGTAGGTGGAAGGGTAGAAGAAGGAGGTTGTGTTACAATAGGAATAGAAGCAATATTAGAAGTGGGAGGGTTAAGCTCAGCTAGATTGGTGGCCTCCTCACGAGCAACGAATAAAAGAAGATCTAAATCTTGTAGATGTTCAACAATATGAGCATTGAGATCATGAAGGTCTTCATTAGAAAAGGGTGGATAAATTTCAGCCATGTTAAGAAGATGATAATATGCCTAGAAGCTAGGTTGGGTTCGAGCGATGGGTTCACCAAATGATTTAACAAAAATAAACTTCCGTTAAACCTAATTGCAGAGTAACTGATGTAAACTATGATATACGAGTTACAAGTACAATATGATGCATGCAAATAAGCAAGTAAATATAAAACGTTAAGTAAGAGATATAGAAAGAATAACTCAGCTAATTTACACTTGATTCGGAAGTGCTTTGGACTGGGAAAATTGCTGAATAGGAAGTTAACAATGTTGTAAATGCTCAGGATAAATTCTGAAATCCACGGACAGGGCTAGATAGGGGCGCCTGGGTGTTGACGACTTCTTCTGGGTGCCTGTGACTGCAAAAATGGTCAAAATTTGATCTTTACTATGTCACACAAGTGTCGGAAATATTCTCTGTTGATCGCCTATGTGTCGCTCTTTGATCGTTGGGGTACCTTTAACCGGAAGACATATATCACCTACAAAAGCCCACAAACCACATCAAATCTAAAAAAAGAAAGGTGCTTCCTTCTAAACTACGTGCATCTAATATAAGATTAGATTCGAAATCTATAATGCTGGAAAACAAACTATGTTATTCAATTTTTCGGAGAGGAGAGAGGAATAACTGAAAATATTTGAAAAAGGTGATGCACCAATAGTTCAATGAACAAGAGGATAAACTTTGCAAGCACATAATACTTTTACAAAATAATAGATGACATGCACAACTTTCTATTTCTTTTCTCCGACAAAGAATTCTTATGAAATTAAGATTTCTTAATAATAGAAGGGATTTTTCCTATTCTACAATTGAAAGAATAAGTCTCATTAATCACAATTTGCTATCTTGCTAAAGAAAGATAATTAGTGTGAAGGTAGGATAGATCATTACACACTAGGAAATAAAAACATTCACAAGTATAAAATGAGCTATTTGAATACACAACACATTAAATAGATGAAGGAAAAATATTGGTTTTGTATATAGCATTGAGGCAAAAGCCTGTATGGGAGGACTCAAAAGGGCAGAGCCTCATTACACAAATGATCCAAAAGTCCCCAATTACATAATGCATCCTTCTATTTATAGATTAAGAAGGTTGAGCAATTATAGCTACTCTTCTTAATCATTACATACTAAAAATAGGATGCATTTACATTCAAGAAATAGTCTCCCACAAAAATAGCCAAGTGGTTGTGCAAGTTTGACTAGGTCAAACTTACAACTCGAATGGTGATTGTGGCTTGGAGAGTGTGCGAAAATGGCAGCTAAGTTCAGCTAGGGTTGGTGCTACCTTTTTCTTGATCCGTATCGTTTCTTTTTCTTCTTCTCCAGCCAACTTGTGCCTATAATCAAGACATTGTTTAATGATATCTTGCACATCTTTATCATCGAGTCCGCACGCATAATGAGTTTAGGACCTCAGCGGACTCAAACTATTCTTTTTAGTTTTCTAGGTAACTTCTTGGTTCGATCTATGACTTTCTTGAGTTGGCTTAAGAAATTCTGGTATAATACCAACTTATGAATGGACTCGAGACCAAAAGACCTTGTTACCTCAGTATCTTCATTAACTAGGCTCTTGAATTTGGCAATAATTTGTTCTGCTGGAAGCGCATCAACATTTTCATCATGGAACCTGTAGTGAATGATGTCAAACTCCTCTGTGATGTCATTAAGGCCATTAATTGCCTCGATTCTCCCCTCATTCAACTTAGACATAGCCTCCTACAACATTCTTTGCTTTAAATGTGGATGCACAAGTACATCGTCCCAAAACTACTAGGAATTGAACCCCTGTCTTATGTCCTACATCATGCCGGATTTTCATTTTGTGAAAGTGTAGCAATTGTCGAACTAATTCCATCAAGACCCATTTGTTTGTGGGATACCTTGGTAGCTTATAAGGAGTCCCTGAGAATTCTCCCACCCTGAGATACGTGAATGTTGGAACTTGAAAGAAAATGCCTCCCTTAGTCTTGACCATGTTCAAGCATTATCTAAAATCCTTCGGTTGTAGAGTTCTTTGTCGAAGATGTATAGTTTAATAACAAAGCAAGCATCACTAACTCTCCTTAAATGTTTTGCCCCCTACTTTATTATGAGCTGAGGATAAAAGTCATGAATGCATGTGCGAGTTCCTTGATCCCACAGTGACAAGCACGGATAATTCCTCATCCTTGTAGTCGCATACACAAGATAGGAAGTCATGTAGAAATTCCTGAAGTTAGGACATCCGACATCTAAATATGTATGCCATTGCTGATATGCTTTGCCGATCGAGTAAGATGAACATTCCTTCGGATAATGGCAATATATAGATACATCCACTCTTGGAAATCTTTAGAAGGAGTCTTGTAACTCTGCTCAATAGTGTGATAGTATTGTTCACCTCTTGAATGGAATTTGAGAGGGGAATAGTCTTTGGGGCTCTGACACAGAAGGCTTATGTTTTACCGAGTAGCTTTTGTTAAGGACCCTAGTACAAGTGTCAAGATTTGTTTCCCAATGTTCAAGGGTAGAGTTAGGAGAAATTGAGGCACATCCTTGAACATCAGGGAGCTTCAACAAATCCTCAAAGTAGTCAACACCGATCGATTATAACTGTTCCGTCATCGTCTCTAATCGTGCTAGAGTTTTTATAATAATGTCTTTGTCAGAAGTTACAGTACAAATTCCGGACATTGCATCGATGGTAGAAATGTGGCAACTAGAGCAAGTCCCTTATCATAGATACCCTTCATCCGGACATTTTTGATGGAGCCCTAACTCTACTCCAAAACTCTAGTAGATCGACATGTCCAAGGTCGTATCCTTGATATTATCAACATCTGATGTGATACTGGAAGGGGAGCCACCCCTTGGAAACTATATTTCATTTTCTCTTTCCCCTTGGATGACGATTCGACATTTGCCCCTTTAAGAAAATTCTGAAAATTCTTTGAAATTGAAAGCGGAAGTTTAACTCGCATTGCAGCCTTGCACTTTCGGACGTGTAGTTCCGACTTGCGATTCCACCCTACACTTTTGACTGCATTCGACTTGCGGTTCCGTCCCGCACTTCCGACTTCAGAGTTCCGATTTGCAGTTCGACATGTGAAGTTGAAACTGTTTTGCGATTGAAATCTCGACGACTTTTCGACAATTCCTCCTTCGTTCTTCAAGAAAAATGTACCTTGTAGTCCAAGCTTTAACAACAATAAAACCAGTGAAGGAGGGAGAGACATGGAAAAGTTAATCCCAAAACACAAGGAAAACCCAAAAAATGACACAAAAAAGAAGACACCAAGGGCACCCATAATTCCAAGAAAAGAAGGGAAAGAAAAACCTAGAAGGAAAGCTTGAAAACCTTGCAAAAATGATTAAAACATAAAAACTTACCTAAATACCAAGTGGGTTGAAGAGGAAAATGTGAAAATCGCCCAAAATCCATGCAAGTACGGTCGGAGAGGGGGAGGCGTCAACAGTCAAGTGTACGAAGTGTCGGGTGAAAAGACGAGTAACAATTTGCCCTTAAATAGAAAAGGGAAAATTTATTACCACATAGGTGACATATGTGAGTAGGTGGAATTAAAAGCGTTGACTGACGTAGGGTTTCGGAAGTTGGAAGTCATAATGTGGTTTGCATGCGATCTGCAACATTAATCAAACGCAAAATAGGCTTGGTCTTCGTATTTCGGAAGTCGGAAGCCGACTTGGCGATTTGCATGCAGAATCGCAATTGCGGCTCAAACCCGAAAAACAATTGAATGGTCAGGGGTCGGGTTTGGAAGTTAAGTTGCATAGTTTGCATGCGTGCAATTCAGGTTCAAACTCGAAATGGACCTAGGTGATCGGATTTCAAAACTTAACTTGCAGGTTTGCATGGGAACCGCACTTCTGGTTCCGATTCCCAATTTGCACTAATTTCCTATGTTTTTTCGGGTCTCAGGTTTCAGAAGCCATCAAGTAGTTTGCATGCAAACGGTAAGTTGACTTCCGAAATCCGAGATACATGAGAAAAATCAGTACTTATTCAATTTTCTCAAATAATTAAACGAAAAAATAACACTTGATACAAGGTAAAAATTTGCAAGAAAATTTTCAAAAGCTCACTGGCAAGGTAACTTGGAAAGTTAATAGTAACAATGTAGATGAATGTGTGGATGGAATAAAGAACTTCCCCTTCCTATGCCGTATTTGCTAAAATTGCAGTCCCTTGTCCCTTGAATGAGTGATGATGCATGCTTTAGAGTGCTTTAGGTGCCTTTGGATGCAAGCTTAGGTGATGATAGTATATGCTTAGTGTTTGGTCCTTTATTTTGAACACATAACTATGTATTTATATGATTCCCTTGTTTGAATTTTGTAATTGACAACTGGAAGGCTGACCCATAAGTGAAAAAGATGCCCAAAAGATAAAAGAGGCCCAAAAGAAGCAAGTAAGGTGGAAAAGGGTCAAGGGCGCCCATAGGGGACAGGGGCGTCTAAGCTGCACTTTGTCCGGTTGGGCATCGTGTCTGGAGCCATAAAAGATAAATAAGTAAAATACCGATTGGGTTGTAGGGTGTGTAAGACCAAATAGAAAACAAGAAATACATAAAAGAGGCCAAAGACAGTCGTCAATTACTAGTTTTCTTGCTTAGGAATTATATGAATGCTAGTATGTGTTTAGGACCTAGAAATGTACCCAAGTGTGTGATTTTGTGTCAACACTTGCCCTCAAGCAATGCCATTCCAATTCTCTCATTCTGAACCGCCTTGCAAATACCGGGATCCCAAATCCACCTTGGGAATTTGCAATTCCCAAACCTTGAAGTTGTTGGCTTATGTTGCACCTCTCTGATATGATTAGGAAACCATACATTAGGTGAAGTTCTTTCAATAACCTCAATAAAGGAGTCCAAAGTAGTGGAATCATGCATCAACTGGGGATCGGAAAGTGTGCTAACAATAGTAATACCCTCCATTCTGCTAGCTGAAATTGATGTTGTAACTCTATCAGTCATCCCGTGGATTACCACCTCTTTCCCATTTAACTTAAACTTCAGCTCCATATTATGAAAGTTTTGGATGAATTCCCCAATGAATGCAACAACCATTGCACTCCACAGCACCTAGTCAATCTCTTTCAAATCATCAACATAAAAATCATTACTCATCTGATGGTCATCCAATGTGAAGCTAAGTTCAACCTTTTTCCGGCAAGTTATGGTAAAACCATCAGCTACAATGACGCTGAAACCTGTTACATCATTTGTCTCCAAATCTCTCCTATTCACCAATCCTTCATTTATAAAATTGTGGGTTGCCCCACTATCAATCAACACGATAATGTTTTTCCCAAGAAGGACTCCACTAACCCTAAAGGGTTGATATTATAGTATACTTGTAAGTGTGGCAAGAGTGCTTCCTACAACCTCTGGTTCTTCTTCTGAATTATCATCTGATATCACTTCTATGTAATGCACCCATTCCTTTGGAAGACACCTATGACTCGGTCCCCATGGATCCTTGCAAGTGAAGAATAGTTCCTTCCGTCGGAGTTCATTTCGAGTCTCATCCCACTTTGTTCGTATCTGCTCAACAGGTGCTGCCTGGCCACCCCACGGAAGATGTTTTTGGTTGCTCGGAGGGAATTGTCCTTAGCTGCCCCAAAGGTGTTGTTTTTTGCTGCTCAAAAAATGTAGTTCTTTGCTGTCCTATAGGCATAAATTTCTCTTTAGGGGCTGCTATTTCCAAATCCAAATCCTTTTTGATGGCTCCTTGTAGAGAAGCGGGGCTGAAAGCTTTCAAGAAACCCCTAAGAGATTTAGTTATAACTTCAATAAACAAAACAACTAGTCTCCTCTTTGTCACATTAGGTACCATCACAGAAAGCTTAAAAAATTCAGCTACATAGTCACTTACCGAATGTAGTTGTTTGAGTTGAGCTAATTCCCGACAATGAATTTCTGGATCCACTTTGTCAAATCTCTTTATCAACTTGTCACTGAAATCGACATATGAGCGGATGAGATTGTGTCCTTGTGTGATTAGCCCATGGTACCACCACTCATGTGCTATACCTTCCTAGATGAAGGGTTGCAAATTTGATGGCTTCCTCTTCCATCATTGGCCTGAGTGATATGAAGGTATCCAACTTTTGTATCCATGCATGAGCGGTACTCTTGCCAAAGCCATCAAAAGTAGGGAGTGACAACTTCCCTAGTGCATGTTGTAAGTCTCTTTGAGTAGCTTGTGGTCTCGAATCAGCTCTTGGTCCACTCCTATTTTTCTTCAGATTGATGAAATTATTGAGTGATATAACCTCTCTAATCTCACCTGGAAGTACCTTGTATTCTCGCATAGCTAAGCGTGCAATATCATCTGCAATAGATGGTTGAGTTTCAACTTCTGGAAGTACTTCCTCCATGCGAGAGAATTTAGGTGGAAGGACCTAGCAATAGATCTAATGTTCGTCTTCCGAGTGTGTTGGTTATTGTTTCCATTGAAGAACTTCCCTCATCGTTGGGAGTCCTTTGCACATTCGTGCCTTGCATAACTTGGATCAACTGACCCATCATATCTAGCTAACCTATCTTGTCCCTGAACAAGCCTGTCAAAATGTGCCTCTTCTGGGTCCTAGTTTTCCATGACTCTTGGCTGTTTTGAAGCTTTCTTCTTCTCCCTTTGCTAGTATTTGACTTCTCTGTCAGTAACCTGCACGAAGTTCAAAGCTGCAATTTTTTCTCTTCCTTTTTTTTTAAAATTTCTTGTCCACAGTCGGGGAAATTACTCTGATACCATTGTAATATCCCTGAAAAACAAATCTCCTAGCAAATCCGAATATTCTCGTTAAATCCTAGAAGCAATAGTATTACTAAAATGAACTTTTACAACAACAATAATTTGAATATCATAAATAAAAACAGCGAACCGATATGGAAAAAAAGCTTGTCTTTTATTTATTTATTCCGATACAATAAAACAATACTAGTGTCTGAATACAATTACCTGGAGTTGAACTGGCGGAACACTTGCACCCTGAAAGACCTCTACAACTCATGAATGGAATTGCCCAATTCTGATGCAAATGATGGTTTTTGAAGTGGGGGATTTCGTCCCCAATTCTGTATGCAAATGATGGTTTTTGTCCTCCGTTGCTGTTTGCAGAAGCAGAAGCTACTTGCAAACAAAGAAAATAATTCTTAAATTCCAAGATGTCCTTCCAATGAATCTTCCTTTATAACTTCCCTTCTTCCAAAGTGGGCGCCCCCTTTTGGTTTACGTGCATGCTCCCAAAAACAATTAAAATAATTACTTTATTCCCCTCAAGTTGGCGCCCCATCCTAATAATAGAATTAAACACATTAAAAATACTTTATCCACCTCCTATCCTAAAAGTAAGATCTGTTTCTCATGCAGCCCATTCTATACTTGGCGCCCCATTATAGAATGCTTTATTTAATTGGAAACTTTGACTTTGGCACCTAATAATAGAAGTACACGCTTCTATTATTTATTCTATTTTAGTTATTTAAATATAATTTACGTGTCCCTTTTTCAAATAAAATATAAAAATACCCTTGGACCACTTGATTAATATATTTTCCCTCTTTTAAAATAGGCTTCAGATATCCAAAATTAATTAATTCTGAAAAGGGGACATTACAGTACAAGCAAGGGGAAACAAAGTGTTGGGATGTAAACCTAGAGACTCAGAACTTGGAAGCATCATTGAACATCATTGAGCTGGGATGTTGCCAGGCTTCATTTCAGCTCTAGCCTTTTGATTTTGATCTGGTGCAGAAGGCTGGATGATTGAGTGAAATAAGCACTTCTGGCAATGGCAGCAGTCCTAGGTCAAGGCTTTGTTGTGCTGCTGTGCCGAAGGTAAGGTGATCAATAAATCATCCCTGCCCTGCAAATGTTACTTCTCTAATTTAGCTGGGTGTACTTTACGAGTCCCGTTGACCAAGAAAACCCTTTTTGGCTTGTTGGTCACGCTGGTTGCCCTATATGGTTGTGAGGTTTGGGGAAGTAGCATGTATAATCATGGATGAGCAGTTGGAAAGAATCCAAAAGCATCTAATCACAAGCACCCTCAAAGTCAAAACAACGGTCCCATACGAGATTTTACTGGCTGAAGTAGGGATGTTTCCAATGGAGGCATTGACAATAACTTGGATGCTAAGCTATGTGAAAAAGGTTGAAAGCATGGATAACCATCGCTGGCCCAAAACGGTTGTGGAGGAGAAATTAGGATGTAGGAAGAAAACTTGGATGAAGTAGAACAAGTGGATGAGCAAATGGGGCATCAACTTGCAAGAGTGTCCTAACACCAATGAGGAAATAAAATCTTTTGTGATAGACAAATTTAGGACTGCCATGTGGACAGGGCAGATTGGCCGAAAGAAAGCTCATTACATCAAAGAATTTAATTCCTCCTGGGAACATGATGAAAAAACATATCTAGGTGTGACCATCAAGGGCAAAGCAAGGATGTTAGTTGCGCAGCTGAGGACTGGATCACATCATCTTTGGTGTGAGACTGGTAGATGGACTATTCCTAAGGAGGATTGGGAGAGGAGAACCTGTCTTTTTTGTAGTAAGGGGGTGGTGGAGACGGAATGACACTTCATCATGGAATGTACAACTTATGATGATATTCGTATCTAGTACGAAAGCAACCTGAAAGTGGACAGCCTAAGCAAGTTATTTGAAGAACAAGGCTTAACAAGATTGCTGGTTTTCTGATCAAGATCCATTGTAGGAGGTTCGATATTGAAAGAAGTCTGAATATATCTTAGGGCTGCGGCTTTGGTCCCATAGATTGTTTGGTCTCGTGGACATCATTAAAATCTTTCATTCATTCATTCAATCACCATCCACCATTGTCAAACTGTACAATTGGTTTTTCAATTAGAAAGTCATAGGTTGATTTTTGTCTCAAATACTGCTTTGAGTGTGTCCATTCATCCTAAATATCCAGTAAGTCATCTGCAGCAGCCGTACCAATTATTGCAACTTGCGATTGCTTACCTATCTGTCATAATCATACTACATGTCCACATCAATCAACTGAGATTTCTTTCTATTAAACAGTATTCCATGGTTTGTGAAAATAAATATGCTTCACCTTAGATTTCTCAACAGTATGGTTTTGCCCATGAAGTTTTTGGGATACCGGCAAAATCCCAAAATATTGTACTCAGCATCTAAGTAGCCAATACATTTTGGATACAAGTACATTACGAAGCATCCGATATGTGGATATTGCTTTTTTCCCGATACAGTAGGACAAAATATATATAAATTCCAGCCTGATAAATAGGAACTAACCACATAGTATGCATATAAAAACAAAATAACCACAAAACACTACTGATAATCTATATAATGCCAACCGAATGCCAAATGAAAAGTAACAAATGTCATGATAAATATTAAATTTTATTATTACATCAAAATTAGGGTTTAATTTGTTTACGGAAGAATGCAGTGGGGTTTGAATCATCGCGTGATCATTAAAACATAAGATGCATGTACATCAAGTACTGCTGTTCTTGTTTTCTGGTTCTATAGCAGCACAAAACTGAAAATCAGGTTTGTAGTGGGATTTAGGTTTACTCTCACAATTGTTCCTTGTCCAGAATTGAATATCTTCCTGTAAGTGACGAAATAAAGAGTATTTGGGTAGATTGTACTTGTGCCCTTCTGGTCAGATTTGTTCCCAAGATGGATTTGATGATCACGTGACTATTCAGGCTCTGATGAATTTTTAGGGTTTCATGGTGTTTTTTCATTTTTTTTGGGTCATTTTATGTTTTAATATTGAAAACAAATAGAAATTAATTAAAGCAAAATTAAAAAGCTGGTTTTTGCCCCAGATACACCCAGGATACATCCTGGACAGTCGGGATACACCCGGATATGTATACAGACGTGTCTGTTTGTATCTGGACCGTCCAGGCCATATCCTGGATGCATCTGCAGCCTATCTGAGTCCTGATCTGTTTTTGGAATATATCTGTTTTGTAAATTGTGCCTATTCATAGAGTGACCAATACATATCACTTACTGCCAAAAATTCTATTTTTAATGGCAAAGAAAATTTCTGCTACAAAATCGGCGAAGTTAACACACTATTTTGGCAAAGTTATTTTTTTCAGTCCTCAGTTATAGCTTTAGTAAGATCTAATAGAGCAGACATTAACTTCTAACATGTTTTGGTTGGCTAAAATTATGGATACCTCATTTAGAAATATTTTTCTTAAGAATGAACAATCAGTTATAACCAAATTATGGATGGAAGAACTACGCAAATAAATGCTGTCATCTACAATGCGGAAATGAATTACAAATCTGTGATTTATTAGTATAAACCATTTCATTGTCTTTTCAAAGTTCCTTTTCTACAAATTAAAATAGGTTGACCCCTACGCTATTTTTTATAAGTATATCAGCTAAAGTTTAGTCAAAAAGTGAACCTTTACTCAAGTTTTTTTTTAATTCAAACAAGAGGGAGCTTCTAGAGAAGATTGTTTTCCCACAGTTTGCAAAACAACCAAGAAAGATTTGAAATGTTTAGTTTAAAAAAACCAATATGGATATGATTTTCTATCATGTAAATGCTTTTTGTAGTTTGCCAAGATGCAAATACGGGTTATAATTGTCATGCATTAGTAGGAGTGCAATAGACAATGTAATAAATGCAATAAGGCCACATTATGCGTGGTTATTGGAATAGTTCTATGTATGTATGTTTTGACCTTCTATTGTATATTCTGCAAAACCACCGAAAGAAAATATTTCCTTGGTTTCTGTTTCCATTCAGTTAGTCTGTTGGAGGAGTTTTCAAACTTTATGTGGACACACATTTAGATGATCAAAGCTTGCATTTAGATAATGAACGATCCTTTAGGTCTTCTGTATAGTCTGAACTAGAAATATTTATTACAATAGTTTAGTAGCATATGACAATCTGACATGTTTGTGCAGGGGATGTAGGAAGTGTGTACTTTGGTCCCAATCATCCCATGAAGCCACATCGACTTTGTATGACACATCATCTAGTTCTTTCTTACGAGCTTCACAAGAAGATGGAGATATATGTCTGTTCAAATCTTATACTATTACCTTTCCCTTTCTCAATGTTTCTTGCTTTCTGTGCATAAAAAGTAGCCCATTTTAATGTGGCCTTTTCGGATGTTCTATTGCAGCGGCCCCACAAAGCATATCCAGTGGAGCTTGCTCAATTTCATTCAGCAGACTATGTGGAATTCCTGCACCGGATAATGCCTGATACACAACACTTGTTCTCAAAGGAGTTACAAAAGTGTAAGGCCTATGTATTTTAGATAACATAAACAGCAACAAAATGCCCTTCTTGAGTGATGATTTTTGGGTAACACAGTTTGGTTAGATTGGGGCAGGTTTGAATCTTTGGCACTGATTTATTTGGGTTAGTTAATTTTTGTAAAATATTGTCTATCTAATGTATTAACTTATAAAGTATGCATGTTATTTTAATTATTAGAATCAGTTGACCTTATAAATAATCCAATATAGACCATTTTTGATGCACGATTGTTGGTTTTTCTGTGGAGATTCCTAGAGAATTTAAAGTTACCTTCGGTCTGTGATCTGTTTCAGCTATATTGGAATCATCGATTGACGAGATACTACTTGCTATATTATTTCAGTCAATGTAGTTTGTTCTTTTCAGATTTTGCTGAAAACCTTGCATTATCTTTACTAATGTGTTGATTGTTTGCTGCAGATAATATGGGGGAAGACTGTCCTGTGTTTGAGAACCTATTTGAGTTTTGTCAAATTTATGCCGGTGGCACTATAGGTATGCATTCTTCCATAGTGTCATGACATTTAGTAAGTCAGGCTTGGTTTATATTAGCACATCTAATTGAAATACAAACTTTGATTTACAATCAGATGCTGCTCGTAGGCTGAACAATCAGATTTCTGACATTGCAATAAATTGGGCGGTGGCCTTCATCATGCTAAAAAGTGTGAGGCATCAGGTTTCTGTTATATTAATGACTTAGTGCTGGGAATTTTGGAGCTACTCAAATACCATGCTCGAGTTCTTTATATTGACATTGATGTCCATCACGGTGATGGTGTGGAGGAAGCCTTCTATTTTACTGACAGGTATTTGATGCTTTCTTTTCTAATTTTAACATACATGTTAGTACACAGTCACTAGCAGATGGTGTTCTCAATCATTTGGCATATGTAAATTGCCTAGGAGATTGTCTTTCTATGCATGATGTTCCTAGAATGGAGATTAGTTGGGCAAGGGATGCATACATTATGACCAATCATCTTGTCTTGCAAGAGTGCTGCTTTATTTAATATTTTAATGGTTCTCCATTAATTATTGCAATTTCTGCTGTTCTGTTTGGAGGTAGACATTGCATTTGATGGCCGTTGTCCTTTATGCTTGATCTACTACTTGACATCATTCTCATGTACAAAATGTCAAAATGCTTTCATATATCAGGATCCCTGATTTACCAAGGTTTTAACACAATTCCCAACAACAGTTGTCGGGCTCTTATATGCATACAAGTAGGAAGTGTAGCCCAATTTTGGCAATCATTCAACTGATAAAACTAAGCTTCCAAAAAAGCATATGATTAAGAATCAAGATAAGTATGCACATATATTTTTCATTAATGTTTTTCTTGTAAGGAAATGCATATTATATTACATCAAAAAACATGATAACTACCAAAGCTATTACTACAGAATGATCTTTTCAATCCTCCACAGGGGATCCAACACATTTTGACATAGTACCTACAGAAGAGTCCACATGCTCACATGCTACCTTTGCAATGTGGAATTAGCTGTCGGACCCAACATACTTGCTAGAGACCAAGTGCTGAGTTTCTGCAAGGTTCTTCAAGTATGTAAACTTAAAGTCATATCCATAGCACTGTAAATTACCTTCTTGGACAGTATGCAACTCAAGAATTTCTTTCTAGACCGATCTAACACCAGAATTTCACTCCTGTATTCTTTACCTTATAGATATATAATATACTCTATATATAGTAGCTAAGTCACAGGGTTTGGCGATTTTTGGGCATGAAGTTTGAAAATTGCCGAACATTTGACATTGCCATTAAATTCACGAATATGTGGCATTGTTCAGCTGCGGAAAAGTAAAACCAAAAAAACCCTAAAAACTCAACAAGTCCTGTGACTGTGCGTGGAAGGTATTCCAATGTGCATGGCTGCGCTGCAAGGATATGGTTGACCTGTGCATGGCTTCCTCTACCACTAGTGCATTTAAATTGCACGTGGCGCCGACCTGTGACCTGTGACATGCGAGTGGAGGGCTTGCAGGCTGCAAGAATTGCAATGAGGAGCCGAGATCTATGGGAGGAGCTGCCATTGCCATTGTCACTGCCTCATATTTTTGTTTATAGAATAAATTCATACGTTTTATCTTATAGACTTTTAGTTTAGGTTAATAGTTATTTAATTTTATAAAGTTTAAAACATTTTAAATTTCATGCTTTACGTTTTTTAGTTTTATTTAGTTTAGGTTTAATTTAGTTTTATTTATTTTTATAAAGTTTTGAATATTTTTAAATATCTAGTTTAAAATATAATGTATATAACGTTTATTTATTTTTATAAAGTTTCAATTATTTTAAAATATAAAGTTAAAAATATTTTAAAGTTTATGATGTTTAAAATGTTACGATATATTTTAATATTTTTAAAGTTTATAAAGTTTAAATTGAAAACATTATAAAGTTTAAAAATAGCTTAAAATGCTATAAATTATATTTTTAATTTATATTATAATATTTTAAAATTATATTTGAATATTTTTTAAATTTATATTAGTCAAATTTAATCATGGTTTTTTTTTGAGTTTTTATCTTTGCCAAACTTTATCCAAATTTAATCTTTGATGAACTCAAACACGGACATGAACATGAACCTTGTGACGGAGCATAATGGTACCCTCTAAGCATGTGGATATTCTCTTAACCTTCTTGAGGTTTATATAGGCTGATGAAAGGTCTTTGATACTATGAAAGTCTCACTCATCGAATCATACTTGGGTATCTATGCATTCTCTCGAGCTATATCAACACTCTTTGCTTCTTCTTTGTGCTCTCCACTTCTTCCTCGAGCTCTCTTGACACCTTAGTGCTTCTTTCTTGCTTTCTCTTTGTTTTCTTGAGCTTTTGTGACACTTCGTGCCCTTTCATGACTTGGCACCTCATATCTCCAATGTTGTAATTTTTTTGGGTCTCTCCAATCCCTGCGCGATCTCCAAGCCATTTAGAAGGTCCCAAATATTTCCTTTGGGTTGGCATGTCTTAAGAATTTCAAATAGTTGTGTTCCCCATTTTCTTGGAGCTCGCATGTCCCATGCATTTTGGTGCCCATTTGAATCACCGTGAATTGTTTAATCAATATCCCGGGTCTTCAAATGTTTATTGGGTCCCACATAAGTGTTTAACGACTCTGAATTCACTGCCATTGGAAAGCTCTAGATGAAAGCTTTCCATTGAGCTCAAATTTGCAATCTTTCGTGCCCCTCTGTGAAAGTTATGCCCATTTGAAAATTGTGTGTGTTTCTGCCTTTGTTGTGACCATTTGCCTATTTGGCGAGTACTTGCCAAAATTTTGCCTAGGCAAATATTCGCAGATAAAACTCGCCATTCATCACAGGTGAATATTCGTGAGTATTTGCTTTGGCGAATATTTGCCGAGTTTGACCCTAAAATTCGTCCATTCGCAGGTTTAACACGGAAAAATGGGAAAAACACAGGTTTAACGCTGAAAAAATGTAGTTTTTTGTCTTATAAAGGCATCATGCTGATATTTCTCTAGAATGGGAAGAGGAAAATGTAAATTATTGTAAATTGTAACTTGCATAGATATGCAATTTATGATGATAATTTTGAATGGCAATCATCATAAATTCATAACACTTATCAGTTGGCTATTGTATTCGCATGATGATACGATTTTGTGCTGTATTTGTATTCAAATCTACTAGAAAACACTTCCCCAACATTTTACAGACTCATTTGATATATTTTGTAGCTATATTTTGCATAAAATTTATGTTTTTAAAATAAAATAGTGTATTTTTAAGTTGCCGAATATTCCTGAATATTCGCTGAGTCTTGCTGATGCAATTTTTTTGGGTTTGCCGAATATTTTCCAAATACGAGTATGCGAACTATGGTTGTGACCATTCATGATCATAACATGTGTCAAGATCATAAAATACTTCCTTTCACGGGCTCAAAATTGTGTCCATGGGGTTTGGGCACTTTGTGTGAAGCACCAACCTATGACTTTATAGTCCGTGGTTAATGGAACTCATGTGTCCATCTTTAAGTTGTACCTTGCGACCCATGGGCCTTGCATTTAAATGTGGAATGAGTCCGAAGGCATCATGTTTCCTTCGCATCCACTTGGGCTCTTGCATCCTTTTTGTCTCTGTGGACTCTACTGGGCTTCGACTGCGATACTTGTCACACACGGATCAACTCGGGCTCTCGCGTCCAATTTATGGGAAAGCTACGTCTGAGGCCCACAAGGGCATAGGGTCTGAATGTGACACTTGTCACATTTGCATGCACTCTTGGTCACACACTACTTAAAAACTTGTGGGCTCAATTATTAAGTGGGCTGCCTTAGGCTTAAAGTGACCGCGAACTTTAATATATAAATTGGCCCTATGACTTAGTATAATAGTGACCTGCAAGCCATAGACAAATAAAGTCCCAAGTACTTGGAAATAAATTGGGACCTATGAAGACATAAATAAATGTTGAGACCCGCGAACATTTAGAAAATAAAGTGACCTCAAAGATTTAAGTAAATATTCCTATGAACGCTACTTAACTTAGGGACTTGAGGGTCACCTCTTTAAACACTTAAAAAACTTGGGGACCCTCCTGAGCATTTAAAGAGCTCAAAGTGACTGCCATGAGATCTGCAGTTGTTGTGACCCCATTATTCAAACAAGAGCAAAATAAAACTGTTTTTGGGTGATGCAAGATTGCTGTTATGCCTCAGATACTCCTGCAATGTAAGCTCCTGCGCACGCAGTATGACTTGAAGCTGAAACCCATCCATTTGAGATCAGCTGGGCTCAACCATGATGCATCCTTCATTGGTCTATTTTTCTGTTTAACCAGATATTCCTTGTATTCTTTGCCCCATGTCTGCTTGGCCACTCTTGTGTCCAAAATCTCTTCAATCTTCTCTTTATCCGTTTGTGGTAACTTTTATACCATTTATGCTACTGTACTTCATCGTGTCTGCTCCTCGTGTCACTTTTCCTTTATGGTACTCATACAAATATGAGACATAAAAATTGAAGAAATATCCAATTCTCTTGGCAGCTTTACCTCATGCATTGGCAGAGAGTTTTTAACAATCTTACATGCCCAATCTTTTGTTATAAGTCTTGAGTGGAAATCTTTCCTTCCTCAAATTCGCCATAACCAAGTCTCCCACTTCAAAATTCTTCTCTCTTCTTTTGAGATTGGCGTGCTCTTTTTAAACTTGTTGGCTGGCTTCTTGTCTTCTGCAGCTTCTCAGCATACTTGATAATCTTTTGGTCACTCTTCTTTGTCATCAAGCTCACTCTTGGCATCTTGGCTGTAGTTGAATGTGCCTCCTCATCTTCACTCCATTTTTCTATGGCTTATTCATGGCTTGAATGTGCTTTTACTTGGGTCTCCTTTACACAACTAGTGCCAACTCTTGTTTGTGAGCACTCAAAGGCTATAATGTCCCTTTTGGGCTCAAATTTGAGGAATTTGGATTTTCTCCAAAACCCTAATGGAACATTGCTGGAAATGATGACAGCCACATGTAGAAAAACCTGATTTTTATGACAGCAAACTGATTTTATGCAAAAATTAGGGCAGCGACCTGTTTTAGGTCCACAAACCCTAAGCAACCTAGGTAAAATTCAGATTTTAGTACTTCCCACACACAAATCTTTAGAAATACATCAACAACATGAAACCCTTGATGAAATCATGCAAAATAAATGCTTCAACAACAAAATACAGACTGTTGGAATTAATTATTGCTCAAAAACAACTGAAACTTCAAAATTCCATATCTTCAGAAATACTTGGAGATAAAATGCAAATGATAGCTCAAAATGACCACAAAAATGGCAGCTATCAAACAAAATTAGAATCAGACTTTTCCAACCACCAAAATTAACTAAAAAGTGATCCCGAAATCTCCAGATGGGTTTCCCAAGCTGAAAGTGAGTGTGGCTGCCCCAAAAAGTGTCCCTAGCTGGAATTTGTGCCCTAGCACTGATGGAAACCCTTGCTGTTCTGAAATTCTGAATTTGAAGCTCACTTGTGACTCCCGAATGAAGCCACCAATGTAACAAATGAGGGTTTTTGTTTCCAAGTGTTGTGACCATTGAGGGTTTTGAAGGTTGCAAACGAGAGCTCAATGCTTTAATTTCCAAAAGAGAAGTATTAAAATTCACCACATCCTTACAATGAGCCCAAACATTTGCTTTTGTATTCTTTTCTTTCCTTTCATTGTGGAGCGTTCCATGTAGGCCTCTTTATTTTTTTTTTAACATTTATTTTCCTCCTTAGAGAGGGATGACCTCCTCTTTCAAATATCCTTTTCTATTTTGAAGTTGGCGTTTTGCACATTTAGCCACCAACATGCTATTTTAGTGTTATAATTGTCAATTTTCCTTTTCACCAAACAGATGATAAGGCTGAAAATAGCAAACTACAATAATAAGTAATAACACAAATGTACTGCCCTTATTTCTCCCTTAAAGACCACGTGAAGTAGAAATGGGCCCTAAGGTCTTCAAGTCGAACTAGCTTGGAAAAGGGGACATTACAAAGGCTCTATGCCCATATCCTCCACACTTGAAACATTCATCAACAAAGGTATAAAAGCGGTTTGCTTCTTCAGGCACTTCTTGATCTTCATATGAAGTGCTGGTTTCCCCAGAAGCTTCCTCATACATTTCTTCTACACCCTGCCATGAGGTATCCTCATATTCATCATTGCCATTATGCGAGACAACTCTTCCTTGCTTGCATCTACCACTCTTCTTCTCACTTCTTTCAGCTCGTACTATTTTGAGATTCCTCCTTTCCAACATATCCTCAGCCTTCAAGGCATATTGGTATTTCTCTTCAATTGTGTGCAATTGTACCATGCACAACTCATCTTGAATGCTTAGTTTGAGTCCATTTAGGCATCCAGCTGCGTTTTACTTATCTAAATCAACATGGGCTGATCAAATAGATAAATCATAAAATTTCTCAGTATACTCCTTGATTGATGTCTCTCTTTGCATAAGGTTTTGCAATTCTTTCAACAAACTCAGCTCATAATCAAGAGGTAGAAACTTACCCTTCAATTTTGCGGTCATCGTCTCCCATGAGGTAATCTTTTGCTTTCCTCTTTTGCATCTTTCATTCTGCAAGTTTCTCCACCAAAGTGCAGCATATCCCTTGAGCCTTGTTTGAGTGAGCTTCATTCTTCTTGGACCCTCAATCTCTACTTTCAAAGTAGTCATCCATCTCAGCCATCCAATCAATCAATTTTTCTGCAGTAAGAGATCCAGTGAAGCTTGACACTTTCATCTCAACACTGTTGCTCATCCTTGAAATGTCCCTCAATAATCTGTCTTCATCACCTTCACCTTCATTTGCTGGCCCTTGTTTTCTAGCTGCCGCCCTCTCTTGTTCCTCAGCATCACTATCTGCATCCATAGGGTTCAACCTTCTTCTTCTATACAAGAATCCTAAATTCAATTTCACATTTATCCGACACAATATCTCACAATCATTTGTCAACCAAGACACTTTGTATGGGTGTTTATGTGCCACACGCTTGAAACACAACTTATTAACTACTACTCTTGACAACAAATTGTCACTACTACCACTATCAACAATCAAACTTAAAACACTTACCTTGGTCCTTGCTTTTCTTGCTCATGTAATCCTATAGAGTTCATAAGAGTCTCCATCTCCTCAACCTTTTGAATATGTGCCATGCCTTCCATTTGGCATACCTTTTTGCTGTTCTGCAGGCTCTTTGCAATGACTTCCTTTGATGCTTGAGACCTTGCTAGTTTGCTTGATTCCACCACTGCTTCTAACTGAGATTTGAATATGAGCTCCATTACCTCTGAATTCTCATCACTCAAAAGTGTTGTGTGTAGCGCCCTGCAACTCACAATTTGCTGTAATATTTTCTCCTTCACTCCTCACTTCCACAAATTCACCTTTAGGTGCATTAGCTTGCACCACATTTACCATTACATCCTCTTCTATCTCCAAGAATACCCAAAAGTCATTCTCATCTTCATTCCCCACAACTCTCTCATTCACTGATTGGTTGGCTGCAAGCGAGTTTGCTGATTGGTTTGCTCCATCACTTGCAGCCAACCACTCGCCCATTTCCTTCAAGAGTCCATATTCCAGTTAATGCAGTTCCAAGGATGGGGCTCAAGTTGACAAGTTCCCAACAAAGTAACAATACAGAGAATGCAACAGAGTTAAACAATGAATGCACACAGAGACTAAAATGAGACACAATCGGCAACTAAACTTATAGTAAAGAAAGACCATACGCCATCTACAATCTCACAAACAATCGTAGAGACCATGGATTCAGAAAACACCAAAAATCGGTGATAAATCACCATACAAACAGCCAGGTGATAAAACTTAGCAAAAATTGTGATAAGTTTGAAGGTGATTAATTGCTGAATTGCAAGTAATTTCGTCATTACTCACCGAAAATCGGTGACTAAATCTCCAAAAATCACTTGGGATGAGCATAAAACACGCCCAAAACGAAAAAGGTTATTTTTGGCTTTTTGCAATTTCTCTTTATGCAAATGGCGTGACTGCCTGCTAGGCTTTCGACCAAGTTTGCTTGTGATTTTCACTGGTCAAACTTCAAGGAGTCAATACATACTTTTCTGCATTTTTACTTTTCATTGTTCAAACTTCAAAGATCAAGCCTCATCTTCAAGCCTTCAAGGAATACAGCAGCACAACCTACAGGAGTAACAGGTTACAAAACCACAAGTATTTAAATTTATTTTCAATATTCATGAATCATTATTTGTCTTTGAAGTTGGCTAGATCTCATTTTGTTAATGGTAGTTTGTAAACTTTATACTCTTTTATGGAAGAAAACTAATAGAAAATATACTTGTGGCATTCTGTAAATCCACTTCTCACGCCATTTAACAATGTTTTAAAATTTACAATAATTTTAAGTTTATTTTATGAATTTAAATGTTTTTAAAGTAGTGATAAAGTTGTCGAGTAATGTTGAGAAATTACCAAGTCCCGAGTTTGGAGTCAAATTTTGGGCAGCTGATTAATTGCAAGTATGAAATTCTGTATTCACCTAATATGTGTCAATAACTTCTTCCTTGATCTCTCTCCACTAGAGTGCATCATGTTTCAGCTTGGTTTGTGCCACTTTCATTCTTTTGGGTCCCTCTATTTCTTCACACTCAAAATATTCTTCCATTTGGATGACGTTGTCAATCAACTCGTCCGGGTAGTTTCTTGGGAAACTGCACTACTCCAATCTTAGAGATAACTATGATTAGTCTCTTTTTCCTACATCCATGTCTTCTCCAACATCTACATTGCATCATGTTTCAGCTTGGTTTGTGCCACTTTCACTCTTCCGGGTCCCTCTATTTTTTCACTCTCAAAATATTCTTTCATCTCGATGATGTAGTCAATCAACTCGTGGGGTAGTTTCTTGGGAAACTTGGCACTACTCCAATCTTAGAGATAGCTATGATTAGTCTCTTTTTCCTACATCTATGTCTTCTCCAACATCTACATCTACTTCAGCTCTTTCTTCTTCATTTGTGTCATCACCCCTCTCTCTTGCTTGTTCTCCTCTTTTCTGTTTTATTGCTTCCACTTTAACAACTTCAAGGACCACATCCATTTCATTTCCCCTTCTTCTTGGAGGTACTTTGGCTCACTTTTTCCTATTGCTGTGACTCATTCTTGGTTACGACCTTGTGTAACTCTATCGCTCATAATCCCAAACACCACAAACCTAAATAGACACAAATAACAATCACAAACCTTTGTAGGAACAATCCTAAAGTCTCACCAAACCTCAAGGGCTCTCTAATCTCTCCCTAAGAGTCTAACACTAGGGCTCTCGTACCAAATTGACATAATGCCAAGGTTAGGGGCTTGAATGAACAAATGCCCAACCAAGCAAGAAATAGAGTACACAACAAGTTAACACATGACACTCATTGAGACTAAAGCAAAGACACACTTAACAACTAACTTTTCTATAAATGCGGGGCCATACGACTTTTACAATGACATAGTAAAATTGTACAAACTCTATTTTCCCTAATGTAACTCTACACTAACCTTTATACACACTTTGAGCCTCAAAGGGCTTTACAATGCCTGCTACAAACTTTGAAAGCACTTGGCTCTCTCTATACTTCGTGGAGCCTCCTCTTGTTTTGTGAACACCTTTATATTATGTGGTCTAAATTATCTCGAGCTCTTTCAACACTCTTTGCTGCTTTTTGTGCTCTTTTCTTCTTCCACGAGCTCTCTTGACACCTCGGTGCTTCTTCCTTGCTCTCTTTGCATATTCTTGAGCTTTCTTGACACTTTTGTGCTCCTTCTTGACTTGGCGCTCCCTTAGCTCCAATGCTTTGATTTTTCTAGTGCTCACAAATCCTTACGTGCTATCCAAGCCATTTGGAAGGTCCCAAATATTTCCCTCTAGGTTGGTGTAGTTTAAGGATCTTCAAATAGTTGTGCTTCCCATTTTCTTGGAGCTCCATGTGGCCCATGCATTTTGGCTACCACTTGTATCACTCGAATTGTTTAAAAGGCATTCCGGGTCTTCAAATGCTTAATAGGTCCCACACGAGTGTCTAATGACTCGAGTTCATCGCCATTGGAAAGCTCTAGATGAGAGCTTTCCATCAATCTCAAACTTGCAATCTCTTGTGCCCTCTTGTGAAAGTAATGCCCATTTGGAAATTCCCCATGTCGCCTCCTTTGTCGTGCATAGTTAAACTTGAGCCCCCCTTTGTGACCATCCGTGATTGTGACACATGTCAAGATCAAGGACCTGCTTCCTTTACTGAGGCTCAAAATAGTCTCCACAAGGTTTGGGCAACTTGTGTGCGAGGCAGGCATGTAGCCACGAATTTATAGTCCGTGGTTAATTGAACTCCCACTTCCGCCTTTTAGTTGTACCTTACGTCTAAATAAAAGTTTGGGCCTTGCGTTTAAATGTGGAATGAGTCTGAAAACGCCACGTCCCCTTCACATCCACTTGGGCTCTTGTGTCCCTTTTGTCTCTACGGATTGTGCTCGGCTCCGACTACGACACTTGTTAGGCTCCATTGGGAAAGCTATGTTTGAGTCCAACAAGTGCTTAGAGTCCGAATGTGACACTTGTCACATTCACATGCACTGGGCTCAAGCACTACTTCAAGACTCGTGGGCTCAATTATTAAGTGGGCTCTTGTAGGTGTTAAGTGACACCAAATGTTAATATATAAAATGGTCTAGTGACTTAGTATAATAGTGACCAACGAGCCTAAATATAGTGTGATCCCCTTGGCCCAAAGCAAATAAAGAGTCCCAAGTACTTGGAAAATAGTTTGGGCCCCATGATTACATAAATAAATGTCGAGAACCGCAAACACTTAGAAATAAAGTGACCCAAGGATTTAAGTAAGTCCTTCTATGTGCCCCACTTAAGTTAGGGACTTGAGGCTGACCTTTTCAAGCACTTAATAAACAACTTGGGACCTTCTTTATGATACTTGTAACTATTGTGACCCCTTTATTTGAACAAGAGCAACAAACAACTATTTTTGGGTGATGCAAGATTGCTCTTACGCCTCGGATGCTCTCGACATCATATGGACATGAGTATAAAATATAAAGAATTTATGAGAATCGTAAATAAAAATATCAAAGTGGGTTAGATCACTCACCATGGGAAGTGAATCACTAGAATATGGGTTTATAAGAATTTTTCACTTTGAGTTTCTTGGTTTGGAGCAATGGGGGCCTTTGCTTCTCAAGGATGGCTGCTCAAGGTTGCACGATGAGTAGTAGGGTCAAACATTAACTTCCGACCTTCTTGCCAATTTGGGAGCTAGTGGATTGACCCCGATGCGCATCCTAACGTAAACCGTAGAGTTGGTGTAATGTGAAGCCTACGACGAAACATTCGGGCACTAGTCACTGAGAGATGGTGCCATGGGCTGACATTACGGTGTAAATCTCTACGCCTTCTAACAATTCTCCTCATTTCTCTTAATGTAATTCATATAAATATGTATCATATGAGCACTAGATGGTTCGATCTTGCATCTTAGTAGTTGTTGAGTGGAGAAAGTGGGCTTCTTTGCAGATAAGATCCTCAAGCCGCATGAGTGAGACATGAGTGTTCACGAGAAAACTAATCGTGCAAGAATATCCTTAGAATATTCCAAGGGTATTTGGCATGTGGCATATAAGAAGAGAGCTATCAAGTGGATAATTGGGAGACACACCACCAACATATAGAGGATTGTGCGTGATAACTTGAGCTAAGTGCCAACAGAGCCAAGAGAAGGTTTTGGAAAGGGAATCAAAGGAATTATTTGTGGGAATCCATGATCGTTATATAATGTGCAAATTCATGACGCAAAGTGTCGATAGTTATCATTAGTGTACATTAAAAGTGTATCATTGTTGTCATCTCAGTATTGGGAAGGAAATCACATATTCCTTGTAAGGCATTGCGTAAGGGTTTCATGGATGAGATCATGTAAAGGTAGTTGTATAGTATAGATTTGCTAGGAATTCATGTCAATGTATGGTTCGTGCATAATTGTGTACAAATTGATGTAATACTTTGTGTGGTTCTTGGATGTTTAAGGAACTAATGCTTGAATCTCTATAGATCGTGCAGGGGAATATGTGTGATTGTGTGTTTAAGATAGTTGTAGAGGTTAGGGTTTGAATATATTTGTCTATGTCGATTAAGGTTGTGCACATGGCTATTTCTTGTTTGTCACTCTACAAATACGAGGTCACCATGTCTACTTCACTACGCTTTAGGTGAGACCTTCAAGCGCGCAAAGCTTAATTGAATGTGTTGACATAGGTAAGGTGAATGTGTCATTACATAAAACCCTAGGCTAGAAACTAGGATAATAATAGTTGTATCATACACGTCTAAATATGTTCTCACAAACCCATTTTTACTCAAATACACATTGGATTCTCACAGTTTGGTGTGTTATCCCCCAAATTGCTCTTGAAAGTTTGCATGAGATTCCTTGTCGGCGGTACATTCTCATATTTCTAGTATTTCCAAACCATAATGTGGCTTCCTCTCTTGGATGTATTACTATAGTGTAAAACTATGGCTCTTTAGCTACGCAAATTTAGAAGATAACGATTCATATGGGCCTTTATTTGAATATCTCTTCCAATCATCACTAATTTCAGAAGGCAAGAGTCCTCAAAACCCTTGTTGTAGAAACATTTGCAATAGGAGAAAGAGTGTCTATAAAGGTTTTTAATGGAACAACTCTAACGATATAAAATTTTTAGGGTGTTGCTGAATGCAAGGAGGGATCCTCTTCAAAGGGCTTCAAACTGTAGCAGCCAACCTCAAGCATTCCTTTCCTACAACAAAGGGATCTTGAATAAAATCCTATGTTGCCAGGAAACGGTGGTACAGGTCCGAAATGCGGAAACACTGATTTTCAAAAAAACCTTGGGTATGAAACGTTACAGAGACGTCCATACAACACATTATAATTAAAAAAAAAAATATAAATATATATTTATATATATGCATAGTACTCATTTTCAAAATTTTAGTCCATGGACCATAAGAGATAAAGCACTCAAAATATTTTGTATTCATTGAAGTTCTAAAGATTCATCATTCAACATGGTTACAATTTCAATGTTTCATATATACATGATTTTAATCTAGATTCTAGAATATATCATCTAGATTTTCTTCATAATCATCTGTCATGCATCCATGTTTCAAAAATTATTGTTGTAACTTGCTTCATTGTATTCATTTGATTGAGGATTCCAATGGAAAATTCTATTCTAAGGAGCAGTAAATACTTGAGTCAAAACCTGCTTTCTAGCTTGGCATTTCTTGGTTTCTCCTAGATTCTTCCTACTTTCTTTGGATTACTAGTTTGACCCAAACTATCTTTAGGCTTGTTTATTGCGCCTCCTTGTTAGTATAGTTTTAATGTTATAAGACTTTTTCAGTTGAGCACACTGCTTGTAACATATTCTTGGGTTTGGAAAATTCTCTAAGCAGAAATATAGGCTATATTTGAAAAGATTAAGTGGAGTAACACAACAACAAATTGGAATAAACTCTTTCTTATAATATATAAGCCGCGAAACATCCCTGGAAACTTCCCGAAATGCGAAACTTTCTAGAAATGCGAAACTTCTCGGAAAAGTCCTGGCGTTTCCAAGATGTTTCGTACTTGTTTCCGTACCAGAAACGTTTCAGGCTGGATACGAGGGGGTGGGGGGTGTTTCTAGCAACATAGATAAAATCACCAAAAATTTGAGGAAAGAAAAGGTCAATATTTCTTTTCCTCTCAAAAACTCTTAAGAGAGATCTTAAAGCAGCCTCCTTGCAAAAACCTCTTGAGAGATCTTAAATCAGCTAAGGATGGTTCATTTAAAGTGAAGTAGTGTGGCATATCTTATTCAATGTTTGTGTGGTTAATCATATATAGGTTAGAAAGGAAGATCTATCAAAACTAGAATATGCGAGCATGCCACATATATATGATGTAATAGTTACCAAATTTGTCTTAGCAGAGCATTTGTCTTCCACGACACATCGAGTTTGCATTGAAGAAGAAAGTGTCATTTGCTAGGGAGAATCACCTCACGAAGGTTGTCTCATGTAAGTTGTAGAAATCACTAGGTTACTCGATAACATGATTAGGGTTGGTCTTGAGTTGGGGTATTTTTGGTAATCCATTGGTGCAAAAACTTGAAGAGGGTTTGGGCATTGGTGTTTAATTCCTTATGCCTTAGTCGCTTTCTTGGCCAACAAACTCAAACCATTAGTTGGCAGAACATTTGAGCGCTTTCTTGGTCAACAAACTGAAACCATTAGTTGGTGGAACATCTTAGTAGCTTTCTTGGCCAACAAATCAAACCATTAGTTGGAATAATGTTGTCTTTCATTCAAGATAGTAACCACAGAGGAATTACTTGTTAGTTTTGATGTTGTATCACTTTTCATGAAAGTACCCATTGAGGAAGCAATCAAAGTGGTGGGCCATCACACTAATGAAGAAAAAACTTTATTGGTGGTGCTTTGTTTAAAGTCAACCTTTTTACGTTTAGGGGTGTCATGTATGAACAAACAAAGGGTGTTGCGATGTCCCTGGTTGTTGCCAACCTTTTCATGGAGTTCTTTAAAGACTTGGCTCTCAATTCCTTATTTTTAAAACCTAAATGATGGAGAAGATATGTTGATGACATGCATGTCAACTAGGAAAACATGGTCTTGAGAAGTTGGAGGAATTCCATGAGCACATCAATAAGGTTATGGGCAGCATTAGGTTCATGGAGTTGGAACGTGATGGGATGCTTCTTGTCCTAAATGTCCTTCTTTCTAGGAAACATGATGGGTCCTTTTCTCAGCCAAGTTTTTAGGAAATCTACCTACATTGATATATATCTAAATGCCAATTCGCATCACCACCCATCACAAAAATTAGGTGTTTTGAAAACTCGCCACATGAAGCCATGCGAATTTGTGACAACGAGCACTTGGAAGATGAGATCAACACTTGATGAAAATCTTTAAGAAAAATGATTACAAAGGAAAACAAATTTTTAGGGATTTTAAATTGGCAAAAGGTACACTTATTTGTTCTCGGGTTAAGGAGGAAGAAAATAGTAGGCATGTTGCTTTTCTCCCTTACGTTAAAGGGATTTCTTATAGAATTTTAAAAACTCTAAAGAGGCTGAACATTAATACAAGTTTCTTGCCACATAGAAAACTCAAGAGGCTGACTATGTCTTCAAAAGACAATTTGGAACCTACTCTTAGAAGTGGTGTTTATAAAATCAATTGGTCTTGTAGTAAGGCATGCATAGGCGAGATGGGTGGTTTTGTTAACGCTCCAGGTTAAAGAACATGTGACTGACATAAGAAATGAAAGATTGGTTAAGTCGGCTTTAGCCAAGCATTCATTTAAGTTTGAGCACCACATTCATCTTGAGAACACCAAAGTGTTTGTTTTCAAGGATCACTATTTTAAATGCCGTTTGAGAGAGGTAGTGAAAATTTATGACAACTTGAATAGAGATGAAGGCTCGGAATTACACCAATCATGGAAACTGATTGTGAACTTAATCAGAAAGCCCCCTAGAGAGGTCCTCCATTAAGCCTAGATGCTTGCTTTTTCATAGGTTTAGTGATTATTCGGGTGTCCATAGGGAGTGTTCGGCTCTTTTATGGATGGTTCTTATGGGATTAGGTTTCCTCCCATTAAAATGCTTTTAGGATATGATTTTACAATCTTTTTGTAATTTAAAATTTCTTTTATTAAAATAGAGTTTTGAATAAAAGTCAAAATCTAACTAGCTCTTTTAATTTTTTGTTTGTTTAAGGTTAATATTTAATTATTTTGTAATAGTGAGCGAAGTTTGGTTGGGTCAATAATTTTTATGACTTATTATTAGATTATTGACAATTGTCTATAAGATTGGTGAATTTCTTAGAATGTCTTAAATTATAAAATATTTTGAATAAATTTAATTTATAATTTTTATTATTAATTAGTTGTAAGTAGTAATTTAAAAAATCATTTAATAATATAATTTAATCCTTTTCTCATTTTATTAACTACTTGACATCTTATCTCATTTTAAAAAGGAATCTAAATCTGCACTTTATCATCATTGTGTTCTCATCGATGATGGATCATGAGTGTGATCGAAATGTTGATAAAATAAATTACACGGTTTTATTCCAAAAACTCTTTTTCTAATAAACAATAATTTAATTATTGGTTTGGTCAATTATTTTTGCTCACATGTCTATGTTTGAATTTATATCACACCCAATGTTACGCGGGACGTGCACCCTCCTTTTCGGCCGCCCAGACGTGCCTGGGATGTCCTGGGACCTAGGGATGTGGACGAGATGTTTCCCAAGCCCTAGAATTTTTAAAAAGAGGGACGTCCCCTAAGGTCAAGGGATGCACTCGGGATGTCTTGAGTGCTTGAGAGAGATCGGGGGCGACACGGGGATGTTGTGATGTCCCCAGGACGTATGAGGATGTCACGACGTCCCTTACGTCTTCCCTCTTCTAAATATTAAAAAAACAAAAAAACTTAAAGCTAAAGCTAAAGTTTTATTCTTTTATTTATTCTAATATGTCATTGCTTTATACGTCCAGGGACATCACGACATCCCCTATGTTGTCCCTCTTCTAAATAAAAAAAAAAAAAAACTAAACTTAAAGCTAAAGCTAAAGTTTTATTCTTTTATTTATTCTAATATGTCATTGCTTTACCCTAACCCTAAAAGCCTCTAAAAAACTTATAAAAAGCACATCTCACACTCATTGTAATAAGGAGCAACGAGGATTGGTTGATATCTCCTTTGCAAATGTAGATGATGTTGATACAGATACTTCTAGTGAAGAGTGGTTCGTGAGTGTTCCTTCAGAGGACTCTGATAGTGATTATTGAGTTGCCATTTTGGTTATGTAATATCATATATGTACTTTTGAGTTATGACTATGAGTCTATGACATAATATTTAATAACATATGTAGTTGTACTCTTCTCATGTTGATTATTGAAGACTTGTTGTTTTTAATTTTCATTGTCATATTGAACATTGAATATATAGCATTTTGGGCCTTGGCTTATGTGATGAATAATTGGATTAATCATTATTCAAACTTTCAGTGTTAAGTCTTAGTTTATGGAATTATTTATGTTATATTTGTAAAATTAATAAATTATATATATATTTTTATCAGCCGTCCCTTTACCGTCCCCCTGCCATCCCCAAAATTTGAAAAAAAATTGCCATCTTGGAAACCCCGTTCCTACGTCTTGCCGTCCCAGGAGTCTTAGGTAACTATGATCACACTATAGTGTGTGTGTGTTTGTGTTTTGATTGACCGAAGTATTGCATTTTATCTCAACATCCTTAACATTTTGTCTTGGAGGGACCGGACGACTTGGCACAACCTCAAGGCTCCTAGTTGCGGGCGAGTCCAACACTCGAGTCCTTGAGCGATGCGGTTGACGCCCCAACCTACCACACTTTGCATTTGAATTAGGATTGACCTTGTGACCTAGTGGTCACCAATCGCAATGGCATATCATTGAGGCCAACCTCGGGGTGAAATTTTGGATGGTCAATGCTTTTATTATACAAGAGCTATGAACTAGAGTGGTGGAGGAGAACCTTCTCAAAGTGGGACATAGGGGTGGGCTTGGGTCCTTAATGTGTGCCAAGGGATCCACATTCAAAGCGCCTTCTTTGTGCTATAGTTGGTTTACATGACCACTTATTGAAAGTGTCCAATGGACTCAATGAGAATGGAACTTGGGTTGATGATTACTTGTAACTCACCAATAGCCCAAGACCTTGAGTCCTCACACCATAGTATATTATTTATAGTATAGATGGTTAAAATTAGTGGTTTTGTAATGGCCCCATGGATAGGATTTGTTAATGTGATAAGCATGGTTGAGAGAAATATTTTCATGGAAAGCTGTCATATTTTTTTCATGATTTACATTCTAATTGGGGGTGTAATTTTTGACTCTCTATTTGTATTTTGTGGCCTGGATGGGAAGTTTGATCTTATGCTATTTTATGGGTGTCAATGACTCATAGTTGTAAGGGAAACCATTATGGGTTGTATTCTTGCCCATGGTTTTGGCACCCATGGTAATGTAATACTGCTCTTGATGTGCCCACATATACTCGCACATGCTTTAGGGAAAATGGGACTTTGAAGTACATTATTGTATTGTAAATGACCGCGTTAATGCAATAATGAAGAAAATTGTTGTGCTAGGCTTTTTCTGAAAGGGTTTTCCTTGGTGAAATCTTGTGTATTGTGTATCTTGTGTGTGCCAGTTTCCTATTCATTTTTAGCTTAAAGGTTCTGTTAAACTTAATATTGCTTCTGCTCTATAAGCTTATACGTTAATTTCTCTTCAATCCTAGATGGTAGGATCATAACAAAGGTTTGGTCTATGTCAACAAACTATGCAATGTATAAATATTCCCTTGATGTAAGAATAAAATATTGATGCAGATACAATATTTCCATCATTTGGTATCAGAGCATACAAAGATCCAAGACAATTTTTTTGAAATAGTAGTGGCCTCAGGTCATCCATAAAACTGCAACATAAATAGCTAAGTATATGCAGATCTGAGGAAGCTTGGCATATTTGAATTTATTGAAAAACATAATTTATATGATGCATTACAGGGCATGGCAGAAGCTCTGATGAATTTAAATCTAAAAAGAGTTGTAGTTGTATTTGTCTAGCAGCGAAAGCTGTATTTTAATCTTTTATGCCATTGAAGAAGTGTCCAAATCCAAAGAGTAGCCTATGAGAGGTGAATAACCGCAACTGTAGAAAATGACAAAATGCATGAAGAGGGCTGAGTTTCTGATTTTTCTGGCATGGTGTGGTGAGTGTGGAAGACATTCGGAGGACTGTTTGGTAAGGTGCTTCTGCTGTGCTTGCTGAGTGAAGCGTGGGATTACAGAGGTGCAACAAAGGTGAAATAAAAATGTAACTTCAAAGTGCAACCATGCATGAGTAGCATCTGTAACAGAGGTGCAACAAAGGTGAAATAAAAATGTAACTTCAAAGTGCAACCATGCATGAGTAGCATCTGTAACAGAGGTGTGAAGGAGGCATTTTATGCATGGAGTGTCAATTGCGGAAGCATGACATTGTGCATTGATGAGGAGTAGAGGATCTTGGAATAATGTAGGAGTGAGGTGCCATATAAAGGCATGCTCAGAGCGTTTGCAGAAGTGGCAGATGCAAAGTGCAGTCTATTTTTTTATTGTGAAGTTTTAAGATTTTGTAAAAGATTTAGAACTAATTAAGATTTTATAAAGTTTAACTAAAACATTATAAAATTTGATCAAATTTATTTTTTTATTGTGAAGTTTTAAGATTTTGTAAAAGATTTAGAACTGATTAAGATTTTATAAAGTTTAACTAAAACATAAAATTTGATCAAATTTTTCTTTTCAAGTTACTGGATCCAATTAATTTGATATCTCGATCCAGATTGAATTTTCTGGTAAAATTTTATGAGCATGAGTAAAATAGCTTTTAAAAATATTTGGTGTTTGGGTTTTTCCTTTAGCTCTTACGATGAGTTGGATTTAATTGTTTTTCTGCAAAAAGATTCATTAAATGTTGTTTTGTGAACACATCAGTTGAGTTTTGGAAATGGAAGCATTATTGGTGGTACCAGACATCCTTACAAACATTGTTTTTTGATTGACGGGGTGATCTTTTCCTTGTAGAAGATAATTATTGTTGGAAAAATTGATGGTTGAGATTTCCACATTTGGCAAGTCACCAGTGCGAAGAAAACTCTAAAGCAGATGTTATTTGGATGCAAGTTGAAGAAAGATGAGACACTGCTCATAAGTGAGAATTGTTCAAGATTCTGCTCTTTCTGTATACAATGAAAACCCTCCCCATGAGGATAGTGAGGAGGAATAGGTTTACTAAACTGAACTGTAAACTTGGCATTGTGAATAGAGTTCACAGGATGCTGTTTTGTGAGATCACTATGTGTTATTCAATGAGGCCAAACTCCCACCATAGATAAAATCAAAAGTGTTAATGTTCAGTGATGTCCAGTTCCCACTGGAGGATTTCAGTGAGGTCCACTCCCACTACTGTTTTAACTTTTTGGCAAATAGTTGAGTGTCCTTGTTTACACAGGTGTGCGTATTGATCTGTTGTGGACAACCGTGTGTTCCTATTCACACAGTTGTGTGTATGAATTATAAAGTCTGTCCTAGTACATGCATTTTGATGTTTCTCATTGAACGGATGAATGTGTTTTAGTTCATCAATTGATTGTTAGTGTATTGGACAGTATATGCGTCACAGTCTACACATGAAGATCACTCGCCCATTCTTGGGACTATGATGTAACAAGATATATATATATATATATATATATATATATATATATATATGGTTGGTAAACAAGGGTTGAAGGGTCCCTTTCCCTTTGTTTCACTTTTATAATCACTGGAGCGACAACCGGTCTGGGACACAATCGGGGGCCCCAGATCCCCAAGACCACACAACCTTGACAAAATGCTGTAACCCACAGATTGCAAGCCGTGCCAACCTTCGAGCATTACCCACAATCAAAATCGCCTCCTCTATCATGGAAACCACCCACACGATCCATTTGCAAATACTCACGGCCACAACCGGCCTCAAATGCCTCAGCGGGAATCGAACCTTGGTGGGCATAGAAACATCCAAATGACCCAATCAACTCACCCCCACCTCATTGGCAATACACCACAATATATTTATTTATAGTACATTTGGCTAAATTTAGTGGTTGTTATAACACCCTTGTAGGTAGGGTTGGCTATGGTGATAAGCATTGTTGAGGGGATGTATCATGTATCCTAGATAATAGTATCATAACAAAGGTTTGTTGTTGTTGTTTGTCAGAAAACTATGACATGTATAAATATTCTCTTTATGTGTGAATAAAATATTGATATAGGTGCAATATTTCTAACAGTCTAGTGGGTTTGAGCAGTAGTGTATCATTTACCTTTGAACAAATCTATTTCCTGTCTTTATGCTCTTGTAAAAGAGATCCATAGAATGAGCTCTCGATCTGTCATATTTCGTCATTCTTAAACTATTATTGAATGTTGAAGGAGATACAAATTTTTGATTTTGTTTCTTTCCACACACATCTTTCTCCAGTTTTTTATCTTTCTAAACATTATGGATTGGGAAGCTTCACATCTTCTCCAGAAACAACTAAATGTTATGGATTGTGGAAGCTTAAAGTATTTAATAGTTTCAAACCTTATTCAAGCTTTCAATTGATGAGACTAGGTGCATCACACTTTCCAGCCAAGCTTATGACATTTTAGGGCTGTTATAATGCCTCCTATTAGTTATATTTCTGAAACATACAACAACATAGGAAAATTCATGTTTATGGATATATGCGAAATGCCTAGATTACATAATAGGAGTGTGAAGATGCAAAAAGCAAATGAAACAAAATATCTAGTAACGCTTGGTTAACTGATTACAATTTCATGGGACTAGAAATACTTACAAAATTAACAAAATGTGGGAATTCTTAATGCAAGGTCAATAGAAACTTAATAAAAGATACATCTAGTAATGCCTTTTATCGTGTCAGAACTGCAAATAAAAATATGAGCCCCTGAAGTAGGAAGGGTATTGCCATTAAAGTCTCATAAAATTATAAATTTAAAAAGCATTTGCATACTTATTGAAATTTAAAAACTTTCATACTATTGAACGTTTTAATATCATACAAAAATTCATAAGAACATGAAATTGAAATTTAATACTCATACTTCCAATACTTTGAGAATTGAGACTTGAGTTTGTATTGATTCATAATGTTCAAAACATAATAGTTAATAACTTAATACATTCAAGTTCTCAACTTGCTTCACTTTCAGTTTCCTAGGCCTAAAAGCCTAGAACATATCATCTAGATGATCCTCAAAATCATCTTCATGGATGGCACTTGCAGCTCCACTCCCACTAGCTCCATTGTCGAACCCTTGTGAAGGGCTCCTGGAAGTTCGTCATCAATGCCAAGTAGTGAAACATTAGACAAACAAGCAGCAAAAGCTTCAAAGTCCGTGGTTTCAGGTTGAATGTCCCAAAGCTTGTTAGGACCTCTAGTATACTCTTCCGTCTTATGCGTTAAGAGGCGCAAGTTGGAATGTACGTATACTAGATCCTCAGCCTTCTTGGATGCCAACATGGTGCATTTGGTTGAGTGGATGAAGCCATAAGTACTCTAGTTTCGCTCTGCAGAAGAATTACTAGCCACCTATCACAAAAACAAAGTATTATTAATATACAAAAAAGAGTGCTATCATCTTAAATTTTAATTCTTAATTGGTAATTAGAATATCAAATAACAAGTTACAAACTTCATACCTGTGAGAGCAATTTGATCGCAATAGGTCGTATGTACTTGGCATCATGGCCATGTACAATCCACCACTTGATTGGAGTCAAGGTGGCCTTGTCACAAAGAGCCTCTACCTCTCCCATGCTACCTTCTCCAGATACAAACATCCCCATCTCATTGTGGACTGCACTAGATATAGGTGGATCAGGAAACAACCTCCTGAATGTTGCCCTCGTCCCATTTGCAACCTCTTGGTCATCATATGGTCGTTGCCTACTAGGTAACCCAACTATTTCATTGTTGTAATATTTGGGATTTAAGGCATAAGCAAGGAGATGCAATGGGGTGGTCATTTTGTTCCACCTTTTCATGACCACACTTTTAACTTCATTATAAAACTTTTCCTCAGGGTCCTGCTCTTTGGCTTGTATGATATCTTTTATTTTCTCAAGCATGGAGTCAATGCCATCATAAATTTCTCCAATGCAAGCACTATCTTTGTCTACAAATCTGATCATACTTAGAACAGGCTCCGTGAAACTCAACAAATACTCAACTTTTGCCCACCAATCATCATCAAGGATCCATGCCTTTATCTTTTGGGCTCTCTCTGTATTTGCTTGCCTCCAGACGGTCCAAACATTGTCAATCACCATGCTACTCAAAGCATGTTTCACCTTCACAAGTCGTCTCAAGACGAGTGTGTGAGAGGCAAACCTAGTCTCAACAACCTATTAAAAAGGAATGAAAACAATTCAATAACAACACAAATTGAAATTGATTTAAAATTAAATATTAAAATGAAAAACTTAAAAACTTAAAAGTAAAACTTTATGACTCATGAGTTGTTCCCTTACCTTCAACAACTCCAACTTGAGAATCTTCTGAAAATGGCTTGAGACATGTGATGGTTGGTGACAAACATCTGAATCTCGTTTGCCTCCATGTAGATTTCCTCAATCCATGTGATTTTCCCAATCTTTTGCAACATCAAGATTTAGGGAGTGTATTGCACATGGTGTCCAAAATATGTGCTCATACCTACCCTCTACTATCAACCTCTTGCCTTGCAATTTTTTGCATTGTCGTGATGACTTGGACAACGTTCTGAGGGCCCATTGACTCAATAGCCTCAATTAGAATGTTTGCAATGAATTGGGCATCTTTTATTTCCCCCTCACAATCAACAACCTTCAGAAACATTGCCCCTTTAGGGCTTATTGCAATAATGTTGATAAGAGAGGTTGTTTCGGGAGTCTTTCCATCCATCCGAGATAATAGACACTCTGAATCCTTCCAAGAATCTCTAATGGTTGTAAAGATGTTTGTATGTGTTGCACTTCTTTTGCCAAAAGAGAAGTGTGCAAACCTTATTATAGTTGGGGCTTGTATACCCTGTGGTGCCTCATTAATGCCTCTCACCATCTGTTGCCAATATGGTGACCTCAACACATTGAATGGTAGCCCACATGCATAAATACACCGAGCCACCAATTCATTTGCAATTTCTCTCTTCTCCATGTTGAATGCTTTTTCTAAAGGCCCTTTTGTTCTCTTTCTTGATGGGGTATCTTCATCGAAAGGAGTTTCAACTGGAACAATTTCAACATTACTATCAATGAAAGGATGGAATGATGGTGGTGGTGTTGGTGGTTTTCCCATAGTCCTCTGCTGCAAAGAAATGGTTTTAGAGCGAGCTCTTGCAATTTCAAAGTTTGCCTCCTCTTGCTCTCTTAAGTACATAGCTATTTTATTCTTCTCCACCTTCTTACATGCTCTAATGCCCGTCCCCGATACCGCAGTTAGATGAGCTTTCAAACGGGTATACGAGGATTTAAATGTGGTGCCACAATGGGGGCATGTCCAAACACGGACACCACCACCGAGCAATGAGCTCTAGCACTTCCACATGCCTCCATAAAGGAGAATGAGGATCCATTTTCACTATCAGGCCACTCGGAACACTTCCTTGTGTTCCTCCCTCATTGCTTGCTTCCCCATGCCCCCTGAAGCTGAATTGGATGCCATGATTGTAGGTTTAATTTGTTTTAACCTACAATAAGAGATATTTTTAAAACATTGCTAAATAATTTAATTAAAAACAACAAATACAAATTAGACAATTAATTTGTTAACCCATACACGTCAATCTTTGATTTGATCACCAAGTTTGCCATAAATGGTGCGAGGTGAGAGCATACATAGAGGGTAGACGTTTAAGTTTTTAATGAATTCAATTTAAAACTTTAAAATAAAAAAACAAACACATTACTAATTAAAAAAAATAGTTAAACCCTAGGGTCCTACATGTTAATCTTTGATTCGATCACCAAGTTTGCCATAAATGGTGCGAGGTGAGAGCATACACAAAGGGTAGACGTTTAAGTTTTTAATGAATTCAATTTAAAACTTTAAAATAAAAAACAAACAAATATCTAATTAAAAAAAATTAAACATTTAGGGCCTACATGTCAATCTCTGATTCTAATCACCAAGTTCGCCATAAATGGTGCGAGGTGAGAGCATACACAGAGGGTAGATGTTTAAGTTTTTAATGAATTCAATTTAAAACTTTAAAATAAAAAAAATGAACACATTACTAATTAAAAAAACTAGTTAAACCCTAGGGCCTACACGTCAATCTTTGATTCTGATCACCAAGTTTGCCATAAATGGTGTGAGGTGAGAGCATACATAGAGGGTAAACGTTTAAGTTTTTAATGAATTCAATTTAAAACTTTAAAAAAAAAAAATGAACACATAACTAATTAAAAAAATTAAATAGTTAGCCCTACATGTCAATCTCTCGATTTTGATCACCAAGTTTGCCATAAATGGTGTGAGGTGAGAGCATACACAAAGGGTAGACGTTTAATAAATAGAACTTCAATACTAAACTTTAAATACAAAAAAATTAATTAATATTTTAAAAAACGTAAAATAAATAAATATTAAAAATAAAATAGATCATGATCAATAATCATGAATGATGTGTTTGAAACACATCATTCATGATCATTGATCACATACTAGTTTGATTATTACATACAAAACATTGATCAAAAGATTTAAAAAAATGGATGCATGAAAAATACCTGAAAATAATCCTCCTTGTTGTTTGTAGACTTGTAGTTGATCCTTCTCCTTCTCTCTCTCTCCTTCAAGCTCTCTCTCTCTCTCTCTCTTTCCTTCAAGCTCTCTCTCTCTCTCTTTCCTCTCTCTTCTCTCTCTCTCTCTCTCCTCTCTCAAGCTCAAACTTTCAAAAATGCTGAATCTTCTCTCTCTCCTTCAAGCTCAAAATTAGCAAAATACCAAAATATGAGTGTGTGAATTAACAAGAGGGGTTGGGTGTATAAATAGGTTTTTTTTGGGGGGTCTTTTAGGGTTAAATTAGGTTTAGGTTACTTTAGTTTTATGGGAGGGGCAGGGGATTGTTTTTCCATTTACCCTATTCAGTGTTCAAATTGTACATCTCTAGGTTTCAGCCCTTTGCCAAACTTGTGATACACGTTACGACATTTCCAGAGAATTCATGCAGGCTTACTGTTACTGGACTGAGTTGGAAAGCGAGAGAACTAATTTTGTTGGGGTTTGTGAAAATACCCAGTGTCCGGATTCAATTTTCCATCAGTCACTTGTCTTCAATCCATCCATAATATTATGTTATTCATCTTTCTGTTACCATAGACTGATTCTGGATTCATGCGGTGATAACTCGGGATTAATGCTATTACCATATATTGATTCTAGATTCGTGTGGTTTCGTTTATGATAGACTGATTCTAGATTCTTTCCGTTAACATAGACTGGTTCCAGATTTCTGCAATAACCACAGACTTTTCTAGACTGGTGTTGGTCTTAATTTATTTTCAGTCAAGTTGACCGGACCTTGCTAGCTATGGGTTTCAGGGAAGGGGTGAGGGGCGGCTATGGGTACAATTTGAAAAAGTGAGGAGTTTCCATGAGAAAGTTTAATTAAATTTGATCCGACAGGAATGGATTGTTTTATTTTGATTACTATATTGGTTTCCTATGGAACAGAGTCAATTAAGCATAATGGTTGTTTGAAAGAAATATCAATGGTGAATAGAGGCAAGGGCCCAAAAATTAAGATTACAGAATGTGGAATCATTGTATTGGATCTAATTTTCTCAACCAACATCAAGAAAATAACCCCTTTAATGTATGCCCAATTGTGTGCGATAAACTTGATCCTGATATCTAACATCTATAGAGAAATTTAGAGTCATGAGCGTATGTAAGAGTTGAAGTTGGACTCTGTGGAGAGGATTCCTAGGCAAAGTGTAGGAGGCTACTACTATTATATTGTTCCCTCTGTATGTCATGATTTGCATTTTGGCAGCATCATAGAATGTTTGTAGGTCTTAAATATGTAGTTGGAGTCCTGCAGCTGTATGTGACATAAATTTGATGTTAGAAAAACATTCTCACATACAAAAGCATCATGGATGCTGTTTGTGTTAGCAGATGAACAATGAAGGAACAAGTATGTATTGCTGAAGACACTGTCCATAATGGATGTAGCAGAGATATATTTATACACGAGGGTGGTTACATTTAGTTGTGATCAGTTAGAGGCAGTTCCGACTGCATAACTGAACCATTCAGTATAAATATTCAACAGTTTGTATGCCACCGTGCCTCGAAGAGTTGTGGACATGTTTCATGTGAGGTCATTACCAAATAAGGCCATCACCCTAGTGATAATATTTAATGGAATTTGATACTCTCTAGATCATACTTACCATGTTTGAAAAGTTTGGGTTGTTTGAACGGGAAAAAAGTTTAAAAGTTTGGGATTTTGCAAAAGGTTCGATTTGGTTGGATTTTTTTTTTCAAATTTAAAATATATATGAAGAATAATAATCATCCATATTTAAAAAAATTTACACAAACATAATCAAACATGCAAGTATGCTAAAAAAGATAAATGCATGGCAAAATCCATTAGAACATTAAACTTCATACATATGAAATATAGCGATAATAATTATCTATTGTTTAAACTTCTGAAGGTGCGTTAACTAAAAATATGAATGACATTTTAAACATCTGCAACATCAAACCCTCCTTTATCAAAAGTATTTCTAGCATCTTCATCTAATCCTACAGTAGTAGGCTTATCAACATCATCATTTTCTTACATCTCCAAAACATGTATCTCCAAAGCTAGAGTTATCATCTTCATTTGCAAGATAGTAAGCAATTGTAAATTGCTATGGACAAACAAGATCAAAGTTGTTGAGCCCCTAGTCAATTTGTCTTGTTTGTGTGAATTAAATCATGTGTACTCCGTTTTCTTTCACATCTAGGTGATGTGAATTCTGTACCCAAGTTTTTCTATAGATCAAGATATTGGAATATTGGTTGAGGATTTGCACTATGGAGTACAAGACCCACATGTCTGCCACAATATAGATGGTTCCCACTTCATCTTGCTCACCTTTGCTTCCTTGTAGCCACACATTTTATGTTTGTCCTTGAAAATAGTAAGCTGCTCTCTTGTTACTTCTTTCACATCTTTATTAGGAACCAATCTGTCTGTTGTTGCAAATATGCCTTTCTTTCTCCTCATTTGCATCATGATTTACCTCCTACTAATTTCGGATCTAAATAGTAGGCTGCCACATGCAGAGGATGATGTAGCAAGAACCATTGTTTATCCACAATTTCCCACATATGCTCGACTTTGTCAACATCATATGCTAGTAGCTTTTGGATTTCTTCCTTTGCTCTATCCATGCCCTCATACACAAATTCAATGCAAGATTTAATGCCATTGCCCATAGTCAAAATTCAAACAAGTAGTTCAAAGTTCAAACACATTTATGATCTTCTTGGCCCTCTCCCAAAATGTGCCCGCTAAGATAATTCTTTCAATTTTTTTTAATGGATTTCCTTGGAAAGTTTGACTTTGTCCACTCATCAGTAATCACCACTTATCTTAATGCTGTCCTCTCTAGTACCTCCCTTCGCAAAAATGAAGTTGCTGGCAAATCTTGTTTCATTAGGGGAAGGAAGCTCACGCTTTTCAAAGGAGCAATACAGTTCAATGTCAAGCGGCGATTGAGGATAAACTTAGAATTTTGTTTTCCTTCAGTCATGACATTACTTACCCACTCTAATTTGATAGATCTTCAAGTACACGTTGTCCAAAAGAGATGAGGAAATCTATTGATGAGTTTATCACCTGCTCCTTTCTAATGTGCTGCATGGCGGATTCGATGCATTTGAAAATGAAAAGAGAAGTTTTCTTTTTATTACTTGTATCAAGTGATATTATAAACATGGCACCTTGAGGAGATATTGCCAAAATATTTAGGAGCCCTTACCTTGAATTGGAGCATCCATCACTTACTCTTGTGTAAACTGTTTTTTTTTCCAAATTTTCATCATGTCATCATTTCATCTAGCTCACTGGTTATGGCTATCACCTCCTCTTCAAGAAGACAAGTTCTTAGTCTTTCATAATAGAGCAACTTGTAACCCTTCCCAAGTTCAAGAGATGCATCTATGAAGGATTTGAAACGTGGACAATGGATAATGTATATGATGACCCAAGATGACCATCGTCGGTGATCCCCATCATGCAACGACGATCCATCATGATCCCCCATATGTATATATATGTCTATATAGTTGGCTCCCCTCCAGCCTGGCTCGGCCCGACCGGTTAATATTGTATTGTATTGTGTTGTGTTGTGCATGCAGCGATTCATCCATCATGCAGCGTATATAAGAGAGACGACCCATGACTCGGTGGGATAGAGTAGATGACCGCTCCCCATCATGTGTGTTCGATCCGGGCCATGGCGATCCTCGGTGCCCCATTACTTTAGCCGCCAACCTGTCTACATCACTTTTTTGTTGTGGTCTACCTGTGGACTTCATTGAACCTTGTGACTTTTCAACTCCACCGACACTTCCACTTCTTTGGGGAAATGGTGATGGAGAGCAACTTAATGTATTGAACATCGTTTCACATCTGAGAATCCTCCAAGGTAATGCTACTAAACTCTAGTTACACTTCTGGGGAAATGGTGATGGAGAGCAACTTGATGTATTGAACATCGTTTCACATCTGAGAATCCTCCAAGGTAATGCTACTAAACTCTAGTTACACTTCCTGTGATATGGCCATTGTACAAATTGCATCTCATTTTTTTAATACTTTTATCATCTTTTTGGACAATGTATTTCATCTCCGGTGGGTGGCTACTTCTAGACATGCTGTTGAATAGGTGATTGTAGGACACACTAAAACATTTCTTTTTGTTGCAGATCTTGCCCTTCGCCGTCCAACTGTTCCCTCAAAGTTCGAGGACCTGTAAATGTTCCATTTGTTATATATTTTTATATTGTAAAAGACTATTAATTTATGAAAGCAATATATATTATAATATCATACCTTATAAATATTAAATTTAGAATTGAAATTTATAGTGGAAGAGACAAATAATAAAATTTTAAACTAACATTTTATTTAAATTTTAAACTAAACACAAACTAAACAAAATCTTTCAAAATCTAACGAACCTAAATATAACAAAATAAAATCTAACTAAATGCAAAGTAAACTAAATCTAACTAGTTACTAAATACATTATAAAATCTTACTATAAAAACTTATGTGATCGATGATATCTTACAGTTTACCCTATCTCCAAGCCTCTAACTTTCAAATGCAGCTGTAGATTAGGGACAGATAACGACTCAACGGGATGAAGGGATCTTCATTTGATGGAGCTTGATACCTGACAAAACCAGAAAACAGTGATATGAAACCAGTATATGCAGATATTGGCCTGTAAAGCGCAGATATCGGTAAATGTGAAAATGGCCTGTGAAGATGAAAACAGCTTGACAGATTTGCAATGGGCACTGAGGATTGACGAATGAGGATAGATTTGCAGAATTTTTGGTCAGAACACGTTTGAAGTCAAAATAGAATTTCAAATGCACAAGGTGACAGTAGTTCATTATAGTTACGTTTTAGGTTTTTGTTTAAAGTTTGTAGTGATTTTTTAATTAATTTTTATCAAAAATACAAAAAGAATATTCAAAATTCTTTGAACTTGAACGAACATATTCGGTTTCCTAGAAGTTTGGTCTGAACCGACTTTTGACCATATTTGGGATAGGTATCGACTGGGAACTATGAAAATGTGAACATGAGGGCCACTAGATTAAGGTCATTTTTTCTTAGTAGTGTGCAAATAATAATACAATTCAGTAAAAATATATATAAATAACTATGGTTTTTTGCCATTTCTGTAAAACCAAATTTGTCACACCTTTAGTTTCAATATATTTATCATTTGCCATATATTCTGATTTCCTACAATCCTTCTTTAGCTGGCGCTGTCTTGTGTATTTCCTGAGATCCAGGTTAGCCTTGATGTTTGTTTTTCTCAAGATGTATGCTCTAAAATAGGCAATTATTTTCAAGCTAAATGTCTGCTGTTGTAGGACTTGTTTACTAGTAGCTTTTAGGAAACGCCTTGGTAATGCTTTTTTTTTTTGTCATCTATCAGAGCCACTATTTTTCAATCAAAATGCTGCTTTAATTATATTATTATTTTTAACCATTATGGTTTTGTGATCGAGACGTGTTTGAGTTTAAATAATTTATGTGCAGGGTGATGACAGTGAGCTTTCACAAGTATGGTGACATGTTTTTCCCTGGAACAGGTGATGTTAAGGTATGTTAATTTACCCTGTAACATATACTACCTGGTAATTTTTTTAAAGGAAAGGATTTTGATTGCAAAAATGTCTTTACGGTGTGCTGGATTTGTATAATTTAAAAGAAGCCATTGCGCACATCCTGAAGCAGAATGAAGTTTCTTAGCTTTGGATTCTTTTTATTAAAATTGAATTCAATGTGTGGTTGGTATACTATTTGAAGGCTTCACTTGAACCCAAAAACATAATGAGGATTCTATGTCCTGTCTGCGTTGTCATTCAAACATAGAGCTTGATATATGAAGTAAAGCTGTATTGTCCGTGTTATCCCACAGTTAACAGGTTTAGATGTAGTTGAAGGAATTCAAGTAACTAATCTTCCCTGGTATTGTCTAGTTCTGTTCTGGAGGTGTAACAATGTAAAAGCATGTTCTTTTCTTAGATATTGTCACTGGGGATCTTATGTGGGTCAATTTTATGTATATGCTGTGAAATGTCATAATTGGCCCTTTGTGCCACTATGTGTGCATATGGGCTGCTTGTACATTGTAAGTAGTAGTAAATGATATCAATGTTATCACACAGTTGACAGGTTTAGATGTAGCTGCATGACATTTAAGTACTTCATCTTCATTGACACTGTTTAGTTCTAGAGGCTTTCAAGTGGTGTAACAATGCAAAAACACGCTCTTTGCTTAGGTGTCACCAATAGGGACCTTACGTGGGTCATTTTTATGCATATGCTGTGAAATGTCCTAATTGGACTTTTGTGACACTGTGTGCCTACAAAATTATGTCTACAGTCTGCTTTTGCATTGCTAAGTAGTAGTAAATTATGAACCACTCGATTGATTTCTCAATCGAGCCCCCCATAGATAAGATATAATCATATATATAGGGAGGGGAGCCCTATATTCCATGGACACAATGAATCAAATGAATCAATGTTCTACCCTGCTGAGCTAATGAATCAATGTTATTACATACTAAATATTTTGTGTCTAGAACATAAATTTCTCCTTTATCTATTATAGCATGTCATAGCTGTACATTGCAAAGGAATTACAACCTATTACAGATTTTAATGTTTTTATTGCCTTTACAAGAAGTTACAATATAATAGTAGAATCTTTTCTTTCTTGTTATGTGGCCATGGTCAAAGTAGAATCTTGTGTCCCATGGTTAATCACATTGACCATAAGTTTGATGTTTGTACGAAAGGAAAGATATATGTCTTTTGTAGTGTAATCTCTAACATAAATATTGGAAGAATAAATGAAACATTAGAAGGCTTGGAAGTTAGTACAAATCAAACATTTTATGCAAGAATGCTTGGATGCATGGCTTTGTAGAGTAAGCTTGTTATCTCAAATTTGCCCCCTGGCAAAAGTGATCAAACACGGCCCCTGTGCAGGAAGAAATCCAAAGGACGGCTCCGTCGCACGAGTCCACGCTTCAAATCCAACAAATAGGTTGCAGGCAGGCTCTATAATGGATGCAGCAGGGTCGGGAAGGAGGCAAACAGTGTCAAAGAAATCCAGAGGCCGTAAGGGAAGAAATGGAGGAAAAACTCGAAGGCTTCGGGCTCTGCGAATGGTTCAGAACGAACCCAAAATTGGCTAAGTATGGGAGAATCAGCGGAAGCCTCCACGTGCCTCAGTGGCGCATCTCTAAAGATTAAACTCAAAAAGGCAAACTCGAACAAGTGCCAGGCTTCCACGTGTCCCAGAGTAAAAAAGGTGAATTTCGGGCCCAAAATGATTAAGTATAGCAGACCAGGTGGAAGCCTCCACGTGTTCAAACAACGCACCTTCAAGGGGCAAAGCAAAAGGTGATTCCCAGACGAGCGCGGAGCTTCCACGTGTCTCAGGCCCAAAAGGATAGAGCCGGATGTTGAAAAGTCCAAACAAGTGGAAGGAAACACGTGTTGCATCGGCACAATTTCAAGATGGGAGCCAAAGGCGGAGACTCAAACTTGCGCCAGCCCTCCACATGGCCAATGGTCAATAGAGGTCATATTCAAAAGCTGGCCTAAATTGGTTAAGTTTAAGAGTGCAGGCGGAAGGCGCCACATGTCTTAACGACGCTCCCTCAAAGGTAAAATCTTGAGCAGGTTTCCAAGTGAGCGCGGACCTTCCACGTGTCCCAGGTCCAAAAGGGGACAGGGTCGGGGTTGAAAAGTCAAAATAGGGCAAAGGCTAGCGGAAAGAGCCAAGTGTCAGTAGCGGCACTACTTCAAAAGTAAAATTTGAAGCGGTCCCCAAACACGCGCCAGCCCTCCACATGTCCAATTTCCAAAAGACCCGTTTTGTTAACCGGTTCCCGCCATTTTGGTTGGGCCCGACTCAAATATTCAAATGAGCATATCTTTTGATTCAGTGCTCGAAATCCGACAAATTTGGCACCGTTGGAAAGATCTCGACCTCGTCCACGCCATGGAGATCTGAAACTTTAATTTTGAAGAAGTTAGGTGGGGAAAAATGAAAAACGTCTTCATGCCATTAATATAAGATCTATTTGCTCCAACAACCAGATCGGATTTGATCTGATCCGCCGTTCTTCCTCCTTCAATGCGCCGAACAAGTAATCGATGTAGACATGATAGATTTGGGGCGGATTTGCAGGAGAGCATTAATGGCGGTAGCTGAGCTTGAATTAGTTTTCCGCCTCTCTCTCCTTCTTCTCTCTGTGTTGAATCTATAAAGGAAGGGTCGGGGCTCATTGTAAAAGGTTGGACATTTTTGTTTTGCACTCTCCCTTCTTCCCTTGTCTATAAGTGAATTTGTGGAGTTTCTAAACCTCCCATTCAAGTTGTAATGCAAGATTTTGCCTCTTGGCCATTGTAATGTCATTGTATCGATTTTTAGAGCAATAATATATGTCTGTGGATGATTCTCGACCCTCTCATGTGTTTATTGTTGTCTTCGATCTCTCATTGCAGTTTGGTTATTTGTGCTTGGCGTTTGCATTGCATTTTTATGGTTTGTGTTAGCTTAATGAGTGTTTAACATTCCTTTGGTGCATCACCTCATTAGCTTAGGTTTATTTTCTTGCATCTTCTCAACCCTGTCTCCTTGGTAAAATAGAGTAGATTTAAAATAGATCCTCTGCAATTTATTTGTATGCACACAACAGAGGAATAGGAACCGGCCTTAATCCGGAGAGCTCTCTCAATTCGCAAGGTCCCACACTTTGAGAGATGCTCCATGTTGTGCAATCACACTGAGAGTCTCAACCCATTTGGTTGTAGGCATTCATGGGTGTTGTGATTCTGCACTAACAAGTAACTTTGCAGATGCTTGCAATATATTGTCAGCTTTAGAACTACTTATTGGCATCAATATATATCCATACTGACAATAATGTATAAAAAACCCATGTATCTGAGCCAAGTCTTACATGTATTCATTGTGTAGACCAGAAAAAACACCCACATAATATACTTATTTAATTGTCATATTATGCACTAATATCACACGTAAATGTAAAAAGAATAAATGAAACATGGCAAGGATTTGTACAAACCAAACATTTTATGCAAGAATGCTCGGATGCATGACTTTTTAGAGTACCCTTACGAATGCTTGCAATATATTGTTAGCTTTAGAAGTACTTATTGGCATCAATATCTAACCATGCTGACAGTAGTGTACGAGAAAGCCATGCATCTTAGCCAAGTTTTGCAAGTAGACACTGTGTAGATCAGAAAAAAAAACCCACATAATATACTTATTCAATTGTGATATTATTTAGTAATAATCACACCTATATTTAATATTTATGTATCCATTATCCTGAGTGTAAAATCTTGGAGATATGCAATCTACGAGCATTGGCTATCTAAACTAACTTACGATAGATGAAGAAAATGAGCTTTTGGGCATCATGTTTGTGTTTTAGCAACATTTGATGAAAATATCTGAGTTGTGAGTTGTGGTTGCTGTCATCAGCCTCTTTAATACTGTTACAAGGCATGTTGAAAGTTAACACCATGAAAGGGTGCCATCACTAGTTTATGGACATATCTTTAGGTATATCCTGGATACCATACACGATGGAATATGTTTTACCCTCTGTTTCAATTATCTTCAATAGCCACAATGACAACCACTGTCATCATCAATCGTTGCTTGATAATTGGACTATGTCATGCCATGTGCCAGTAGATACATTAGCCATCAAAAGGCTCATTTACCTTCCTGATATTCTAGTGAGGGACTCAAGTTTGAATAGGGCTTTATTCTGATGGGAACAATCATGTGATTCTTGTATCTACCATTACTTTAATCAAAAGGATTTTATGCAGAGCTTTCTTTAGAGTGTATACTTCCATAGTACCTTGTATTGAAAACAAGAGAGAATTTAATAGATATAGGGTTATCTAGCTTATCAACTGTTTCAGATTTGAACCATGGTAATTTTATTTCAATTGGCAACATGGATGGGATCTTATAGGAATCTTAGATCAGAGACATATATGAGAATGACTTTCTATTTTACCTTTTAGGAATGTGAAGCATAGTTCCAAAGTCAGACAAGGACTATGGATGGTTGATAAAAAATCCCACATTTTTATCGGGAGTGTCTTGCTTGGCGTTTTCCCTCCTCACGTTGCAACCGATTGGAACAAATGTGATGAGCTTCCTCTGTTAGTTTAAATGATGCACCTTGAAGAGCTACATATTGTTAAAATTCTAAAAGTTCACATATCCATCAGAATGAATGCCTAGAATCTAAGAACTATAGGGTCACCCTATATAAAAACTGAGCATAAACAGCAATTAAGTGATTTGTCAATGCACCTGATGTTAATATGTTAACGTTGCTCTCATAACCTTCAGGGAGATATTGAAAATGATCCTAACTTTGCAGTTTAGTGAAGGAGCCATTGTGGTCTCCATGATAGTGTGTTTTTTCCTTCGGTTATATGGAACATTGTACAGGTTTTCATATTACTAACAGGTTGCTTGATTCTCAGAGTTAGCTGGAGTTGATCATCAAGATGTAGATGACAACCTGTGCCTAGCTCAACTTTTACCAAGGTATAAAACTCAATTGCGTGTAGTATGTCATCAGCTATATTTACTAGGCCAGTTCTCCGGGAGTTTTATTGTATACTCTTATGATTGGATCTTTGGCACATGTATGCTGGCTATTCCATTGAAAATAAATAATCTTTGTATGCAACTTACCTCCAGTCTTTCTTTCTTAATATTATGACGTCAAATCTATCCTTAGTCCCTTTAGACAATTCACTAACATGTAAATGGTGATTGTGTAAAGCGTAGTTGCCAAATCGTCAATATCCTTTCTGCATCATGTGCACCAAAGTACATGATGCATTATAAGGCCCAAGTTTTACCTTCTATTGCTACATTGAATATTTTGTCCATTCATGCGTGGAAATTTCTCAAACAAATCAGGTAAGGAACCTGCGCCCATCCATGCATGGAAATCTCTCTAACAATTCATCTAAAAGACCTCCATCTATTCATGCAAGGAAATTTTCAACAAATATGTTGTAGGCCTTAGAGTTGAATTTTGGGAGCATTATCAGATCGAAATCATCCAACAAGTCCTTTTGATATCACAATGATATCTCAATCATCATTTGGACCTATTTATAACATCCATGTTTCTAATCATGAGATCATCTCTGTTATTACTAAAATAAAGGAAAATATCATCTTCTTGAACTAAAACCTAATTTTTGTTGACAAGGTTCACCTTTGATAATGAGCTTGTTTAATTCCTAATAGTCAAGCCCCATGATGCAAGAAACATTTATGATCCCAACATCAAGCATCTCACAAACCATGTGCTTTATCTCACTCTTTTCCTCATAGGGGTAGCCGTAGAGCAGATTATTTTTTTGGAATCAATAATTTGGATTGATCATATTCCCTAACTGAAGGAAAACCCTTGGGAATATCATGAAAAAACCTACCGTAATAGTTTCAGTAAGAGCCATTTTGAATCTCAAAGGATGATGGAAGCATTTAGCCCAAGCATTTGGACTTTATTTTCTTTGTCTTTGAGACAATTGCCTGTTTTGGTCCTACTAGGCATTGATGTTAGTAGTATCTTGAGACTGCTATTCTGCTTCAATTTTGTGACATCTCTATTGATCAACTTCCTCTATTCAGGTTCTCAGATGCGCCTTGCTTCTCGCCTCAAAGGAGGTTATCGATCATGCTATCCAAGAGGATATAAATAGATAGTATTTTTAGGCCACTTGGTTGTCTCCTCCACATCTTCTCAACCCCAAGTTGGCCTTATTTGGAGCATTTATAATTTTATTACAACTTGTAATTGACATCATCATTCGATTGGACTATCTCCATTGTCATTAGTCACAACTAACATGGCTTGAGAAATCCCCTTGGCCAAGCGAGGGTGTGCTCCCACTAGTTACGAGTTAAGACTAACAATCGCATTTGTTTGGGTATCGGGATCTGTTCTCTCAGCCCCCTCTAAGAGGTAGAGGCTAAGGAGAATTTTAATTTCAGGTTTCCTATCTATAATGAGATTCGAGGGAAATTCCATTGTCTTTTAAAGGTTTGTCTAGGTGATTCTTTGTCCATTTTCTTTCGGTATCTTGATCAAAAGTGCTTGGCCTTTTTATTTGGGAGTGTTCTTCTCAAATGTAATCCTTACAAGGGACCCCTAAAGTTGCCAGGTTGATTACTTCTTTCAGCCTAGTATAATTATTTTAGGTAGTAAGTGCCAATTGTATATAATTGAATCACACAGATCGGGATAGAGCAACAAGGCGGTGTTCCTCTTATAGAAACACAATAACACAGGAATACCAAGAATACGTGATATGATTAACAATAAGATAGCCTAATAAACAGGCACATAACAAGCTCCAAGAATGAAGGAGGAATGTGCAACAAAAAGTTGATGGGAAATAGAGAATAGAAAAGCCCGTGCAATGACAATAGCAAAATAGTTATTATGGTATTAATAAGCTATTAAGCTTATATAAACAATTATTCCAATACCCTCCTAAATGACTGAACTGGAAACAATGCCAAGCTTATCTCAAATTTTTAGAATTTTTCTTTAGACAAAGGTTTAGTCATTATATCAGCTGGTTGCTCAGAGGTAGGACAATAATAAAGACAAATGTCTTCATTAGTAACCAACTGTCAGATGTAGTGATGATGAACTTCAATGTGCTTTGTCCTAGCATGAAAAACTGGATTCTTCACCATATTTAGTACACTCTGGGTATCATAGTAGATAGGTGTAGGGGCTGATGAATCAAGTTGAAGATCCTCCAATATTGATTGAATCCACATCAACTCTCTACTTGCACTAACAAATGCTTTGTACTCTGCTTTAATAGAAGACAATGTTACGGTATTTTGAAGCTTACTTTGCCATGAAAGTCTCCTGAACCAAGAGTGAATACATAACTTGTTGTAGAGTTTCTAGAATCAACTGATTCTGCCCAATCTAAATTAGTATACCTTGTTAGCACAAAGTCAATAGATTGCTTATTTTGGTATGTGAAGTCAACATTGAGTGAGTAGGTAGCGACCAAGGTGGAAGGTTGACTTGAGTGTACAAAGTCCCTTCGAATCGTGGTTTGTACTACATGCGGGTTGTACTACGAGTTCTTTCTATAAAAGGAACCCATGGATTGTAAAGTTGTATGATTGTACATGATTGTAATCATTAGAGCTAGTGTGTGGTGACTGACATTGATGTAACAACGAATTTATTCCCAAGTAATAAAATACTAAGAGAGCTTTGCCTGTGGTTTTTTCCTGGTACATTTCCGGGTTTTCCACATAATATCTGTGTATGTGCTTTAAATCTGTTTGTTTCTTATTGCTTTCATTGTGATTGTTTCTCTCTACATTGGTTATTTTTCTAACAACTTATACATAATACCAAAGTGAGTACCTTTGACATTGATGTAACAACGAATTTATTCCCGAGTAATAAAATACTAAGAGAGTTTTGCCTGTGGTTTTTTCCTGGTACATTTCCAGGTTTTCCACATAATATCTGTGTATGTGCTTTAAATCTGTTTGTTTCTTATTGCTTTCATTGTGATTGTTTCTCTCTCTACACTGGTTATTTTTCTAACAACTTATACATAATATCAAAGTGAGTACCTTTGACATATCTAAGAACACGTTTTGCAACTTGCCAATGTTCTTCATGTGGTTTAGTCATGAAGCGAGAAAGATAACTTACTGCAAAACATAAATCTGGTCTAGTAGTAGTAAGATAAATCAAACTACCTACTAATTGCCGATACATTGTTTCATTGACTGTGGTGAATCAGTGTTAGTTGAGAGTTTTGTCCCAACTTCCATAGGTGTAGCTGTTGGATTACAATCATACATTCTAAATTTTTCTAACAAGGATTTGGCATATTTTGTTTGGGATACAAAAATTGTATAACCAAAATTGTAGCATTGCCAAAACTCTACACCTAGACAATATTGAAGCAGTCCTAGATCAGTCATTTCAAACACAAAACAAATGTCGGCTTTCACTGTTTAATCAAGTCATTACTGCTTCCGGTGATGGCAAGATCATCAACATAGACAACTAGAACCCTTTCATCACCAACCAATTTAACATAGAGAGTAGATTCTGCATCACATCTTTTAAAACTAGACTCTAAGATATTTATCAATTTTGAAATACTAGGCTCGAGGAGCCTACTTAAGTCCATACAAGGACTTAACTAACTTGCAAGAGAGATGTTCTTTTCCTGAAATCTGAAATCCCTTTGGTTGTGTCATGTATACTTTCTCCTCTAAGTCTCCATTTAGGAAAGCACTTTTCACATCCATCTGAAATACCTGCCAACCAAATTGAGCAGCAATAGTTATAACCATTTTGAATGTTACCATTTTAGCTGTAGGAGCAAATGTTTCGTCATAATCTACTCCCTCTTCTTGTGCATAACCATGTAGAAATACAATAACAAAGGAATACCAAGAATATGTGATACGATTAACAATAAGATAGCCTAATAAATAGGCACATAACAAGCTTCTATAATGAAGGAGGAAGGTGCAACAAGAAGTTAACGGGAAATAGAGAATAGAAAAGCCCGTGCAACCACAATAGCAAAATGGTTATAAGTTATAACAATATAACTATATTAACAACAATATTAATAAGCTATTAAGCTTATACAAACAATTATTCTAATACCTCTTTGTGTATTAGTGCTAGGGTATCCCAACCCCTTAGTCTTATTCTAGGTGGAGTGGATCTACTTTGTTTCGGCATCAAGGGCCTACCCTCATTTGCATCTTGAATCAAGGTGGCATGCACACATCGTTGGATTATTCTTTGCAAGCAGAAGTTCATCATCCATGGAGGGGTTCTAGGGAGAGAGTACCTGACTTCATCCTAGTATTGTTAAACTTGGCTGCTTCAATCTTGGACATTACCTTGTGAGCATTATCAGTCCCGCATTAACCCTTCCACATTGATAGATGAAGATGTCATTTGTTTGCTTGGTATGAGCCTTGCTATAGATATGAGACATTGTTGGTCTACTATTGTAATCTGTTGCTTTCATCTTCATCAATGCCGTGTTTCATGGAGGGTGCCCTTTCATAGGGCTATTTTAATCGTACAAAATTCTGGTGGTTTGGGGCTTGACCACTTTAGGTTTATCCCTATTTTTATGTTTACATTGCTTTAGTGCTTAGTGTTCAATTATTTTTAACATTTTAGGGTCTTTTTACCTTTATATTTATCTATTGTAATTGAATGTACCTTTTGAGTGACTTTAAATCATATGTGGACACTAATATAATTTCATTTTACCTTCATCATTCTAGGCTTCAATATTTTCCCGATTTCAAATATTTTCTTGATCACTATGTCGTTTTCCTTCGTTTTTGCAGCTTGATGTTCTTCTTCCTCTTCTCTAAGAAAATCCTGATCCCATACCACTTGTGATTCCTTATCTTCATCTTCATGGAAGTTTTCATCCCTCACAACATGTGGTGCTTCTTTAACTATCATCTTTATAGTGTGGGGATTTATTTTTCATGTCCATCGTCATTATTTTCCAAGCTCTCAAACAGTTTTTCTTCGGCTTTCACAAGGGCTTCCTCTACCTCCACCCAAGTCAGACATGAAGATTGACTTCTTTTGATTCTCGGACCTGATACTGCATGCAGTGGCATTTTTGAGATAAGAAACATAAAAACGTTATAATATGAAGGTATGTGCACACCCAAAATTGGACTGCAGTCACACCAGCAAGCATTAGTTGAGAAATCAGTATTCCTCCAAGATATTTTATAAACACAAAACTATACTGATTTCAAAATGGATGGATAAATTTCATAGAGGGGTAAACCCTATTTATGATAAAATGAGTGGATTTGCAGACAAAGCCTCCTTCATAACTGTGTTGACTAGATACTAGGGGCATTGTCCCCACATAACATATATTACCCTAAGTAGCACCACATCATTTGTTGTGAACATTCGTTATTAACATCGAGGTTAAACTTAAAACTTAACGATTTAAGAAAACAAAATATTCAAATAGACAAACTTCATGGAAAAATGCATACTACAGATAACCTGTGGAATTTGAAAGTATTAATAAGATTACAAGATGTGGACTTCATGGAAAAATGGTTCATACAGATTATATCATAAAATATGATGTGTCTAGGTACATAACATGGTTTTATAACATATTTTAAAGGGGTGCTATTATTATTGGTCAATATATATGTTTGTGCGTCATAAGTCCAAGTTCAAAGTACAAGGTGAGAATATGGGCGATAAGTGCCATAGTCAAGTGTTTATGCAATATATATTGTGTATGTTATTGTATAATATTACAGCAATGATTTATGTGGTCATTCACACAGCATGTCATGGAGAATGGAACTATGGTCACATGACATGACAAAAATGTTAAAAACAATTGTTAATGGGTGCAAAATTGTCGTGAGACCTAATATGTTAAGCATGAGACTGATATATGAGATATTTCACTATTGTAGTCTTTAACATAATTAATGTGTTGTTTGATAGTGGATTTTAACTTGTAGATGATTATATGTCATCGCATGTCTTATGTGGTGAATTTGTTGTTAGAGTAGCTATCTTATCAATAAAGGATGTTGTCCATTGTTGGAATAGACTATTTCAATAATGTGCATGGATGATATGTGCACATGGATGATGTGGCAACCTCCACATTTTATACATAATTGATATGGTGTGGCTATAGGTAGTACAAGCAGTGAAGAGAGGAAATGTGACGTTTTATGTGGATGTGTTATGTCCACGAGTCTAGACTCTAAATCACAAACCTGTATACCTAAACACAACATATTTTGTTATGTAATGTAATGAGCTATTTTCACCTATAGCTCATATTTTCTATTTATGTTGTCATCCTAGCTTCGTAAGGATGTTTGCACTTCATGTATGTAAAAGGGGCTACTATGTGCAATATGACTGGAATTAGGATTAATTATGATAACTTAGGGCCTAACATCTTATAAATATAAACTTGAATACCAAGTTCAAATTACATTCCTTTTCTTTGTATATATAGGGCTCCCCACCACCAAAATCTTATGTATCAATGTTTTTATGTTATCAATGTAATCATATTTTGGAGGAGTCTTTCTTGGAAGGGTCACATATCTAAAACCACTTTTTATAATACAATTAAAAAACCCACTTCTATTAACATCTCATTATTTTGTTTTGTTCCAAATATTTTCTGGTTTCATATTGGCCACTGCAACTAGTTTGTATGTTGCTAAATATTCTGAAGATGGCAGTTGTGTGAGGACATTCACATTGACCAATGGAAGCCTCAATCTGATTCCATTGGTTATCCCTCATGATTTATTATTAATGCTCGAAATGCATCACACACATGCTATGGAATGAATTTACAGCTTTACATTGCAGACCTTAAGTAGCCTAATTTTTGTTAAGGTTATTTTGTGTTTCTTTTATTTTTCAGGGCTCACAATCATAAGCAAAAGAATGCATCTCATTTCATACAGAGGCTTCTATTATAAAACTTTAGCATGAAGCTTTGTTTACACGTGCCAAATTCACCCTAAAGGGATTTATTTTCTCTCTTCTGCACCTAAAAATGCTTCATCTGCACTGAGGAGTTTCTGCCCAACTTGTAAGGTTATGAATGCAGTTTGATGTGACAATGGCCCAAAAAGATGATTTTGAAATGCTGGGTCACGAGTCAAATCACATCCATAGCTTTTTTGATTAACATAGAGTACTGAACAAAAATTATATAGGGGTGTGAATATGTTCATGTCTAAAGAAGGTATCATTTTATAATCAGTTCCCAATATGCGCATGTCCATGTAAACATCGTATACATTCTAAAATTTCAAAACCATATTACATGAATTTTCTGTATCTTAGAAAGGTTGCAACACGAATTCAACACTGAACATTTGAAAGGACGTCTCTCTCTGAAGTAGTTTGCAGAAAGTTTCCTGTGAATGTTTTATAAAACCTTTTCAAGGTACTTAAGAATTGCTGAAATTTTGTAGTTAATAAATTTTGCATTTATTGATTTCTTTTCTAGAAAATTGTTGTAGGCATACTTCTTCTAGGAGTGTTTCTTTACCATCTACATTTGATCATCAGAAGACATATTTTTGACCAGGGTTAAACTTCATAGAACTACTCTCATTCGGTTGCTTTTTTAGTAAATAAGTGATCCAATAGTTAAGTTGCTTGAAAACTAATTTGCAGTTTTATTAATCTCGTAAAGGAGGTTGGAGAAAAAGAAGGCAAGTATTATGCTATCAATGTCCCTCTCAAAGATGGAATCGATGATGCTAGTTTTACGCGACTTTTCAAAACTGTGAGTGCAAAACTGTCTTAAAGTATGGTATAAATTCTTGAATATAGTCAATGATGGTACGTTCAAATTATGAAAATAAACAATTTTATGCAGATTGTTTCCAAGGTAGTTGAAACATACCAGCCAGGTGCTATTGTTCTTCAATGTGGAGCTGATTCGCTTGCTGGGGATCGCCTTGGCTGCTTCAACCTATCCATTGATGGTGCTTCTCTGCTTGTAATTGAAAATTCCATCTTCAACCTGTCAGTGTCTAGAGTAGGAATGTCCAAATTTATCATGGCATATTAGAACATTGTTCATATATATGAAAGTACTTAATCCTTCACAACCTGTTTATCATGGGATGTAAGACTTGAGTTCTCAAACGAAATCATTTTATTTCTCTTCAACTTGTTTAACAGATTAATCTATATATACATGTATTTGGTTCATTATACATGGCTGGAACTTTAGGATGCTCACTAAGTAGCTGTATTTGGGAAATGCATCTTCTTTGTTGTAAATTGTTTTGTTTCAATTTTTGCAGGACATGCACAATGTGTGAGAATAGTGAAGAAATTTAATCTGCCACTGTTGGTAAGCTGATGCCTTATTCAAATGAAATGGATTCTCAGTTTATAATCTTAATATTATGACTGTGAGGTTTGACCGGACAAGGATATTCCTCAGGTTACAGGGGAGGAGGTTACACAAAAGAGAATGTTGCTCGTTGTTGGGCTGTAGAAACTGGAGTGCTTCTTGATACGGAGCTCCCTAATGGTGAGGTCAACATCACTAACTAGATAGTTGACAGTCCTCTTTTCATTGTTGTGTATAATTTTGCCAGCATTCAAATACTTTGCATGCTTGAAACTGCATCTTTGTTTGATGTATAAGAAATTGTTTATTGTCTATATGAGTTTTAAGTCTTAATTTCCTTGCAAAATCAAAAGGAGTCATGGTCAATTGGGTTGCTTTGTTTGATTACATTCAGCTTTCTGCAATGTAATGCGATGGTTGACATTATTGTATTGGTACGGAGGTTTTCTTCAGCTGCAATAATATATTTGTTTATTATGGTTTACCTGACCTACAATAAGTGTACTTGGTCGCTTGCACCTGTTAATTTGTTTTAGGGTTGAAATTCACTTGTGTTTATATAATACACATTTTGAGGGACAGTGCACAAGATACCTGCTATATGTCAGGAAAATTTTCAGCACATAATGTTCTGCAAAGTTCAGGAGAGAAAATAGATAGAGCTCTCCGAATAGGAAGCCATTACTAAAAGGAAAATTTAGGTACATAGCATTATCTAAATGTCAACATGATAGTAATTTGATATAATGTGTAATAAATTTGTAATTCAAAACCATTGTTTATTGTTGAAAATTATTGTTATTATGAACAATTTATGACTCATAGCTATAAGTATTGTTGTTTGGAAAGAAAAATACCACACACTAAGAAGCTCATCATTTAGTTTGGTGCTTGAGAGTACTTTCCACAAGCTGTACACCCCAAAGAATGTATAGCTCATTTGTACCAGACATGCTGGCATATATACTGTCTTTCAGAAATATTAGATCCTAAAGAACTAAACTGCTCTCAATCATACTCATAGATGTCATGACTCACCATTGAAATGCGTAATGCTACTGTAGAATGGTGTCTGGATATGACTATAATAGATTTGAGTTCCGACATTTCACATTATTTTGTTTTTGATTAATGGTTGAAGATGGATGTCTTTATTCTTTACACAGATGTAAATGGAGTGTTCATTGAAGAGCTGTTTGTCATTTGAAAAAGATGTTGCTAAAATGTTCTCAATGCTGAAAGATTGGAAGCACCTTGAAGGTAACAGCATGGCTAAATTTGTCCATCCTTATCATTCAATGTAATGTATTTAGTTGCATTAATCATCTTTGGACCTCAAGGTAGAGGATCCAAAACAGATGCATAATATACACGTGCTGATTTTTATGCATTAGTGACCCTCACATGGTGACTAGCACTTTTAAGGTTGGGTGCTTTTTTTGGTTGAAGACCTTACTGACATTTACGAGGGTGATCTGTAAACTAGGTGGATATTCCACACTAAATTTCACCAACAAAAATCCTATACATTCCTAACAATTTCCTTCATGAAGTACCATGCTGTTTGCTTTTAATTTTCATAAATAGCAGTGTTACGTGGGGCGTTTTCCCCCCTCTTTTTCTTACATCCCAGACATTCGGGGACGTCCAGAGGACTTGGGGACGGGGACGGGGGACGGGATGTTTCCCCGGCATCCTGCTTTTCCAGAAAAAAAGGGGATGTCCTGGGTGCAAGGAATCGTTGGGGACGAGGGACACAACTTGTTTTAGCATCAATCTCGTCAAGTTTGAAGATTCTTGTTAGATTCGTAGCAGTTGTCATCAGATTCGTAGTCACATCCCCGGATATTTACTTGTAGTCACCAAAAGTTTAGTCAACGTCACCAAATCCCTGTTATTGCTCAGAATTACTGTCAAAATCTCCACCGGTCGAAAATCAAGTATCCGCTATTGTTCGAACACAATATTTTATGTAGTGGGGTTTCATTTTAATTGTTTTATTGTCCAATAGCCTGTGGCTTTGTGGTTTAGTTGTTAACGATTTTCAAAAATAGGGCAATGCCCCGCATTGGCATCTAAGTGCCATGGCACTTAGATGGAAATGCAACTACATTTTTGGGGTATATTGAACAGCTATGCCATGCATTGTCGTTCAAGTGCCATGTCGCTTTGATGCCAATACAGGGCATTGCCCTTTGTTTTAAAACTAAACTTTAGAATTTAGTTTTTAGTTTTTACGTATCTAGTCAAGTTTTTTGTTTTTAATTTTTTATATTTTATTTATTTTATATATATAGCATTTTGGGCCTTGGCTTATGTGATGAATAATTGGATTAATTATTAATGGTTTCAATCTTGAAACTTTCAATTTTAAGTCTTAGTTTATTGAATTATTCATGTTATATTTGTAAAATTAATAAATTATATATATTTTTATATATTTAGGGATGTCCCCTTTGTCGTCCAGGAGTCTTAGGTAACTATGATAAATAGTCATTAAATGTGCTTTGGAATGAACTGAAAGTGTTGCACAATCAAAAGAATACCAAGCAATGAAATAAAGCAAACCACAACTAAAGAGGCAAGATTACCCTGGAGTAACTCAAGTTGATAAAACTCCAACAAGACTTCCTCATCTCACTATCACGTTCTTCAAGTACAAGCTTATTGCCTTCTCAAGGCCTCCATGAACAATACCGATGTTCAAACACTCATACAAGCTTTGCAACTCACTCACTCATTGTTTCTTTTCACACTCTAATTCAGAAATCCAGATATAATCAAGAAGAAAATTTGCTTGGAATCTCTCCCATGCTTACAAAGACCTTCCTCATACAAATATATACAAGTTTGACACCAAAAAGAGCTTGAATTAGAAGCCCAAAAGACTCGGAAGTCGAAGAGACACCGTCTGCAGCCATTACTCTTCCCTGAAGATTCTTATGTGACAAAACCGCCACTTTACATAGGAGGCGTTAAGGTAACCGCTGCGGTGGTTACGAAACTGCCATGGTGGTTCTGAAATTGCCACGACATTTACAAAACCGCTGAGCAGTTCTTGCGAAACCGCTAGGCGGCCGTGAAGCTCACGCCACCGATAGTTACAAAAATGTCGGGCGGTTTTGTCACCATAGAAAGTCCTCTACCTTTGAAGGCCATAACTTTTGCATACAAACTCGAAATCGGGTGCCGTTCTTTTGAACTTGCATAATTTTTCAAGAGGAACACAAATACGCAATCAACTTTTGATTTTGATGACATCTTCATAGTGTTTAAGCCTTTGCACTAAAACCTATCTTATTTGAGGTCTCATGGTTTTGCAACTTCTCCTTGAACCCTGTTCAATGGTTACATCTAATAAAGAGCCATAGAAAGGTGGTGAGGATTTTCTTTCCCCACTTCTTGAACTTCTCTTGTACTTGGAGGTGTATATGCTGAATGAAGTTATCAGCCTTGTGAACTTCTTGGTCCACCTTTTCATGCCCTTTTTGTGGGTCATTCCCTTCCTTCCATGCTTGGGGATAACCTGGTAGAAACTGCATCTCATGCTCCTTGTTAGTAGAACAGCTATGGAGATCCTTGCATTCTTGCTTATCTTTCAAAATGAGAAAAGAAACCTTCCCACTAGCATTAAGAAACTGATTACCTTGAGTGGAACTTACCAAGGAGAGCTTAGATTTGCCTTCATAGGAGTTTATGGTGTAGTTTTTCCCATCCTTAACCAAACGGTATTGGTTCAATCTCCTATTGAAAATAGCATCTCTAACATACATATAGGGGCTGCCAAAAACTATACCACAAATGTCAACAGGTGCAACATCTACAACAACTTCATCAATGAAATGTTCATTTATTGCAAACTTGACTTTGCATTGTTTGGAAACCCTTATCTCTACTCCTTGTTTCACCCATCCTAGAGCATAAGGATTAGGATGATCATACATTTCCAACCCAAGACTATCTACCAACTCTTTGCTAATCAAATTTGCTTGAGAGCAAGAATAAAAAAGAGCATCAACTTTTACCATCTTAATTTGCACTTTGATATGAAAAAGCTTAGAAGGTTCACCTTTGTCTTGAGCATCATTATTACCCAAACATACCTTTTTTTGAAGGTTGGTAAAACACAACTTCTCATCCACATCTGAGTTGCACTCAATTGGTTCTCCTTGAAGTGATGGCATGGCCTTCTTTTTCTTTTTCTTGTTCTTAAATGGATGCAATTCTGGATGCAACTTCCAACAAGTCTCATCGGTATGACCATCAACATCACAGTGCCCACAATGCTTGGTCAAATCTTTCTTGGCAATAGTAGAAGTGGCATTAACCCCACCTTTCTTCTTCAAAACATTGGAAGAATTTGAAGAGGGAGACAAACCCTTTTTCTCATCCATCTATGTCCTTTGGCTTAACAAGTAGAACGTGCCTCCTTAAGTGACTATGCAGCCCTCAACATACTTCATGAGGATATCACGATCAAATGTATCTTTTCCCATTTGAACCGCCTTCTTTCGAAACTCACTTGTATAGACTTGCACACTTTGACCTTCTTTTTGCCTCAAAATTGCCAATCAATAGACCTTTCCTCTTCATAACAATATGATAAAATTTCCTCTTAATCAAAGTTTTAAATTCATCCCATTACTAATTGTGGGAAAATTTCTAACAGCCAAGGAATTAAGATAACTCTCAAACCAAGTTAGAGCATGACTTGCTAGCTTCAACCTTGCAAAAGAAATTTTTGCTCTTCACTAACTTTATGCAAATGAAAGTATACCTCTAATTGAGCTAACCAATGATCAAGCTTATCTGCATTCACCTCACCTTCATATGGCTGAATATCAATTTTTGCCTCTGCTTTGAATGGAGGTGGAGCTTGGTTGGAATGGGGCTGCTCTTTCTCATGGTGGGAAGACTCACGCTCCTCACTTGCTTCAAAAGTATCCATAAAAACTCCAAGCTTTGCCATGACAACCTTCATAATCTTCCCAAGCTCCTCCATGGAGTGAGATGTGGGAAACATCCTCCAATTTGTGGAATCTTTCTTCACCATCTTCAAATCTCCTCTCATTTTCATGGGCCATACTTCTCACTTCTCTCTTCCACTTCCTTATGGAGATGTCTTGTTGCAAAGAGACGAAATCACCTTTTCCACTAGCACTTGTTGCTCTTGTAATAGGCATATATCTGCACAATGGTCACCAAACAAACCACACACTATGGAACACTAACCTGCTCTGATACCAATCTGATTTGTAAACTAGGTGGATATTCCACATTAAGTTTCACCAACACAGATCCTATACATTCCTAACAATTCCCTTCATGAAGTAACTTGTTGTTAACTTTTAATTTGCATAAACAATCATTAAATGTGCTTTGGAATGAACTGAAAGTGTTGGACAATCAAAGGAATACTAAAGACACAACTTACTTTGGACAAACTCAATTTGAGAAAACTTTAACAATAGTGAAGCAATGCTTCCTCATCTCACTATCACATTCTTCAAGTACAAGCTTACTGCCTTTTCAAAGCCTCCATGAACACTATTGATGTTCAAACACTCATACAAGCTATGCAACTCACTCACTCATTGTTTCCTTTCACACTCTAATTCAGAAAACCACATATAATCAAGAAGAAAATTTGCTTGGAATCTCTCGCATGCCTTCAAAGTCCTTCCTTCCAAATATAAATATATACAAGTTTGACACGAAAGAGAGCTCGACTTAGAAGCCCAAAAGACTCAAAAGTCAAAGAGACATTGTCTGCAACTGTTACTCTTCCTAGAAGATTCCTGCGTGACAATACTAACGAGCATTGTTGATACTCGCACTTTGATAATTTAATACTTTGTCAATACCAGGGCGGTGTTCAAGGCTATTTGCAATGAAGAGTCGATTTGGAATGTATTGAGTGTGTACACTTAATCAAACTGGAATAACACAACTGCTGTGATTAGAGACTCTATTCTAAGTTTATTGAAACTGGTAAGAACATGTTACAATACTTCTAATTCTATGATCATGAAAACATAAACATACATGAATGAAAATACAGTTTGGATAATTGAAGCACGCTAATACTGGAAGTAAAACTAATTTGACGCAGGAGCATCAACCATGTGTATAGAATAATTCTGGTTTGTAACACATTTTGGGTTGTAATGGGTCCTGGGTGTTTTGTTAGGTGTTTTTGAACCTTTCTCATTTATCTTGAGTCCCTTCATAAGTGGTTAATAACTATTGTGGAGTTTCCCTCCAAAAAGGAGCATTTGAAATTTGAATTTGTAACCATGGACTCAAAAGGGTGTAATGACTAATGTAAAGTCATATATGGTGTAAAAGTTCATGAAGGACCTTATAAAAGTAATTAAGGTGTTTTCACTCCTTTAAACTAGAGTCTTCATGTTTGCTTAGTCTACACCTTGGTTAGGGCTTAGAGTTAGTTATCTCATTCACCTTCTTAGGTCTTAAAATGGATTCATTTGAATAGAGGAAGGAGTAGGAGGAAAAGCTAGAAAAAGGATTTGGAGTTCCAAGAACAAGAAAAAGGACCTGGAAGAGGCAAGAACCTGAGTTGAGAGGCATGAGAAACTTGTGAAAACCAGATTTTTGTGAAGGACATGAAGAAAGGTTCTTGTATATATGAATAAAATGAGTATTTTGGATAAAAATCTTTGTATGAATGAATGTGAAATGATGTATTCATGTGTTTTCTCATGCAAAGAAAGTTTCTTCATACTGGTAATGTTCATTTTGTTGAGTATTTGTGAAACATGACTTGATGTATGGTTGAAAATTTGAATACACAGTCCTGAGTAGACTGTTTTCTAGATGTATGAGTAGTAGTTTTGTTGTTAACAAAGTCATGATCAGGTGTTAGAACCTTGGAAGATGGTAGATTTGCTTTAAGGCATGAAGGAGAGTTTTGAGTCATTAAGAATCCTCGTAGAGTCTAAACAAAATGAAATAAACCAAAAACCTCCTCTCGGTTGGGATACCCTGTTTTAGGGGTTTAGAGACAAAGAAAGTTGTTAATGCTATGAAGAAACTTTAAAATCCTGTTGAAGTTGATTATATGGGAGTTACAAGTGTGTTCCAGGCATTCAGGGGGTGTCAAGACATTTGGAAGAAGCTTTAGAGTCAAAAACTTGTTAACACAGTGTGGACTGTTATAACTGCCCAGTTTGAGGGTTTAGGAGGAAAATATTCTAAGTGTAATAGTCTCATCCCAATGTTGAGTTCTGTGGAGTCTTTGGAAATTTTAAGAGAGGGCTAAGGTAGCAAGGAGTTATATGAATCAGTGTGCAATTCAGTGTATTAAGTGCTTAGGAAGAGGAGGTAAACACAGTCTTCAATAAACATGTGACAGTCATGACCATTGATGAGAAACAGTTATCTTAGAAACCAAGTTTATGAAGCAATAACAAGCTATTCATGTTGGAAGGAGGAGTGATTGTGTGTGGAGCCTTAAGAAGTGTGAAAAGTCTGTTAGAGTCATCAAACAAGAAGAAATTCTTGACTGTCCTGCTACAGTCCTGTTGAGAAGTTTAGAGGGAGTAAGTTAACACTTGGTAAAGGGTGTCTTGAATGAAATAGATGAGTGCTTTGAGATGGATGTTAATAAGTATAAGTGAGAGTGACAAGATGAGTGATAAGAGCATCTAAAAAATCCAATGAAAAGATAAAACAAGGGAATAGAGAGGTAGTTAGGTTTTAACCAACCTAACTATGATTAGACTAACCATAGGGGATTAGAGTCATGTTAGGATCAAGTAAGTCATCTTCTAGGTGAATTCATATTCCATGACCCCTTTTCCCTCATTTATTTAGCATATGCTATCACCTCGACCTCTAACACACCTAGATACAAATTCAAACATTTGAAATGTGGTTTTGGAGGGAAACCCCAAACACCACTTATTACAATGCCACAAGAGTCCAAATGGACTAGAAACATACCAAAATCATCCAATTGGACCTTTCACAATCTAAGACACCTATAAACGCCAAAGTTTGAGTATTTACAAGTGATGCTCTTGCATCATAAGTAGAAAAAATGAACAAGAAATAAATGAAACTTCCCTTCACTTTGGAGAGGAGTGGCCTTTGCTCCTTCCGTCTGATCCGATTGCTAATGTCTAGTCAAGAAAATGCAGTTTTATCCCAGAAACATGCTCTTTATTTATTAATGGTTCAATTTCAATGCCCTTACTATCTTCCTTCAACGTCCAAGCGTTTATTCAACGATGATCCCACCTTATATAGATTAGGCGGAGTCATTTTCCTATAGGAAATAAAGTTCCCTCTTTTAAAAGAAGTTATTTTACTGAAATACAAGCAAGACTTACTAAGCATGTACAAGCATGTACATAACAAAACAATCTTGGAACTCGTAGTTGTCATATCAATGTATTAGTGTTCTTGTAGATTCCCATTCGGACTTGTCTTCATGATGAAAGAGTTCTAGAAGTGGTGCTTGACTGGATCTGCGATCTTTAGGATTTAGTCGAATTCAAAGTAATCATGTTCCTTGAGAAGTGGAGAACTCCATGAAATTAGGACTTGTTGCTGCCAGTTAAATCTTTAATGCATTGATTGAACCGCGTCAACTAAATGATCTTCATGTCAAAAAGAAGCTGTTGCCACCTAAGCATACCGAATTCCATGATGGATTTGGTTTTGAATACGTGATTCCACAAGCCGTGCGGATCCCGCATTGACCGTGTGTGAGTCTCGTGTTTGATTGCATGAGTCTTGTGCTTGATTGAGCAAGTCCTGTGCTCATACAACTTCTATATCCTTCCATTTACACATGTTAGTGCCATAAATCAATTTATATCAACAAATAAAGAAGGCATATAAAAGATAGAAAATAACCAAGACACATGCTCAAAACACATCTTTTAGTCAAACAAAAGTTTTATTTATAATAAGACTACTATTAGTTCTATACAAGGTAAGATGGAAATAGTAGCAAAAATGGGGCTTGGAATATGGATTTCTAAAGGCTCATCACTCCCCCATACTTAAGGATTAGTAGGTCCTCATGCTAAAAATTCATCCATTATTATTCAGGGATTCCACAATTTTTCTATAGTTGTATTCGTTGGCAAAAGTAGCCCATGTTTTTATTTCTGGGTCGTGGTATCCTTTGAATTCTAGCACTGCTTTCCTCCATTTGTTATAGCTTTCAACTGGTTGATGTTTGCATTAGTTGGCCTAGCTCCTTCAACATTGGTCTTAGGCTCTTCAGGTGGAGATACTTCATGAGCTGGCTCTTCATGTTTTTCTTGAAATTTTCCTCTTCTTTCTCCTTAGAAACTTCACGAGTTTCCAATGCCCTTTCAAATACCTCTAATGCTTTTTGGATAGGATCACTTGGGGTGATTTGTTCTTCATGACTGACAAGGTTTGTCTCATTCTCAGGTTGTTCTTCTCCAAATAAGATTACCTCTATTAAGGGTGTCTCTACTGAACTTTCTTCTACTAAAAATGCCTCAATTGTAGGTTGTTGAGACAATATGGAACCTTCATCTTGCCCATCAATTTACATTTTTGGGACACTTTCTTGTTGGCTGTTAGGTAGAGGAAGATTAGCTCCTTTTTATTTTCCAAGGCCTTGTAGCAAATCAGCAAAAACCTGAGTTTGTGTTGCCTCTTGTTCCCCAATATCCATAACCTCAACTTCCACAGCTGGTTTATCATGGGTAACTACTGTAATAGGAGTTTCTTGTGTTGTTATGGGTGGAGTAGTATCAACTACCTTAGGTATTTCCACCTCTTTGACATGTATTTCAGGAACTGCAACATTCTCAATAACAATTGCACTTGCAATTTCTTCTGCTGCACATTTTTCAATTTTAGTTATGTAGGCTCTTATAAAGTGCCTAAGTCTAGGCTCTTCATCATCTCCTTTCTCTTGTATGGGGCCCATTGTTGAGCCAAGTCTTGATTTTGTATGTGGAAGAGATCCCCTCATTCTTTTCCCTTTGCTTGGGGGTCCTTGAGGATTTGAAGGGGCACACTTACATAACCTTTACCATGCGAAGTAGATGTTTGGGGCTTTGATGCATGTGAGGGCATAGACTGAAGTGGAGCTGCCTGAGTAATGGGTGCATCTTTCATGGTCTTCATCAACATTTCTTCTACCTTTTGCGTTAGATGAGACACTAAGGTACCTGTTCTACTTGTTGCAACACTCCATTCATCCATTATCCTAGAAGTAGGCCTCTTAGATGAGACCTGAGGTGCCTTACCTTTTAATGGATCCATGTTGGCTACACCTTCCTTCAAAGGAGGAAGATCCTCCTTGAGAATCCCATAAGCTCTGTATTCTTTTAATACCACAGTGTTTTGGAGTGACAAGTCTATACCTTTATGCATGAGCCAAGTTAGGGTTCTTCTCATGACAGCAACAATTCTCCTTCGTAGATGTGATGACTCTGTCCTGCTCCAAACAATTGGCTCAACTGGTTATGCAACCAATTTATTATCAACATAATATCTGCTCACTATTTGATCATCATCCACAAGGCCTTGTGGAACAACTGCAACCTTGTAGTCAATAATTTGTGGCAAGGTCATCCTGGAGAAGTCTCTAAGCCTGACCTCCTCTTCATCCATACAATCCATCCAATAATCTTTGTAGTGAGGCTCATGCTCATATGAGCTCCCTAGGATTGTATGCATTATCCATTTGATATCATAATTGGGCCTTGCTTGGAACTTCTGCATCACCATTCTATTCATTTCTACCTCCATAAGTCTTGCTTTAACAATAGTTGAGCATGTATATCTCCCAATAGTAATTGGGAACTTGATATTTGTTTTATGTTTTCCTGCAATTAGCTTATATACCTTAGCAAGCTGCCTTGACAATTCAATAAGTGCCCACTTATCATCTAGGTACCTTGGCAACATGTATGGAGTGCCTTGGAAGCCACTCACTCTAATGTAGGTAAAGAATCTAAATTGTATAAAATAACACCCAAACTCATTGATCACTTTCCTTGCACTAGAAGATATCTGTATTGTTCCCATTTTGGCTTAAATAAGAAGATGATGGGTGCAAATAAAGCATCATGAGATTTTCTAAATTCAGCCCTCTAGTTTTCCAAATTCAACTGAGGGTATACATCATAAACTCTGAAATATGAGAACTCCCTCATTGTACACAAGATAAGATGTCATGAAGAACTCACTCCTCTATTTTGATCCCTTCGGATTTGCACAGTCATTTTTATGAGTTGATCATGGATTGATTTACTAATGAATTCTGCCCAAAAAATACTCTCCTTGTAAATGAGAATAATTTGTATGTACCTAAACATCCATTCATGGAAGTAATAGGCAAAGTTCAAGCTTGTAATTATGCTCAACAGGGTGATTAGATCCTCAACTTCCTCAATGAAGTATGACCTTGTCAACTTCTTGGGAATTCTTGTGTAAGAACCCCTAGTATTCTCTAATCATTGATTGTTTTTAATTTTAAAAAATGTGAAATTGTGGGTGGCCCATAGGATCTCAAGTCATTTAATAGTTATGTCCACTACCTCTTTTCTTATAGGCAGCCCTAACACTTCTTGAAATGTCTCTGGTGTCAATGATAGGACCTTGGCACCATTGCCATCTAAGCACCTCCATGGTTTCTAGGTTATAATTTTCAGCACATGCCCATACCAATTTCGGGAATTGAATAGAGGGAGGGAAAGAAGACGCTAAGGCAATGCCACTTGCATCAATAGATGCAATTAGCTCACTTTTGTCAGGAGCATGAAGCCTTTGAAGAAACTCAACGAGGTCAGTATTCCTTAAATTGGTATCAGTTATCTCATCTAGGTTACCTATGACATTGGAGGTGACGGGGATACCGCCAATTGGATCTTCACGGTGGATTTTAAAGAATCGGACACAACATTTGATGAATAGTGGAGTATAACCAATAGGAAGGAAAGGATAACTTGCACTAAAAACCACTCAAACCCTTGGAACAACAAGAACAAAGAAGTATCGACTGTGAAACTTACCCATACACATGCAGTTAAAAACTCCCAATTGTAGATTGAAAAAGGACACAAAGATGCAAATTCTCCTTTAGGATCACTCACTGCAACTCGTCCTTGAAATTTATAGCTCTTGTTCACTTCCTAGGGCTCGAAATGCTTAATCTCTTTGAAATTTGATAGAAGAATGAGGGACTTAGTTGAATTCTTTAACATATAGCTCCCCACACGTAGCTCATTAATGGCGGAAGCTTTATTACCTCTCACACGATCACAACCATTGATTTACAACTCAAGTTTAAATATGGGCCATCCACGTGTGCATATTTGGTAGGGATCGGGGATGAGGAAGCATTTTGCAGTTTCACAACTACCAAAATGTAAAGTGCGAAGTTGCATGGGATGCCGATATTGACGCACATTAATAGAATGCCACGTTTCCCCTGTCAGGGGTCATGGCTCGGGGTGCATCATGCATTTTCGCATGATATGCAGATTTGAAAAGTGCAAGGATGCAAAGATGTAATTTTGATTAAGTGCTCTGGAAATGCGCCACGTGTCCTCCCCATTGTCGAGCTGCGGGAGCTCAAAAGCATTTTGCATTTTAACATGTTATGTGGATTTACAAAGTGAAAGGATGCAAATAATGCCCAACCATTTTTCACAAGATCCACGGAATATTGCATTTGTTGGGTTGAAGATTTATTTACACCTTGTAACTTCACCTAAGTTGAACACTTGTTCAAATGGCCCGCATGCATAGAGATACCCCAAATATTCTATCTAATCGGGTGGCAGGAATGGATTTACATTTTGCATTTTACATTTACGCATCAAATGCAAACCTTCAAATTTGCACAAGGCAAATTTCCAAAGGCAAGAATCCTTTCTTCAAAGGTTTTAAGTACACTATTAGGGCCGCCATGGCCTTGTCTACGCCCTAACAAACTGCGCAAATCATGAAAACATCATAAAACATGCAAAATGTTAAGATATTAGTTTAAAATACACAAAAACTTGCAGATGGCATAATTCTCTTTAGACCAAAGCTCAAAGATATGGGAAATACTTCAGGAACTAATAGATCATATGAGGCAACACATTGAAACAATCAAGGAGACAAAGAACACACGAGGAGAGTATGATTTAATCAAAGGTGCCAAAATAGGCACCAACATTGGCTCTAGTTCGGGGATGGATGCCCCCGATGGGTGTCACAAGGACCACAAAACAAACTCATGGAAGAAGTATACTAGATTCCTAATCCATTGGGAAATGAGTCAAATGGTAAAACACGCCCTGATCATGAATGAATTGAGAACACCATGAGAACAAAAACGACCGACAAAACTGATCACAGGGGACCATAAAGGTTACAAAAACTAATAAAAAACAAAAACAACAATGTACACTATACAATGATATACACGGAGGCATACTTTAGTCCAAAAAATGCTTAAGGTGTGCCATTAATAGGAAACTTGAGCAATTTTCCTTCCAAATCCCTTAAGAAGGTGTGTTGTCTAATTCGAATGTCTAGGGACTAAGGACCCATCCATAGTGCATGAAACTTACCATGCTTTCCTTTATCTTCGTGTTTACTATCCCATAGCAGAATCGAATCACCAACATGGAAAGTCCTTGGGGTGACCTTTTTGCCAAATATCTTCTTAAGTTTCTCTCTGAATTTAATATGCCTTTGATGTGATTTCATCCTGATCTCATCTAACTCAACAATTTGGTTGATCCTATCAACATAAGGATCAACTTCATCACCATCTCCCAACTCTTGCATAAATTTGATAGGTAGATAATTGTAAATGAGTAGGTGTGAGAGCTTGAACACCATATACCAATTCAAATGGGATTTTCCCAGTGGCTCTCTTTGTTGTAACTCTATCATCCCATAGTGCAAAATTAAGTTTTCACTCCACTTCCTTTTGTTCACCTCTAATGTTCTTCTAAGTATTTTGAAATTTTTTATTACTTGTTTCAACTTTCCCATTCCCTTATGGATTATGATTGGAGGCATATGTGAGGGTTATTCCATAATCATCACACATGGTTACAAGAGGTTTATCTCTAAAGCTCATGGCATTATCTACAACTAATTTCATTGGAACACCAAATTTGCATATGATGTTATTTAATATGAAATCCATGACCACCTGATGTGTGGCCTTCTTGGTGGGAACTCCTCTACCCACTTGGTGAAATAATATGTGGCCACTAATATCCATTTGTGGCCTGCACTTGAAGGATATGATATTTCACTAATAAATTCCAACCCCCATTGTTTAAAGGGAGCCTCTACTAAAACAAGATGCAAGGGGAGAGATCCTGTAGCCTTCATTCTGCAGAGAAATGTTGGCAGCTTTTACATCTTGAAACTAGCTGAAAAACATCCTTAAAAATGGATGGACACAAATACTTGACTCTCAATATTTTATGAGCAGTCACTTTTGCAACAAAGTGACCACCACACATCCCTCCATGGATATCTTCAATCATCTTGGGGGCTTCATCCTCTGTTACACATCTTAGCAAAACCTCTTAAGGACTTTTCCAAGCCAATCCAATATCTGTTAACATGTACTTTTGGGACACCAATTTTAGTATTGTTCCTCGTGATTTTTATCTAGGCCTACAGGACAATTCATATGCTTCAAATAATACACAATGTCCTTATACCAAGTAGAATTGCTTACTTATTCATGAGGGTGTTGCTTGTCATCATCAAGGTTGTGTACTTCTACAACCTATAAATTTGTTTTAGCCATTAACTTTGCTAAGCCAAGGCCTCTTACCAACTTGGTGGTCTGAATATCCATATCATATTCCTGGAGCTTATTCACCCACCTACACCTCTTACTTGACATATCCATCTGAGTAAAGATGTCCTTGACCATAGTGTGTGGCACATAAGCTATGATATTGGAACTTAAGATATAGGGTTTGAAGATCTTTGCAGCTTTTACCAAAGGAAAAGATTGTTTATACATTATAGAATACTTCAACTCAAATGTCTGCAAGGCTTTACTGAAAAAGGAAATAGGTTTCTCATGACCTTCCTAATCTTTTTGTAATATTACAAAGGCAATAGTAGACTCAGAAGAAAAAGAGAATATATGAAAATCCTTCTTATAATCCAGACTGGCCAACACAGGGGTAGTCTTAAGTGCATCCTTTACTCCTTTAAAGGCTTGAATTATTTCTTCTCCCCATTTGATAACTTGATACTTTATTAGCATACTTGTAATGAGTACGGTAATCTCAACAAAATTAGAGATAAACCTTCTAACAAAATTAATTTGAACAAAGAAAGATTGTATGCCTTTCTTAGAATCGGGGATAGGCACTTTATCAATTGCTTCTACTCTCTTCGAGTCAATCATAACCCCTTCATGGGGCACAATATGCCCCACCAACTTGGCCTTTCAAGTCCAAAGTGGACTTCCTTGGGTTTAATGAAATCCCATATTCTCTACATCTGATCAAGATCTTTTCCAAGTGTTGCAAACAATCACCTCTTTTACTAGAGAACATTGTTATGTCATCGTGATGAACACAAATGAATTCATTAATGAACCCAATAAATGCAACACCCATGGCTCTTTGAAAAGTGGCCCTTGCATTCGTTAATCCAAAGGGCATTCGACATACACATAAGTACCCCAAGGAGTTGTGAAAGTAGTTTTATATTGTTCTGATTCTTTGACCACAACCTGATTGTAACCAGAGAAACCATCTAGAGTAGACAACATTTCAGACCCTGTTACCTTTTGCAAGAGGTTATCCATGTTGGGTAATGGGTAGTTGTCTTTGAGTGAGGTTTCATTTAAGTTCTGAAGTCCATGCACATCCTAATATCCCTATTCTTTTTCATGACTGGAACCAAGTTAGCAACCCATGAGGAATATCTGGTGGGCTAGACAATACCCACATCCTTCAACTTCTTAAGCTCTTCTTGAATTTTGGCTGCAAGGATGGGGTTGATTGGTCTTTGTTTCTACCGAAAGGCTTGGTATGAGGCTCTAAAGGTATCTCATGTTGAAAAAGGTCCTCTCTATAAGCTTTCAACTCAGAATTGACCAAGTGAGAGAATCCTAATATTTCTTAAGTAATTTGGCATAATCATGTCTTTCTTTTACGTTCAAATCACTCCCTAACCAAACCTTTCTAGGATTTTGAACAGTTCCTAATTCATACTCACTTACATCCCTTAAGATGGTAGAAGTTCTACTCACACCCTATCTGCACTATCAAAAGTGGATTCAAGGTTGACAAGTCCTCTTGGGATGGTGTTTGTTTTTAATTGAATCATTTCTTTCCCAAATAGGGTCTCCTTTCCATCACACAACACCACCATAGGTTCAAGATCAATAAGTTGATTTTTAAACTCACCTTGGAAACTCAAGAACCTTTGGATTTATGCATCATCATAAAATACTTGCTAGTATTGGATGTTGTTAGGCATAGAGGGTCTTATCAATACTTCAACTTCAAAATTGTAGTATGGGGACACATCTTCATTGTCATATTGAGAGGCCATGACTACCAACCTATCATCTACTGCATTCTGACTTCTTCCTGATCATTAGTCCGACAAGGGACTGGTGCCAATATGAGTGGTGGTCTGAACTGCATACCAATCCATTCTTGCTCTAAGTCCAACATAATATTTCCCACCTCATTTGCTCTTCTCAATGACCACCAAAGGTTGTTAGGTGACACAAGTTCTTGTTTCTTACAACTATCAGTGAGCAGATCCCACCTCTGACGGCAGGAAAAACATGATGTATTGAAGTTTGGTATGGCATATGCCCGAAAGTCTGCCACAAGAAGAAATGATTTCTTTATATCTGTTCATCGGTTGAAGTGAGTAAATTTGTGTTGTGTATTGCCGTAAAAAACCTGCCAGGTATTGGAAAGTTATGTCTCATTGAAGACTTGAGTTAGGCTCCTTGTGAAATTGTGTCTCTTTTCTCTCCAGATAATTTGATGCTGGAGTGTGGAGATAAAAGACCTTAATTGAACTTCTCCAACATACATATTGATTGGAATTTGCATCTCTTTTGGCAATAAAAATTTATGAGCATAGAACTCACATAACAAATTTCTTTTTAAGGTATCATAGGCTGCATATGCAGCCATGAACTGTTTATCATTTTAAAAATCCGTTGACTCTTTAGAGAGGACCATGGATATTTGCCATTTGTAAAATTGCTCTCTTAAAAATACGGCATAAAAGGTTGTTGGTGCTCTGCAAAAAGAGTCTTCTCGTATAGTTGGCATATAGATGCCGACTTTTTGTCAAGACACTGGCTCTCTTCGTTTAAAGTTCCCCTTCTACCTTCCCCGAGCTCATAACAACGGCTCATCCATGTTGCCATCCCTTTTAAAACCACAACTTGTGGAAAAACAAAGTCTGTTTGGGAGACCTGGTCGGTGGTGTCTACCACCTTCTCTTTTTGTTTTTAAGATTTTAGGGCCATAAGCTCTGTAGACAAGTTTTCAAGATTTTGTTGGATCTCTTGAATAATCACATCCTTGGATTGGAGATCCTTTCTTAGTTGCTGAATTTCTAACTCTTTTTTGCCTCCAAATTTTTAAATTGAGAAATGTACTCATTTTTCTCTTGGAGCACAAGCTGCAATTTTTCCAACATATCCTCGCTCTATTTTAACTCAAATTCTACCCTTGAGAGGGCCAACACTTGGGGGGTAAGGGCTTCTTCCTCTTGTGGTGAGCTAGGCTCTCCTTCAAACATGGGCATTTTTCCTTTGTGTGGCAATGGGGAACTCTAAACAATGGGTTACGTCTCCACAATTGGTTCATCAGAAACAGGGTTTTGATGAAATGAAGACGTTGGTGGGGAAATTTGAGGTGTGGACCTCATTGCCCTCATCGGTGTCGCTGCCTCTTCTTCTCTTACCGAGGGGCTATCTTCCATTCAATCTTTGGGTTCTTTTCTAGAGGAATTTATTTTCTTTTTAGAGCTTGCCTCTGTCAAGGGTTTTGTTTCTATGGTTTTGCGCTTAGGTTGTGTTTCATCCTTGTGCTCATATTTTCTTTGAAACTTGACCCACTTTTTAATTCCATCTTGTTTTTGTATAAAATGATGTTTGCAAATTAGGTGGATTAAACCCTGAAACTTAAGATAGTTGGTGCCCCAATGGAATTTCTCAGTTGTAGAAGAAACAAAGAAATGCAAGAAGTTGGGCAGGTCAATTTTATTATGTTCCTTGGCCTCTCCATGACGCAAATGTATGAGAAGTACTTGATCACCCACTTTGTGAGCCACATGGTTGCGGGAGATTAGACCTTTTTATGCCCTTTGCTTTGCGAGTGGTCAAAGACTAACTCTAATTTTTCTTTCCTTCCTACTAAAAATATTTTTATAACCTTTGAATACGAGCTTTAAATTTTTTCAATTATCCAAGCCTCAAGAATGCTTGAAATTTTACTAATAATTGAAGTCTTGAATGAAATTTTTGTACCTTTACGGTGAGGAGTCATCTCCGAGGTTCCTTGCAATTCCTTTGTCATCTCGAGTTAAATTCCTCATTTGAGGATGAAATCGAGCCACACCGCATGCATGTTGGAAGTTGGTGACGGACTGGCGTTCGATAGTAATTAGATGGGGTTGGTTCATGGCGAACTCTGATCCCCATGATGTGGAGGAGTGGAAACAACAATGGCGTAGGAATGGGTTTCGACTATTAGTGTAAAGTTGGCTTAAACTTGCAGGAGTAGGGAAGTTTGAAACATGGATGTAGGCAAATGAAAGTGAGGTCGGTTATATTATAATGAAGAGAAGTTAGGGATGACAGTTCCCTATGCATAGTAATTATGGAAAGCGTGCGAGAATATTGTGGGGAAAAGGGAGGATCTTACCTTGCATGAACTAATAATTAATGCTATTATAAATAAACCTCCTTAACTTAAAAAAAAGAGAAGTATTCGGCACGTACCTTGCAATTTACAATTGATCACATGCTCCTTTATGTACGATACGCCATTTGTTGTTCTGATAAAGTCTCGCATGACATGCTTTTGGAATGAGGTGACCACCGTCATTGGTTTTAAATGACACACTCTCTCTCTCTCTATATATATATATTGGAAGGAATGGCCACCATTTTTGGTTTTCAACCATCTTTCTCTTATTGAGATATTAGAGGAACAATTTAGCTCGGAATTAGCTTGGATGAGGTGATCTCCTCCAAGCACCAAGCCGTGTCGACTTGCATCTGCACTGGTTTTTGGTATAGACGTAGCCTACGACCATTAACCAACACTACCCTATGTTCTCCATCTATAGGAATGAGCTGAACAATACCACTGTTGTAGACTAATTCTATTTCATATGGGCCCATCTATCTAGTCTATAGCTTCCCTTTGAAATCTTTGTACTTTGAATCAAATAGCAGGGCCCATTCCCCTTTTTGAAATGTTTTTTACTTGATATGGTGGTCATGCCACAACTGTCTCTGATGTTGGACTAATTCAGTTTGATGCAATGCTTCCAGTCTCATTTCATCCAACTCATTTAGTTGGACAATTCTTGACTTTTGTATCTCTGAGAATTCAATTCCCACTTCTGCAGCTATCTTTAATGTTTGTATTTCAAATTCTATGGGGAAGATATGTTTCTTCCCATAGACTAACTCATATGGAGTAAATCCCATAGTTGCTTTCTAGGTTGTGTTATACGCCCATACCGCCTTTGGCAACTTTTGCACCCAATTTTTCCTTGAAACATCCATTGTTTTGGTTAAGATGTTTTCTAATTCCCTATTGGTTACTTTGACTTGACCATTGGTTTGAGGGTGGTAAGGAGATGATTTCTTGTGCCTTATTTGATATATTTGCACAAAATAGCTGATCACATTTGACATAAATTGGGGCCCTTGATTTGAAACAATTGACCTTGGGGCTCCAAATATTTGAAAATATGTTCGTATAAGAAATCTGCCACTTTTTCATCCCTAGCATATTGAAGAGCCTTTACCTCTGCCCATTTTGTCACGTAGTCTGTACACATAAGGATGTATTCTTTTCCTTGAGAAGGTGGATCAACTGGTCCAATGAAATCCAATCCCCACTTCTCAAATGGTTCCAAAACTATCTGAGGTTGAAGAGGCATTTCCACAAATTGTGTGGATCTTGCACCAACCGCTTGTGTGAGTCCTGCTCTTGGTCGAATGAGTCTGCGCTTGGTCGAGCGAGTCCTACTTTCATACAACTTCTTCTATATCCTTCCATTTACACATGTTAGTGCTAGAAATCAATTTATATCAACAAATAAAGAAGGCATATAAAAGATAGAAAATAACCAAGACACGTGCTCAAAACACATCTTTTAGTCAAGCAAAAGTTTTATTTATAATAAGACTACTATTAGTTCTATTCAAGGTAAGATGGAAATAGTAGCAAAAATGGGGCTTGGAATATGGATTTCTAAAGGCTCATCACAAACCGCCGCTTTATGTAGGAGGTGATCCTGTAATTGCCGTGACGGTTGCGAAACTGCACAGGTGATTACAAAACCACCACCGACAGTTATAAAGCCGCAAATGACAGTTACAAAACCGCCTGGGCGGTTTTGTCACCATAGAAAGTCTTCTACCTTTCGGAGGCTATAAATTTTGCATACGAACTCGAAATCGGGTGCCATTTTTTAAAACTTGCATAATTTTTCAAGAGGAACACAAATATGCAATCAAGTTTTGATTTTGATGACATCTTCATAGTGTTTAAGCCTTTGCACCAAAACCTATCTTATTTGAGGTCTCATGGTTTTGCAACTTCTCCTTGAACCTTGTTTAATGGTTACATCTAACAAAGAGCCATAGAAAGAGTGTTAAGTGATTAAAAGTTACATAATCACAATAGTTCATGTGGCTAACATTACTGATCCAAAATTTGGATCAAGGGGAGACAACATTTTTGTCCATAGGTTAGCCTTAATTATGACCCATGACAGCTCCAATTTCGGGTAATATCTAGCCTGCAAAGATTCCTACGATCATATTTTCTGGTACTTTGTCAGCATGTCCGCAGCAATCTTAAATTATGACTGCAGACCGTATCATGTTAGCCTCACATGCCTCTGGTAAGATTTTGAATCAGAGAATAATGTCCAGGGTTGGCTGTAGTAGTCTCTGCCATTCGTGCAGAATCTAGCTGATGGACGGGCAGTTGTGATGATTCATTTTTATATCAATAATCCAATTTGATGATTGTGTCTACATATAATCAAATCAAATTTGACCATATATATATGGACTAGAGACTTGTATATAGTCTATTGAGTTACTTGTATGTCCATTTTTATGAGGTCTTTTTTAAAAAGGCCAGCACGGTGGAGCTAAAAAGGGTGGCATTGCTAAAAGGTCATTTTCTACAAGCTGATCGTTCCTGCTAAGGATAACACGTTGAATGTCAATCCACATATCTTGGATTTCAGGTTTTTGAAGCACTTACTTTCAGCTGTTTGTATTTTTTTCCTCATTCATGGGGAGTCCCAGATTCTTGGAAGGAAGAGATCATTGGGGAAATCAAGAATGTGAGTTATGGCTTAAAGTCTTTTAAAGAGAACTATTTTTGTAATTTGCTTATGTGTCCTCATTTCTTGTCCAGCTAGTTGCATATTGATTAAAGTAGGAGGAAACTAAGATCTTTAACACAAAGTCAAATGTATCCTGTTATAGGTGCTTATAATTGCCCTGTTGATCATCATATTTAGTTTTTTTTTCTTTCCTTTATGAAGTGGATCAGCTTTTGGACCTATTATCTGGTCATAGTTACCATGTTCGAAAAGTTCGGATGGTTCGAAAGGGGAAAAAATTTGGAAGTTTGGAAATTTTCAATAGATTCGGTTTGGTTCAGTTTAGAAAATTGACAAATATAAAATAATAAATACTATACATATATGATGATATTTGAAAAGAAAAACCAATTACACATAATAATAAATAAATATATTATCTATGCAGTTTTTCCTTTACATGCTTAGGTATTAGTGTTTCTTGTTTCGTTTTAGTTTTGTGATGAAGTTCTTTTAATTTAAAGTTTAAATGCTTTAATTTTTTAATTAAAAAAAGAAACAATAATGTTCTAACGAACTTGTTCTGTACGTTCGGTCAGACCAAAAACTACAGTTCGAACCGAATTTTCAGTAAGTTTATATGAACACGGTAACTATGTATCTGGTTGATTATTTGTCTTCCTTTAACAAAAATCTGTTCATCTGATTGGCCATGACTTTGCTATACTTAATAGGCTGTATTGCTTAATGTGATGAGATGGGTGGAATTTATCCACGATGCTGGGATAACCCTTTTTGGGAGTTAGGGCTATGACTTTGTTATATTTTATGGGCTGTATTGCTCAATGCAGTGAGATGAGTTGGAATTTATCCATGGTGCTGAGATCACCCTTTTTGGGAATCAGGGCTATAAGGTGGAGTGGAGACACTTACGCATCTGATTGTAGCACATATTTATTGTACTAGGAAGCAGCCACATGATTAAGAGATCCCACATTGCTCTTTCGCAATGGACTGTTCCACACCGTTGGCATAACACTTTTTCCACACTTGGCCTGTGGATGTTAAGAATGGTTGAGCTGCGCCTTCAACTATTCCACCTCTTTGTAACCACATTGGTAGTTGTGTGTACTCCATTTTTATTTACACGTAATTTCCATTTTCCCATTGACTGCCTTTGATTACTAATGGATAAATAGCTATGTTACCAGGGTTCGCCCCCACCCTCCCGTACCCCCTAGATATGTACTCAGTATGGATACGTCCCGTGTACGGTACTGATACGTCTGGGTACGCGTTTGGGTATGTATGCGGAATGCGTTGCGGGTACATTTTGACGTATCCGGGACGTACCCAGGACGTATCAGTACCGTTGGGCAGTGGGGGCTCTAAATTTATTTTATTTTGACTCAAACAAACTTCAGTTTTATTGAGGACTAGACTAGGAGGGCATGGCAACCACAAGGAAACCTGGAGATTGTTTAAAATCCCTCTAGTTTATTGAAGAGAAAATATTCAAAGGATATCAAGAATGTTTGAGGTAATTATTTGGGATCATCGCAATTGGCCAAGGAAAGAAGCTATTCATAGAAATTTGGACATATATCTGAGCCTCCGTACAAGTTATTTATGAGATCAAATCTCAAGTGATCTTCAATACTAATAGAAAAATTTGGAACTGCAAATTGCATAGCTTAAAGTTTCAAAGAGCATCCTTTCCTAAAAACTATTAAGGCACAGCATTGACTCCTTCCCACATCCTTAAGGAGGATTAGAAGGTGATTTTGGATAATATGAATGCAAGAACCAACCATTGGACTGACCTCTTTAGTTATCATTGGCAGGTTAGAGTCAACCTAATTAAATAGGTCCTTCAGAGCTCCCTATATACATCTTTTATGGCCACCATCGCAACACAAAAATTAATCTCAAAGGAAATGGATGAAACACAAAGGAATATAATATTCGTATATCATAGAAAATGTAAAATCTTAAGTATATTGAATGTTTTGAACATTGATCGTACTATATTTTTCAAGTTTTGTATTTCTTATGGACTAAAAAATGAGTAAAATGAGTATATGAATAAACAATATATATATTTTTATTTTTTAATATATATGTACGGATGTATCCAAGACATATCATACCAAAGGGTTTTTAAAAACTGACGTATCTGCATATCGAACCCGTACCCGTACCTGTATCCTAGCAACATAGATAAGTAATAATCGGCAAAACATTTTTCCACTCTTGGCCTTTGGATGTTAAGAATGGTTGAGCTCTGCCTTCAGCTATTCCACCTCCTTGTAGCCACATTGGTAGTTGTGTGTGTACTCCATTGTTATTTACACATAATACTAATTTCCATTTTCCCATGAAATGCCTTCAGTTACTAATGGATAAATAATAATCGTCACGACATTTTTCCACTCTCGGCCCTTGGATGTTAAGAATGGTTGAGCTCCGCCTTCAACTATTCCACCTCCTTATAGCTACATTGGTAGTTGGTTGTGTACGCCATTCTTGCTTACATGAAATTCCTATTGTCCCATTAACTGCATTTGGTTACTAGTGGATAAATAACATTTTATATTTTTGGTTTCCCTTAATGCGGTCCATCAACTGCTATGGAAAGATAGTACAGGCATGGGGATGTGATGTCATTTCAATTCAGATTACAGGAGTAAATGAATAAGGGTACAGCTGTATATAAATAGTCTCTCTAGGTGATGTTGGGTATGCGTTGGGTCCTTGTCCATTTATTGGAGTTTTCTGGTGACTATGGTTCAAAGATGTCACCAAGCACAGCATTGGTCTAGCACTACGGCATTTGACTCATCCTACAAGGACTCTTAAGGTTTCACTGGGTTTTCTGGTCCAAATCATACTTTCCTATAGGCTATAGCTATTGAATGTATTCTGAGAAGGTGTCAAGTAATACTAATTTGGATTTCTGTTATGTGATTTTGATAGTACTTCAAGCTCCGAGCATTTTATATCTTTTGAAAGTGACAATATTCTTCACGTAGGTTGAAAACGCTCACTTTCATTGCAAAATGATGATGCTGAAGCATTTAGAGACTGCTAGCAAATCAGCAGACTGTTTGTGTGCATTTTTTCTTTGCCAAACAGTGTTAAATTATTTTGACAGTGATACTGATTTGTAATTGGTATGGAAGGGAAAATTTGCACATGAAGAGTCCTAAATCAGTGGACTCTTAGACGCTGGCGACAAATTGCTTGAATGGATTTCCGGGAATAACTCAATAGCAATTAGGATTCAACTGTCATTGTTTTTTTAATCAGTAAAAAGAGGGTTGTAGGGTCCCTCATTCTTGAATTGATTCCAAAAATAATTCCTTACAAAGATCCAGTTAAGTTGTTGTTATGTGAAGTTCATTAAGATGATATAAGGGTAAGTGGTATCAACGTGCATAGGAATTTGGAATTTTGTTGTTTTGGTGGCTATTTATAAATAATTTGAGGTTAAAGCCTTTTAAAACTGCTTTTTGTGCATTCTGCATTAATTTACCAATACACAGCATCATTATCACAGAGAACTTTTTGAGATGCTCGGCAGAAGGCTTCTCTTAAAGAATAGGTTTGTATTGCAATCGGTTGTTATTTTCTTGCTTTATTGATGTCCTTCTTAAACAACCATTTGTTACATAAGACAAACAAAGCAGTATCTCCATGACTGACATACTTGCTGGCTTGTTCTTTTGTAGAAATTCCTGATAATGATTACATCAAGTACTTCTCCCCAGATTTTTCTTTAAAGATCAACACCGTGAATATGGTATGGTTTTCCTCTAGTGATGCAATTTCTTATATTGTTTTGATTCTGTCATGTTAAGAAATGTACAACATAAATGTTCTTCTGACTGCATTGCTTCTGTCTAGATTGTGTAATACAGACAGATTCAGTCTCACCTCTTAGACACTAAAGAATCTTAAATATGTAATGTGATTTTGTAGGAGAACTTGAATAGCAAGACATACTTGAGCACAATTAAAATGCAGGTTCTTGAGAGTTTAAGGGCCATTCAACATGCTCCGAGTGTACAAATGCATGAAGTAAGAATCTGTCTTGCACTGTACGGCACAGTTATTCAAGATTATGAATGTTTTAGGTGTTTTTAACTTTCGAAGATTAGTTGATTAAAGCAGTAGGTGTTATTAATATAGTTTGTTCTTTGTTTGAAACTCAGGTACCTCCTGACTTTTATATTCTTCCGATATTGATGAAGATGAACTGAATCCTGATGAGCGCATGGACCGTAAGTCCTATTGTTACATATCTTTACCTCCGTACTTCCAGAATTAGTAGGATTGAGTGGTAGGTTGAGGTTAGTTAAGGCATTCAAAGGAAGATAGAATTACACAATGATTTGAGACTAAGAATAAGGTTGTATGTTCTTAACAAGCGCCTCTGTATGCGAAGGCTTGGGTTTGGTATTCTTTTAACTCGTTTTCAAGACTCAAAAAATGACAAGTTGAAGGTATTCAATGATAGTTCTGTTTTTATCTATAGAAATGGGTACTAAACTTCCCATGTTCCATTGAAATTGCAGAACATACTCAAGACAAACAAATTCAGCGAGATGAAGAATACTATGATGGAGACAATGATAATGATCATGAGATGGAAGAAGCAGGCTAATAGCAGTGAGTGAGGATTCACTTTTTGTATCCTTCATTGAGGAGTTTCTGCTACCACTAAGTAATATCCCGGATGGGTTCCTTTTGTAAATTTCAAATTTCAGAGCCACTTGGCACAATAATCCTCGATAGACAATTGAAAAGCTTTGGGGCATCTGTTTTTGTCAGAAATTGTCCAATGTTGCATTTGCTGGAAATATTATTATATTTATTCTCTTCAGTGATTTTTGGCTGTGATTGTTATGCATAATCAGGCAATGTTTGGGGGATTGGATGGAACTTCAAAGTATATTCTTATCATAAATAGTGTAATTTAAAATTTTAATTCCAAATTATGTTTCCTCAAGACTCATCGAGTTCTTTACTTTTATTGGATCTATATGTTGATTTATTTTGTACAATTTTTTAAGGCTTCATTAAAAATGTTTTCCTGCTCTTGTTTCTAGCAAGGTAGAAGAGAGTTTCGAGCAGTTTTTTTGTACTCTTCTGCTTTTTCTACCTCTCTCTCTCTCTCTCTGATTTTCTATTGATATCAACATAAAAGAAACCAGCATGCTCAAGCACCTTTGCCACCAAGTTGAATATTTCCTATCTTTTGTTGCAAGCAGGAATCTCATGCTCAGACATGGTTGAGCGATATACTAGCACTTACATTTCTTGTTCCTTTACAAGCCAATAATAAAAGTTCACAAATGAGCAGATAAATTTGATGACAGGTAAGATGTGGGAACGTTATACAAAGCTTATCATGAAAGACCGGTAAAAAGAATATTTTGGTCACTACAAGTGTAATGTTTGTGCTCCCAGAGTTTGTCTGCATCTTTTGGAATATATAGATGCTTTATGATGTTTGATTCGTGCTGTTTATTACACAAATTGTTATACCTCCATCCAAGACCATTTGCTTGTATGTGACTAGTAACTGGAAAGGAAAACTACCGAGTCTTGGTAAGCAAAACTTAATGACCAGAGCATTGGTGATGGCTATTGTTTTCCCAAAGATGGTGAAGCTCAATTCAGAGGTCAGACATTAAAAGAATATTGAATTCTGATAAAGGTGATTAAAAACCCTAGTTAAAGGAGAGCCTCATATGGGTAAATACTCGGCATCTATATTATACCACAATTGGTCTTGGTAAGCAAAACTTATCATGTTAAGTAATGGCCAGAGCATTCGTGATGGTTATTGTTTTCCCAGAGATAGTTAAGTTCAATTCAGAGGTCAAGAATATTGAATTCCAGTGAAGGTGATAAAAATCTCCGTTTAAAGGCCCTCATTTGTGTAATACATGACGTATATTATACCACAATTGCTTGGGTGAGTCTCTTTGAAGTTATATGATATTTTTATAACCTGTTCGAATGGAAAAGATGGGGAAATGAGGTAGATGGAAGAATAAGAATACTTGGGAAGATAGAGAATTAAACAATCAAAGGACTATACGAGGGAATTTTCGTTGGGAAACTAGATAAATGACAAAAGAAGGAAATAAAGAGACGAGCCATACATAATTAAAAGACAACTAATTCGATAAGTGGTGATTATGTAAAAGATGAGCCAATCAAGCAAAGGATACATAATATAAGAGTGCACACCCCAAAAAATTCAATATGCAAAATAAACAATCAATATGATTTTTAGCACACAATTGGGTAGGGTTGATGGGGATCATGTAAAATAAACAATCAATATGGTTTTTAGCACAGAGTTGGGTAGGGTTGATGGGGATCACTTTTGTTGTTGAGATGCATATCATTAAGTGTAGAAGTCACTTGTTACAATTGTGGAAGGAGATGCTCCAAGATTATGAAAAGGAACATTCATAAATGGTCTTGTGCATTCCCAAATTAAAAAGTCAATTTTGCATTGTATGTAGAAAATACCGTGCTCAAATGTTAGAAGTAAGGAAAAGAAGAGGATGAGAGATTTACACAGAGGTTTTTAGTTCAATTGGTGGTGATCAAGGAATGTATGCTCAAACCAAGAAATTATTTTTACTATTAGAGAGTAGATAAATATTATTCAAACAAGCCACAAGTAATGTAAAATAAACAATCAATATTATTTTTAGCTCATAATTTTTAGGGAAGTAGTCTGTTACTAGGATGAAGAACAACCCACAAGTAATGTAAAATAAACAATCAATATTATTTTTAGTTCATATTTTTTAGGAAAATTACTGAAGAATAAGCCGCATACAAATCACATTAAGTATTGGGATGTAAATCTTTGAATAGTAAAGAACTCACTTTTTATTGTGGGTGATTTTGAGATGCTCGACTATCTTTGATGCTCATAAGAAATCCAACCTCATTATCAGCTTGGGTAGTGGAAGTAGTAACTATCATGAATGTGATGTTAGTGACTTGTATCACTAGATGAAAAACACATACAAGTGAATATCCACTATGTTGATATTATGTATGTGATGTATTTTTTTTACCTTTGTTCTATGAGTTATGTTTTTGATTGAGGAAGTTCAACCTCTAAATAACATATGACTAAGTTGACTCTTAAATACAACCCAATGATTAAGGTGCATGCCAACCAAACTTAGGCCAAACACCATAAATTCCAACCAACCTATAGGAAAACCATAACCCAACATACAAAAGAAATTATTTCCCTAAATCAAACATTAACATCAAACAACTTAATGAACATCAAGATGGATTAGGTCCTAACCATTGTTAAATGGTCATGGATAAAGATCTAAGCAATACTAAGATAATGAAAGAAGTGTCGAGTTGTTATACTAAGTCAACTCACAAAAACAAAACTTATTTGATATATATTGTTGAAGTGATATGCTTTAAATTCATTTTTTTGTTAACATACAAATATCCATAATATAGGATATTTGGTGGGCCAACACTCTAACATTCATTATATTCAAAAACATAAATACACATACCCTTGAGGTAGGGCAACATCTTACAAGATTCTATAAAGAAGGAATCACTCCATAAGGTCTCCAAATATGAGACTGCAACTTCTAGAAGGACAATCTTCTAGATCTCATGAAAATGACATGTACCAAGTGACGTGTCCACCTAGTCATATTTAGTAGCAATCGCACATGATCGGTGTAATTGAAATGATGTGCCAAAGAAGTTAAACTTGAGCCAACAAAAACTTGTAGGAGGAATAGGGGCAATGAAGAAGGGGTTTGAGGTAGGAGAAGTGTAAGGATTGGCAAGAGTTTGGGGAAACCTACGTGCTAGGCACATATGAAGCATGTGTAAGGGTGCATAGATAATTGAGGAAACATAATTTTGGAGATATCTTAGAAAGCAAGGCTTGGTCAATCAATACTACCTACGTCAATAGTTGATGTTTGCGATTTCAGCCCTTGTGATTTACGGGTTGTTAGAACACAAGTCAATCTAAGGGGAATTTGTTTGCACGCATCCCAAGAAACTTTAGAGATGGACTTGTGGACTGGACTTGACATCTCATGTTGAGTTGATGTAGTAGTTGAATATGACAACCACAAAACATGACAGTCAAGTATTTTGTGCCATCTTTATAAACCATTATCTCGGGACATTCTTCATGTTTGCCCATGCAACAATAGATATCCATTGCAATACTTTTCCTAATGGATTTGTAATTGACACATCTTTAACATTCTAGGTTCTTAACAATATTAAATTTGAAGCATTGTCATGTGGATACATATTAGGCAAGGTAATCACAACCTCCGATATTTAGTTGACTTCGCCCTTGCAAGAATTGTTATCATCAAGGTTTGAATACACAATCTAGCACAACTCTTATAATAATTGCCCGTCATCTTGATCGAAGAATAGAGGATAACACTAATCAATCTTTGAGTGGAACCTATTGGTGTCGGTGTGGAGAGGCATGTTCACTTGCTTGCATTGCATAAGGGTAAGTGCACGAAGTTGGGGGGTCAAAAAGTGGACAAAAACCTGAAAAAAGAAAAACGCGTACGCGTTCTATTATAATGTGACCGCGTTTTAAATTCTTAGGTTTGAGATTTACCAAAGCATAACGCGTACACGTTATGTCTGCTATAAATAAAAAAGAGGCCACAATATATAAACAAAGCATAACGTATGTACGCGTTATGCTTTTTACCTTTTCCAACACATGCCTCAAGGCTTGGGATCCGGTTTGGATCCCCAACCCTGAGGCATGGACCTACACAAACACAACAAACAACGTGTTTTTGCAGAAAATGTAAAAATGCCACTTCCTCTATGATAAATCAAAATAAAAAAATCGATCCATTTAAAAAAATTATACCACGATGTAGAGCAGAGTTTCTTCTTTCTAAAAATATAAATTTTCAAATTTTCTGACTAATATAAGGTTTCCATATTATTTATTTTTTAACTATGCATTTTATAGCTATTTTTTGAAGTTTAAATATGTCTATCTTTCATCATGTATCTTTTGTTTGGGTCATCGAAATTGAATTTTTTTATACTAGCACAAACTAGGCATAATTCTATACATATTAAAAAAATAATCTAATTTTCGATATTTTTGAGGTAGTTAGGGGGCACGGTCGGAGCTCCATTATTTTTCAAAACATAAAATTTATGTACTAGAAAAATCATAAATAAAAATACTCGTTAAAAAAATCTAAAAAAATCTAACACAAACTAGATGCTCCTAGCTATCTTTCTACCAAAGGGTTTTTAAAAATACTCAATGGTGCTCAAAAAATGGTGGGGGGCACGAAAGTCACTCTATTATGTTTTTTTAACAAAAACAGAGCACTGTTGGTATTTTAGTTGTTTGACCCACTTAAACTTATCCATTTTCAATAAAATTTAGTAGCTTAGAAACTAGACTCAAAATGCTATGATTCATATTTCTACAACATCTTCCAATTTTGAGTGTAACTATTTGAAAAACTCGTACAAGTTGAAGTTTTTATTTTTCAGAAAAATGCATCCACTTAAGACCCCCTTTTGGCCCCCCAACTTGGTGCACTTACCCATAATATTCTTCGCCATTGCGTATAGATAAGGCAATTTGCACATGTTTGAATTCCAAACTCTTGCATATTTTAGATACAAAAAGCATGTGTTTAGGGTAAGATACATGAACTTTGCATTGAGTTCCTTCTACCATTGATTTCATGCATATTTACAATTAGGGTTTCTCTTTAGTGATTACGGTTTTCCTCATCAATGGTTTTGTCAATCTCGCCCCATCAACGACCATTGACACAAAACCTTGACCACCCAATTTCCCCAATGTGTGTGACACAACCACCGAGACTCCCATTTGGAAATGCTTATTGGCGTAATCAATGTTTGAGGCAATGACATCAAAGATTAATTTTTGTGTGCGCTCCTGGGCCGTCTTTCAATGCTCTAACTCATCTAAGGTTATTAAAAAGGAACAATTAATTTTGAAGATTATAATTCGATCGATCGGGTTGAAGATAATAATTTAATTTATTTCTCATGGTGCTTTGTACTTGTTTTAGATTTATTAGTTTGATCATGGTGGTGTGGGTCATGAATTTGGGAGGAGGAGATGTTATGTTAGCATATCTATCACCAAATTGAAATGAAAATGCAAATCTTTGGATCATTCATATCTTGTCCGAGTGAGAGCAAGATATAAAAATGTGACATTCACGGGCTCATAATCATCATCTTCTATCGTCATCAACAAACGATGATTCCTTGCTCAAGTTTTCTCTTCGGAATATGCGGTATATGGAATCAAATGTGCCCAAACCATATGCTCTAATTATCTTGGAGAGGGGGTAGGATGTAGTATGTTGGTGTAATGTTGCATATGCAACACATGGGGGAGATTCGTGTGTGCGGTGGAGAGGACAAATGTAAGGGTCTCTCCTCTACTTATCACACACCCCCATTTTTGCCATTATCAATCTCATAAAATTGGACGTGGTTAAGGTTGATATAAATTCCAAAACGACGTGGGTAGAGTTCGAGAGCAACTATGGGCCAAATCTGCAATTTCCTAGTTGAAGTTTGTTGTACTATAGGTGTGGGCATCCATTTGAGTGGAAGTGGATTGGGTTTGATCTCTAGCAAATATGGCTTATTTGTGGACAATAGATGGGTGGAAGAGATTAAGATGTTGAATTGCCAATCTCGGGCGTAGTTATGATCATATTCCACTACTAAATATGATGCCAACACTTACAATACAACCTCTTTTTACCCGTATGGCCCTTTTTCTTTCCTAGATATTTCCAATTCAACTCAAGATTTACAATTCCTGGTATCATTTATCTCTCGAAAATAGGTGAAATGTTGTGGTGGCCCTGGCGAAACATATGACCATCCCGCTTCTCACCACATTGTGAGTTGTTGGGGACATGTGCGAGAGGACAACCAAACCTCTTTAGACCCACTTGGATGGTTGCGATACAAACCGTACGTATAAGATGAAAATAATCTTACATGTATAGGATCGTGATCGTCACATCATTTGACATTAATAGAAATAGCGTTACATATTGTCTTGTAGAGAACGCGTTTAGTAGTGGCCAACTTTCAAAACACAAAATCAATCACAACACCACTCTACCGTAATTCATGCATAAAATTTCCTCTATCTGGGTCATCTTTACAATTTGGTGCCTTGTAAAGTCGTATAATTCCTTACAATTTTGAAAGCGTGCGGGTACATCATTAATGGGAGGAGCGGGCATAAAAAATAATGACAAAGTTAATGCTTTAAAGTCAAAAATTTACTAAAAATGGTTTATTTTGGTCCCAGACTTTGTGGAAGACAATATCTTAAACAATCCACCATGGGTTTTAAATAATATAAATGTAAACATCAAATCAATATGATGGTATTGACTTCAATTTTGAGATGGGATGGAATATGTCAAGGATATACACGTATTGAATGTATTTTAAGTAGGCATGTTAGAAGTATAAAATATTTTATTTTAAGTTTATAAATGATATCGAAGAAACCTATTGTTGACAACTTCATAATTGTACATAAAAAGTGATTATTACATCGTTTTAATTTTTTTGTACAACTATAAAATAATTTTCTATCTCGTAGTAATATAATTCTATCTAAAAACTAGATCCGAGGAGACCAACTACCCTCACAACTATTGGATAATGCTCCAAACCGACTCCTATCCCTTATAGTACATAGATAGTCCAACTCCATCCCCAAAGGAATACCCATCTATATCTGTATCGCTTCTAGATCTGTCACCTTCGAATATGGGGATTACTCCATTGTCTTGCCAGTGAATCGAATTATGCATTTTTCAAGATGCAGTGGCTGTGTCTCCCAGTGATGGAAAGAAGGAATAACTTGATTCCAAGGCAGTCATCCCCAAATTCTCTCTTTTTTCACTCCATATTGGGCTATGCTAGCTCTGCCATTTCAGTGGCTATTGAATTAGATAGGAAATTGAGAATCGGCTATTTGGCAGCAGCAACACTGGCTAGGGACAAAAAGTATGTGTTCTTGAGGATTTACAGGGTGAATTCCATAGTGAAAGTGATACCTGAAGTAACATTTGTGAACAATTGATACCAAAAATAGTGTGACACCAGTACCGGAGGGGTCTTTCACCTACAAAATTGGTTTGGATCCGGAAATGAATGAGTTGTTGGTCACAAGGCTTTTTGGTAGTCAACATGTGCACGATCATTAGGAGATACTTTCTTTTAAATCTGACAATAGAGGGCAATTATTAGATGTAGATAGAATACCATTTAATCGTGCCAATTTCCAAAGTTCCAATTATTCATAAAATTATTGGATATATGAATGAATAAAAAGTGCATGTTTATATTTGGAATAACATGGTATGGTGTGTTAGAAAACTAAAAAAATATTATGACGAGCAAAACCTAGGTGGAGGGTATCCCATGTTCATGGAGAGTCATTATTGGAGTTGTCAAAAGTTTTTAGGATAGTGAGTAGGTAATGACAAGGTCAATGTTGAGGAGCTTATGAATGTTGGGATCAAAGGGGGATTAAGGCCTAGGTAAATTAGGCAACTACCTAGGGTACTAACATTTAGGAGGCACTAATTTTTTATATTTTACTATGGGTTATTTTTTATTATTATTATCAAGAGTAGATTAATTAATTAATTACATATATGCTAGTAGCAATTAGTGTTAAACCTTACATACCAATTTTATTCACTTCATTCAAAATAAAAATAAAATTATATAATTGTATTATGAATATGATATTTAGGAGGTCGAGTTATTTATGTAAGTGTCTTTGTTGCATGATTCTTAAATTTAATTCATACTCATGTATTTTTCATACTTTGTATTGTTTTGAAGTCTTGGAATTTTTTTTTGGAGGAGAGATCAAGAAAGGTGAATATGTAAAGAACGTGGGAAAAATTATTGGGAAATATATGAGAAAAGGAGGATTATGATAGACTATATGTTAGAGAATTAACTAGGGATTTTAGGCAGTAGTAGCTAAAAAAAAATTATTAGGAAGTTTTTCTCGGATGGTAGAGGCATAACATATCAAGTAATACGATATTTGGTCACAATTAATTATTTTTTCTACTATAGATTTTATTTATTTATAGAAGGCGTTAGCTTTAATATTGCCTAGGTGCTCATAAACCTTAATGAAGTCCTCATTGGGGATAGTATAATTATGGGCCACATAAATTGTGAACATGCGTTAATATGCCATTCACGTGAAATGGGAACATGAAAGGACATGAACTAGTGGGATGGTTGTGAGGCGGTCGTACATCAACGACCAAATCATAATCAACACCCTGCCATTCTAATAGGGAAACACCTTTGACGTAATTAATGGTTCACAATTCAAGTATGTCACAAATTGGAAATATAATAATTATAATAATTTTTTTAAGGAAAAATCTACCGTAAGATTGAGCACAAACCTCAATTTTTAAAATTAAAACTAAAACAATAAATATGGACATAATCATTATTGTTACTACCTAACATTGAGTTTTCAAAAATTATTCTATATATTTCCTCTACTTTCACATATTGTTTGTTTGTCTTCTACATTTAATACAAGTTCATTCGAAAGTAAGAAAACAAAAACAAAAATAAGACCCACTCAAACAAAAATTATTTTTGATTATTTAATTTTTTTACCTTGAGTTAAATGAGCTTGTATTAAATATAGAAGACAAATAAACAATATGTGAAAGTAGAGGCAAATATAGATTAATTTTTGTGAACTTAATTTTAGATAGTAACGATAATGACTAGATCAATATTTATTATAAATTTAGTTTTAATTTTAAAACTTGAGATTTGTCTATTGTTTATTTGTCTACATTTAATACAAGTTAAAAATTAAAACAAAACTCACTTAAACAAATATTATTTTTGATTTTTTTCATAACTCAAAAGTTATATATGAGAAACAAATATTAACCCAATTTAATTATGATTATAACTCTTTTTACAATATTATATTTCAAATTATACAAAATAATATAATTACAATAATACTAATAAAAATATAAAAAAATAATTATTATTTATATTAACATTTTAAAAATGTATATTTATGAATATACCAATAATTTACTATATAAATATATAAAAATACACCATACTAAAACTTAATTCATATAAATTATTATAAACATACCTCGTTATGAAGTATTTAACATAATTTACAATACAAAAAGAATTCACCGCTACACAACACTTGTGATATGGCAACGCCGTACAATATTCTTTTAAAAATCACTTCACAAAATCTAATATAAGAAAAGCACCACTATAAACCTAGGCGGATAATATTTCATCATTTATTATAAGATCTAATATTTATTATAGACAATATGCCATCATTTATTATAAGATCTAATATTTATTATAGACAATATTCCACCATTTATTACATAACAAATTAATAATATAATGAAGACATCTTTTAAAAAAACGTAAAAGCATAAATATATTTAATTGAATGCTTACACCTTTCTTTTAATATTTTTAAAATTTAATTGATTACAAAAATATTAAAATCGATATATTTGAATTTATATATTTTATACCAAAAATATACACAAATATGTTAATTTATTATTAAATATATAATTAATAAAATAGGACATAAATTTATTTGTTTAATATTTGAATTTTAATTTGTAATTTGGCTGTGAATACATTACAAATAATTTTATTATATTGTAATTTATATTTAATCATATTTAATTAAATAAAAAATAAACTTATGTTAAATTAGAGAAACAAATATGTTAGAATAAAGTAGACATCTAATCTTAGTCTTCAATAATGTTTATTTTGGCACTCTTTAATATATTTGGATAATTGATATATATTCAAATCTTCATCACATATTTCCCCTTCTAATTATTCATACATAAAAATAGTCACTCCTATCTATATGTTATACTTAAGATGATCTCATGTTCCTAATTTCAATCCCAGGACACTTCGAACACCCCAGCACAATGTTGTTCATTGGTATTATCTATCCACATCAATATTGTCCATGTGTGTGGGTAATGACTAGTTTTTAAACTCAACACTTTCATTAGCTTGGCTTGGGCTTGATACATTGATCAACTTGCACAAAAAATAATTAATGAAGAGTTAGCTATATATACAAATGAACGTCAAGGTCATTATCATCCACATACCTCAACACGACCCAAGATATATACACATCTCAAATCTTTCAAGAATAACTCTAAAGCAACTCACAAATCTAAAAATAAAGTACAAGGGTTCAAAGTTGTATGGTGCATGTGATAAGGATCATTCCATATCATACTAATTTTATAGTTGCATTTAAATCATATAGGACTTAGGAGAACTACATGCAACTTGATTCCCCTTCAAGGTATTGATATGTAGTGCACAACACTTAAATACATTAGGCATGCCGAGTTTAGTCCATCCAAATAGCTTCAAGGATATTTTAATGTGTATTTTTAAAAATGTTTTGTGATGGTTTGGACAAATTGGAGAGAGATCACATTATTGTTTGTATTAAATTGTAGTGTTCTAGTACCCTAACTCAAGTGTGGGTCATGGCGAATAACCCTAGAAAATTATAGAGGCATCAAAACTCCTAGATACTACCAACAACCCTAGACACTACCATCTGCTAGTAATGTGTGAATATGCTAGTATTGTGGACAAGAATAGTTTTAAAAATGACATTTACGGTAAGGCTTGACGACCATTTTTGAGTAATATTAGGGTCTCTATGTCCATTGTATACTCACATTTCTAGTATAATCAAGTTAGCTTTTTCATATGCTACACACTTAACCTATCGCATGTAAATTGGGATATGTATAATCAATTTTTTCCTAACATAATCTCTTAACTTGTCTTGTCACATCTCTCTATGCTTTCATATTATTAGTAGGGTTAGCTTATGGATTAACCATAGCCTAAGTAGGGTATATATAGGAGGTAGGGGTTAGTACTTGGATCATCATTGCATATTCTATTCTTATTGTAAGGTTGTGGAGGTTTCCCCCTCAAACTGGTTGAGTTATATATTTTGTTCAGATCTCTATCAAATACTGAGTATCTATTTTATTTTGCTATTCTAATTGTGAATTATTGTTGTTATTCCATTTATGTGTTTATTTTGGCGATATGTTATTGAGCATATCCAAGTAAATTCATTACAAGTGGTATTGGAGATTTGATTTGGGCAAGTTCTCTGTTAGTGCTTTTTTGGCCTAACGGTTTGCAGATCGAGGGCGGTCAAACCAAAAAAAACATAACTCACAATTTGGAGGGAATTTATTTTTCTATCACTACATTATTGCTTGAATTTTTTGTTTAAAAAACTATGGAATTTTTGGGACCCTTGTGAAAAATAATACTTGTTTGATTCTTCGGTGATACTATCACAATACTAACACACTCCTGTAACTTTTTTTTTTGGGATTTTCCAACCTTTTGGGGATGAATGCATTATTTATCAAGCTTAGTTAAGTACATATTTAGTGAGTTGCAGCAGTGAATTACACTCTAACCGACACTTCCAACTATAAAATAAGAATTTGTTGAAAGATGTTTATATTAAAAAATTAATTATTCTAGGAAAAAACCGACATAAACCTCCTAGACTAATAAAAGACTTATAAAACTAATTCTAACATTAAAAATTAAGTGCCTATATTGACGTCATACTCAACATGCACTACAACAATAATGTGACAAAGATATACTTCATGAGTTAGCAAAACTAAGGAAAATAGGGTCTGCAAAGGATTTTGTTCACAAATTCCTAAAACTATACTTGCATGTGGAGGACATCACAAAGGATAAACTCAATGATGTTCCGCAAGTTCCTATGCCTATTCTTACAGAATATATTGCTTCTTTGCTTACACCTAGAGTTAATAATAGTGTTGTACCTAATCAATGTGTTCTAATGATTTTATTCACATTTTTAAAAATCCTCATATAGACACATATACGCAAAAATTACAATACATACAAGCTGAACACACTATCTTGAAATAATGTGCTAATAAGTTTCATACAATGAAAAGTTCCATTAGTTTATTAGATAATCAAATAAATGTGCTTAGTTACCCCAATCACATATTTATTTTCACATAACATTTTCCCCTTTGATGGTAATACTGACCCAAAACAATATCTTTGAGCTTTTTTTGCTTCATGCATGGATTATGCGGGTAATGAAAGGTAGTTGAAAAAATACTTCCAAGAAGTCTTAAGGAATATAATTTATATTGGTTTTACACTCTTCTAAAAGGTTTAGTACATTCATTCCAACCTTTATCTGATATATTTTTAGCTCATTTCTATATCATGATATTAAAAAAGGATTTCTTTAGCTCAAATTTATCAAGTCAAGGAAGAACCTAATGAGAACATTGTTGACTATGTGCTAAGATATAAGAATATGCAATCTCAAAAACAAAAGAACATTAATGAGGCCAAGTTACAAGAAGTTTTCATCACTAATATAGCTCATAACTTAAGAAAAAGGTCATATTTTATTATTATATATATTTCAAAGGCCTGTGTCCAATGATCAAGGTATAGGATACTATAATCCTCTAAACCAACATGCTTAAATATGGAAAAAATGATCCCACATCTATTAGAGCTAAGTTTTAAAATAAACCATCATATAAGAGTAATCCTAATGAATCAAAAATATTTCTAAAACTACCTATATGACACAAAAATGTGTACATATTATAATTTCTACTCCTCTATGGAGACAATTTTCATGTTTGACATTAACTCTTTATAAAGTGTTACAAAAGTTTCTTGAATGAAATCTTTTGACTCTACCTTTAAATTTCAAACTTAACTCAATTAGGTTCAGTAAGGTCCAAAGTTCATAGTAACTCATATTATTATTATAGTCAATTTATTGGACATACAAACAACAAATATTAGAATTTAGTACATAAGATTCAATTTTATAATTTTTTTTTGTATTGCATATCATGTATAGATAATGGTGTTCTCAACTTCTTCAAATTTTATATTTTATGGCATATCTCATTATGTATTACCACCATAACATCAGAGACACAAAATCATGCACTTGGGTACATTTCTAGGTCATAATCACATATTACTATTCATATGATTCTTAAGCGAGAAAACTAGTAATTGACATCTATCTTTGGCCTCTTTTTTGTCTTTCTTGTTTCCTCTTTGGTCTTACACACCCCACAACCCAGTTTGATCTTCATTGCTTTATCTTTATTGAATTTGGACACCAACACCTAGCCAGGATGCTAGCACCTAGGTGACCTCGTCCCCTCTGGGTGCCCTCGACCTCTTTGTATCTTACTCGCCTCTTTTATCTTTTGGACATCTTGTTTTCTTATGGGTCGACCTTTTAGTTGTCAATTATAAAATTCAAACAAGGGAATCATATAAATACAAAGCTATGTGACCATAATAAAGGACCAAGATCTAAGCATCTACTATCACCACCTAAGGTTGCATCCAAAGGCATTCTAAGAGCATCAAGGAATCCATCTAGCACTCACTCAAGGGACAAGGGACTGCATTTTCTGCATACATACATAGGAGGGGAAGTTCATTTTTCCATCCACACATCTACTTACATTGGTACATCTAGTTATCGTTCATTATCAAGTGCATCTTACACAAGAGATTCCTAGGGCACAATTTCACACACTTCACAAAGAACTACATGGAGTATGAGATGTAGTGCAAGGTTGATAGTAAGTTCACTTTTTTGAGTGATCGTCAAGATGAGTCAAACTCCCCATTTACATCTTTATTTTTAGGATTTGATGTAGTTTGGGGTTTTTCATAATATCATTTATTTTGTAGGGTACAAGCAAATATAACAATCATCCAATGACACACAAGCGACCAACAATGAAGGTTAGCGACCACCTTGTGACACAAGAAGAATCAGTTTTGACCATTTTCAAAGTCACGGGAACTCAAGAGAGGTATCTAGTGCCTAGGCGTTCTTGAACCAATCCAGGTGCCCTATTCCATGCTTATTTGATAGTTATAGAATTTTTTGGGTGCGGTTGCGACATTTTGCTCCTCATGTTTACCAATTTTCCACTCTTCAACACTTCAGGATCTATTGTGAAATCAGCTAAGTTTTTTACTCTCTCTTCCACTTAGGGTTTTATATTTCTTTAGCTTATTGCTTGTGTCAAATATGTACTTTAGTGTTTTATTTATCATATGCGAATCTGCAAAATTTTAGGGTTTTACAAATTTCAATATTTTGTTAAATCATTTGGTGAACCCAACCTTTAAGCACTATTGGATCTTTATTTTTCCTTTTGCTTCAATATCCTAAGTTTCTTCCATCATGGCTATTTACATCTATGCCTTTTTACAAGATAATCCTGATTGTAAGGCTAAAATCAACTCTCTCCTGGATAATACTTACATTCTTGCTATTACTCCTCTAAATCATGTATATAATTTATTCATCGATGCATTTACTCAACACCTTAGTTTCCCATTTGATGTAGTTGCTGCTATTTCTGTTTATGATAATGACCCTCCTCTTTATATCAACGCTTACATATTTAACATAGGAATTAGGTAGGTACTATTTGATAATGGATCTGAGCTCAATTTGTGTAATATTACATTTCTTCAACAACTTGGCCTTTCCTCAGCTAATCTCACCAACATCCATTTCTATTTTAGCTATGATTCTTCTACATGACCGTGCATGGGCCATATCACCTTACCTATCACAATTGGTCCAAAACCATCCCCACGATATTATTTGTTATTGATGCCAAGCTCCAATACAATTGCTTACTTGGTAGACCATGGCTTCACGCTATGCAGGAAGTACCTTCTACAGTTCATCGATGCGTTAAGTTCCTACATGATGGTTGTGTGTATACTATTCTTGCTGACCACGATCCATTCAAATATTGCACTCTAGACCCACTCATTGCTCTCCCTACTCCATTTCTCTATCACAATGCCGGTCATCCTCATAATCCTCCTACATATCTCATTGATGATTATCAACTCACGGAACCTCCTACCCCTACCACCGACATGATTCGTCTCCAGGGATCCATTTGTGCGTTGGACACCATGCCACATGCTTCATCTCCCCAAGAACACTCTGTGTCGACACCCCCCCTACTAATGCTATGGTGATTTTTTGGTGGTCTGTCCATACATTGGACATCATTTCACCTTCCTCGTCTTCTCATGAGAAACATGCATATGTGCTTCCTCCTTTCACATGCACTCTTTTCATGAATAAATCTTATTGACAACACATTCCATTCGATCCCACTTGCTTTGATACTCTTTACACACGTGATAGTTTAGCTCAGCTTGGATTCACATGCGATTATATCCTCTCTCTAACTCATTCTCCTCACCTTTACTATGGATATTTTCACATTACTGCTGCTTATGGCCTCTGTGTCTTCCATCTATCGGTCTTTATTACATGTACTTCTTGCACTTCTCCACTTACTCTTGGGAAGTATTGGCTTGACTACATTAGTGGTATTATAGATAATGATCATATTGATATCACATTTCCCATGCCTTTCGGACATGTTTCTATTTGCAATGATTCATTTCTCGGCTATTCATAAAATCTTACTAGCTAGTATGTGTTAGTGTGAAATCACAACACCCCCAAATGAGTTCTAAAAATCTACTTTTCTAAGGCAGACTCATCTGGTGTGATTGCATAACATTGAACTTCCCCAAGGTGTGGGACCTTGCGAATGGGAAAGCTCTCCAGAGAAGGCTAGTTCCTCTTCCTAAACTACCTGCCACAAGCTATTCCAGTGCAGGCAAGCTAATCTAATCCTAATCTAACTTCCAAGGAAACAAGGAGAGAGAGAAAACTTAAAAAAAATAGAGCCTACACTAAAACGGTGATACACCAGCAAAGGAAGCAAGATATTCTATTGAGGGAGAAAGAAACAAAGAAAATGGAGATGAGGGAGGTCAGATGAAGTGATATGACCTAGATCTTCAAATTCACCATTAAAATCCATGAAACATAACATCCTATACCTGTAAATGTGAAATACATGCACAAAAAAAAAAAACTGGAAGGGAGAGGCACAAAGAAACAACAAAACGATGCAAAGGGTTGAAGAACACCACAAAAACACATTTTTATTGCTCTAGAAGGTGCACAGACCATTACATTTATGGAATAGAGGCACAAATACATTTTCCAGCGTGGGAGAAGGTTCATTGCTCAAAAATGGCATCGAGAAACAAATTTGACAGAGTTTCTCTATGCCCAGAATGTCTCTCCTTTTCAAAATGAGAAGTGTTACAATATATAGAAGAATAAGAGAGAGAGAAGAGGGAAAAAAATTGAATCCTGCTTCAACCACCCCAAGATATGTATCAAATCCCACTTTGAAAGCTCAACCACTGAATATCAATTCCTTTTGCAAATTCACCCACAATATGTCACTTCTGTTTCCCAATGGATTGAATCAAATCAGATCTAGTAGTTGAAGAGATTGGATTCTACGTTAATGGCCTAGAAGACTCTTCTTCATTTTTTACCTACCAGGGCCTGAAAAATGATTTTTAATCCTTTCATGGTGTAGAGGACGTCGAGATGCTTCCAACGGTGTCAGATTCACAATATTTCAAGCCCTGAGTCGAAAGATATGCCCCTTCGAAGTTTGTATCGGGTCCGTGTAGAAGGGTAGAAAAACAACTTGAAAAATGGGCCCCCTTTGATATGGGACATGTGGCAGTCAGATTAGAGCAAAAATCAGGCTTACGGGTTCGTAATTTATGTTTTCCCCTTTTCATGAAAAACAAAACTCAGAAAACCTCAACGGCCCCGAAGCTCCACCTTTTGACTCTGCTTGACCATTTACCCCTACCTCCGCTTTTTTCCCGAGACACATGGAGACGCGCGACGCTTGTTTGAGCCTCTTTTTTCTTGCATAGGGTCGTTTAAACTTTTCACAGCCCCGCCATTCCATTATAGAGTCTCCCTGCAACCTTGTTTGTCATCCTGGAATGTGAGCTCACGGGTCTGAGTCATTTCCTTCATAATTTCCTTATGTGTAGGAGTTGTCTTGACCAAATTTGTCGGGGGCGAATTTGGGATAACAATTTGGTGACTCACAGGACATCGCGCCTACTAGATGAAGAGACCGGTGGCCTTGAGAATCCATTAGGCATGGAGTCAAGAATGATGGCACGACACTCGATCCTTCTTATAAAATGGACTCCCCAACTCCCTGCACTTTGCTAACCTCTGAATCACTTGGAAGCCTACTGAAACTTGAAGTTGAACTTCACCAAAAGCCAACTGAATTCACTGTGCAAGAGCAATACAACAACACCAAAAACTATGTACAAACTGAAAATCATACATGCTCTAAATGGAACATGCAGAGTGTGCAAAAGCACTTCTTCTGCTGAAAACAAACCTACCTACTCTACTCTAACCAAGAGCAAAGGGAACTCAAACAAAACCTACAACTGGAAGGGAGAAATAGCTTCCCTTCCTCAAAAATGGCAGCCATGCAACTGATTTGGCACTAAACATGGCTGGTTGGATGAGTGAAAAACTAACTACAAAGCTGTTCTTCCACCCAAATCACCAAAGTAACAATCGAAGACAAAACCAATACCTCTTTAGTGGCTCGTATTTGGATTGAAGAGGTATGACAAGCTGATCCTTGGTGCTTTGTAGCTCATCCTCATGCCCTGAAGTAGGCATGACTAGTTTTGGTTTCTCCTTTGGCTCCAATGAAGCCAAGTACCTGATTGGGCACGGTCTAATCCTTTGGATGTGCCCATTTCTTTGAAATTCAACTCCAAAAATGGAGTCTTCTTGTGGACCTTCTTGAGTGGATGGTGTGAGGGAGATGATGACATCCTCTTGCCTTTTCTCTTCCTCCTCCTTTGAAGAACATGGAAGATCAAGATCTTCCAACCTTGGTTCCAGAGGGCCGTTGTGAGATGCAGGTTGTTGTCCTTGGATGTTCTCCTTCATGGCAGAGGTTCGTGTGCTTGGAAGGTTGAAGATGGAGGAAAAATGATGTTATCTCCTCATGCTCCTCTTCATTAAAGCAATCTTCCAAGTCTGACAGGCAGTCTGCCTCCTTGTTGTCCTGTTGCATGTGCTCTACCTCCTCCATGGTGCCTTCCTGATCTGCAACTTGATCACCATGGCTCCCTTCACTTTCAAACATGAAGTTTGAAAGATCAAACTCTTCTTCAACATTAGAGCTTGAAGGGGATGAAGTGGGAGGAAGAATTGAAGGTTCTTCTGTAGCCTGCTCCACACTCGAGGCCTCTAAAACTGTATGGTCCTCCTCCTCTGCTGTAAATTCAAACTCAGCCACCACTGGCTCTTCAACCTTGACCTCCTCTATTGGCTTGACCATCAAGGGGATATTTGTAAACCCAAATTTAGCAGCCCAACTCATCAGATTGTCAGTTATTTCTATTCTGTTGGGCTCCTCTTCTTGCTATTCTTGAGTATCTTCCTAACATGGACTTGGGAAAGTAAGAGGAGAGGTAGGTTGGGGTTCAACCAGATTTGCAATTGTTTGTGGTGGGGAGGGAGGTGGAACTTCTTGTTTGTTCGAGAGGGGATGACTGTTTGGAAGGGAAAAGGGCAGAAGAACTGAAATGGGATGGAATACTAGGGGATGGAGAAATGGATTTCACACTTGGGACAGCATATAACGGGAAGCTTGGAAATTGAAGCTCAAATTGAGATGGTGTTGCTTGAGGAGTGGAGAGAAAATTACCAGATAATGGTGTAGGATTTACCCATTGACAAGGCTGCTTGACACCAAATTCATAGGCCTCGATCTCCTCATTCCATTGTGCAAGTTGGGGAAACATTTCAACCATGAAGTCTAGCTTCTCTTGAGGGTTGTAATGTCTTGGAAAAGGGCCTTCCCATGGACAATGTGCCCTACAACCAATCTTGAATGCCTTCATTCGTGTTATGCCCTCGATCGAACCATGTCAGCCTCCATTTTTTGAATCTTCTCTGTAGACCAACATCCTCTGCATAACTATCGCCATCATATACATCCCCTTGTCCTTGATAAGCTTCACAGTCAAACTGGTTTTGACATTGCTCATATGGGTAAGCATAATGGTCCTAGATCTGATTATAATGCTGATCTGGAGGATTTGGGAAATACATTGGAGGTGGATTGTATTATTGTTGTAAATGTGAGTTCCATGAAGGGAATGAAGTCATGATTACACAACCTTATGGAATGGGATAAAATGAAAGAGATGAAAAAATAAAATGGATGAAATGACTGGAAAAGGTCAAAGCAACTTAGAGAATGGGTTTTTGACCAGATAGAGTCGTCAGATGTGCCTGAAAGTGCCTCCAAAGGCTGAAATCTTCACCAATAACACATCGAACCTGATGAATTGAAGTGGTAAGGTGCTTCATACCTGTCCCACCGGGCGTGCTAAAACTGTTAGTGTGAAATCACGGCACCCCCAAATGAGTTCTAAAAATCTACTTTTCTAAGGCAGACTCATCTGTTGTGATTGCATAACATTGAACTTCCCCAAGGTGTGGGACCTTGCGAATGGGAAAGATCTCCAGAGAAGGCTGGTTCCTCTTCCTAAACTACCTGCCACAAGCTATTCCAGTGCAGGCAAGCTAATATAATCCTAATCTAACTTCCAAGGAGACAAGGAGAGAGAGAAAACTGGAAAAATAGAGCCTACACTAAAACGGTGATACACTAGTAAAGGAAGCGAGATATTCTATTGAGGGAGAAAGAAATAGAGAAAATGGAGATGAGGGAGGTCAGACAAAAGTGACATGGCCCAGATCTTCAAATTCACCATTAAACTCCATGAAACACAACATCCTACACCTGCAAATGTGAAATACATGCACAAAAACAAATCTGGAAGGGAGAGGCACGGAGAAACAACAAAACGATGCAAAGGGTTGAAGAACACCACAAAAACACGTTTTTATTGCTCTAGAAGGTGCATAGACCATTACATTTTTGGAATAGAGGCACAAATACATTTTCTAGGCATGGGAGAAGGTTCATTGCTCAAAAATGGCATCGAGAAACAAATTTGACAGAGTTTCTCTATGCCCAGAATGTCTCTCCTTTTCAAAATGAGAAGTGTTACAATATATAGAAAGAATAAGAGAGAGAGAAGAGGGAAAAAAATTGAATCCTGCTTCAACCACCCCGAGATATGCATCGAATCCCACTTTGAAATCTCAACCACTAAATATCAATGCCTTCTGTAAATTCACCCACAATATGTCGCTTCTGGTTTCCCAGTGGATTGAATCGAATCAAATCTGGTAGTTGAAGAGATTGGATTCTGCATTAATGGCCTAGAAGAATCTTCTTCATTTTTTACCTACTAGGGCCTGAAAAATGATTTTTAATCCTTTCATGGCGTAGAGGACGTCGAGACGCTTCCAACAGTGTCAGATTCACAATATTTCGAGCCCTGAGTCGAAAGATATGCCCCTTCGAAGTTTGTATCGGGTTCGTATACAGGAGGGCAGGAAAACAACTTGAAAAATGGGTCCCCTTTGATATGGGACACGTGGTAGTCAGATTAGAGAAAAAATCAGGCTCGCGGGTCCATAATTTATCTTTTCCCCTTTTCATGAAACGCAAAACTCAGAAAACCCCCGTGGCCCCGAAGCTCCGCCTTTTGACTCTGCTTGACCATTTTCCCCTGCCTCTGTTTCATCCTGAGACACATGGAGATGTGGTGCTTGTTTGAGCTTCTCTTTTTTCTCGCACAGGGTCGTTTAAACTTTTGCAGGCCCCACCATTCCATTGTAGAGTCTCCCAACCTTGTTTTTCATCCTGGAATGTGAGCTCGTGGGTCTGAGTCGTTTCCTTCATAATTTCCTTATGTGCAGGTGTTGTCTTGACCAAATTTGCTAGGGGGAAAATTTGGGATAACAATATGCACATAGTTGTCCACTACCACCATTAATTGATGAAGAATACATAATGTACATGTTCAATTTACACCACAATGGATCTTTACATGATCAACCCCATAGTATCGCTTATCATGTATCTGATGCATCTCCATTTGGATTCAACCATGACATTGATGATCTCTTAGATGATGCTACTTGATCCTTCTACATATCATTGTACACTTGGGGGGAATCATGCTTTCTTCTCCCCCTCCTAACATTACTAGTGCTCTACGATTTCTACTCATACACTCCACGCTTCATATTTCATCTCCCCGAGCATCATTACACAACTTGATACACTTTGTATCGACATCACCCTATGACGCACTCTTGTGCTAAGGTTCACACATGACTGTTGAGGGCATACTATATCCATGAACCTCACATCATACACACGACACATTTCACACCCCGCAAATTCACAATACATTTCTCTCGACATCACATTCTCACACATCACATTACCCTATGACGCACTCTAGTTCCATGGTTCATACTTGATTGCTGAGGGTCTAAATCTGGAATGAACCTCACCACATTCACTCTTCACACTCTAGGCATCATGATATATATTTCTAACACACACATTTTCCAATCATTTCCTGTGATGCAATCTCATGCTAAGGTTCACACTTGACTATTGTGGGCATATTACATCGATGAACCTCACACACTATACATTTCACACTCTACACATTCACCACACATCTTTCTAGCATCACATTCTCATACAACACACTACCCTATGACACACTCTATTTCAATGGTTCATACTCGACTATTGAGGGTCTAAATATGAAATGAACCTCACCACCTTCCCTCTTCATGCTCTGTGCTTCATGATCTATCTATCTAGCCACAGTTTAAAACCATTTCTTGATGACACACTCTTGTTCTATGGTTCATTATTGACTGTCGAGGGGTATTTTATAAATGAACCTCTTCTCATACTCATCTACACTTGTTCAGGGGCATGCTACTCTTATCATAATCAATTTGCATCCCATTCCATTCACACCCACAACATCTTGCATATCTTGGTTGTACTTATTCTTTCTTGCTTATATTAGTTACATGTACACTTTACTTACTATGTTAGCCATATACTTATTATTTAATTGCATTTGTATATATACACATGTACATTCACTTGGTCTTTAGTTGTGAATGAAAAATTTATATAGATCCTTACATGTAACATTGATGCTTCACAATTTATGTCTTACCAATCTCACCGAGGCTCTTGGGGGCATCTAGATTCCTACTCTTACACATAACAAGTTCTATTGTTTCATTTTATACTACTTCCTATTCTTACTAGCACACTACTCTATCGATATATACAAGTCTTGAAATATTTTTTATTTTTCTAACATGCTAATATGTACTTCATGTGCAACATTTTTCTTATAAAACTATTTTCCACCATGGTTGTCTGATACTTTTCTTTCTCTTGTCTTCTATTATATGCCATTGTTTGTGGGATTCTCCCTATGTCTTTCTTAATAATTACTTGTGTTATTTTGGCCCCTTCATCCCTGATTGTCATTTGACATTGTGAGCGATGTCCCATGTTTGAAACCCACTTTTCACGGTCTACATTGTCTTCTTGTTTGCTAGCTTACACATTGTATTCTAAATGCGTATTTGTCTTGATTGCACCAATACATGTATCTAGCCACTTTGTTTGCATGTGCTTTGGTTTCTACCATACAAATTCCCTCCCCCTTGTAGGGTATCAGTTTTAGGTCCTCTCCTTTGGGCTGTATCCTCTTAGCGATGCCACATGCACCCCAAATGAGGGGGGCACACATTGGGTGAATCAACCACCTCATATAACAACTCGTAGCTTCGCTACATGCTCGCACAATACAGAAAAGAACAAAGTTACAAACATATAACAACCCAGGTTCTGACTTGGGTCCTCATTTTAGCACAAACACTAGTGCTAAGATATATACATGAGTGCCTGGGTGCTCTTGACCTTTCCTGGGATCTTATGACCAAGGTCGATTCTGGTTACTTTCTCAAATTGTCACAATTTTTAACAATTTACATAGTAGTTTGCACAACATAGGCGTAATCTTCAAGCAATCAGAATGCATTCTATTTTATTTTTCTACTTGGATTGAACTAGATAAAACATGAAACAAAGTAGGATCACACCATCTGCAGTGGTGTATAAATTTTGGGAAGCAATCAGGGATGAAGAATAACACTAGACTTTTCTCCCCAAAATTTTTCTACCGTGGCATAAGATTTCCTAAAAATATCACACTTGGAGTGAGGTGGCCTAAAAAAATCACTCTTGGTGTGAGATCGCCCAAAAAATTCACTCTTCTACAATAGTTCAAGAAAATTTCTATCATTTTCACTCATCATGGATCAGTGTACACATTCCTTTTACTACTTTTTCACATTTTTACATACTTTTACATGATTTTTATAGAGTTTTCATAACACATGACTTTAAATAATCTTTCGATCTTCTTTTGTAGGCCCATCCTTAATACGCAACAAGAAGAAAACCCACGTCAATAAAGCATGACAACAATAATAGGTATAAACATGGAACACCACATACGCTTCAACCCTAGTGTCAATTCCTCTTCCTTAGTTTCCACGCTTCTTTTTTATCACTCCACGCTTACACTTGTCTCTTCAGAATGCTTTCGCCATTGATCTACATGGCTATCATGAACACATCTCTTATCTACTTTATGTTACCATGTATTCACTCAAAAACATAAAGTGGGGTCAAATGTAGACACAAAATCACGCACTTGGGTACATTTCTAAGTCCTAATCACATACTACTATTCATATGATTCTTAAGTGAGAAAACTAGTAATTGAAATATATCTTTAGTCTTACAAACCCCACACTGCAGTCTAATCTTCATTGGTTTATCTTTATTGACTCTAGACACTAACGCCCAACTAGGACGCTAGTGCCCATGCACCCTCATCCCCTATAGGCTCCCCCAACCTCTTTGTATCTTACTCACCTCTTTTGGGCCTCTTTTATCTTTTGGGCATCTTGTTTTCTTATGGGTCAACCTTTTATTTTTCAATTATGAAATTCAAACAAGGGAATCATATAAATACAAATCTATGTGACCATAATAAAGGACCAAGATCTAAGAATTTACTATCACCACCTAAGGTTGCATCCAAAGGCATTCTAAGAGCATCAAGGCATCCATCTAACACTCACTCAAGGGACACATGACTACATTTTATGCCTACATGCATAGGAGGGAAGTTCATTTTTCCATCCACACATCTACTTACAGTGGTACATCTAGCTATCACTTGTTATCAAGTGCATCTTGCACAAGAGCTTCCTAGTGAACTCTTTCACACACACTTCACAAAGAAATACTTGGAGTCTGATATGTAGTGCAGTGCTTGGTCATAAGTTCACTATGTTTGGTGACCTGCAGGTCACGAATCCCCATTTGCATCTTTCTTTTTTATGATTTGATGTAGTTTGGGGTTTTTTTCAGATATCATTTGTTTTGCAGGTTACATGTGAATATAATGATCATCTAGTGACACAAAAGTGACCAAAAATGAAGGTTAGGGACCACCTTATAACACAAGAAGAATCAATTTTTTACCATTTTCGTAGTCATGGGTGCCCAATAGAGGTCTCCAATGCCTAAGCACCCTAGTTTAGGCTTATTTGGTAGTTAAAATTTTTTTTTGGGTGCGGTTGCGATAGTATGCTCCTCCTATTTACCGAGTTTTCTAGTCTAGAACACTTCAAAATCTATGAAATCAACTAAGTCTTTTACTCTCTCTTGCACCTAGGGTTTTATATTTCTTTAGCTTATTGCTTGTGTCAAATCTGGAATTTAACATTTTTTTATCATATGTGAATCAGTAATATCTTAGGGTTTTACAAATTTTAATATTTTGTTAATTCAAAACTCTTATATCCTTGCCAAGATTCAAGAGAGAACCTTTTGAAAAATTTCATCTATAAAAAGGGGAAGAGTGGGAATAAAGGGAGGATGTGCCTATATATAAGAAAATATGGAAGTATGGAGATCATTCCTTCCTCAAGTGTGTATATATAGGTGGTTGTTCCCCATGGTTGGTATTTAAACTACAAGGGGAATGTTGGTGTGAGTTATCCGATGTGTCCTCCTCACATATTGGAGGGTCATATCACATGGGTTAGGGTTAGGTTTAGGGTTTACATGTGTGTCATGCACTAGGGTTACTCAACACCCTATATGTACTCTCTTTCTATTCATTTATGAGCATGCCAAGACACTCCACTATCTTTCCTCTATGTGCAAGCTTTGTTTCTGTTGAGAAAGTTCTTCCATTATTGATCAATTCTTCCTTGTGATTACGCTGGAGCTATCACGATTTCGTTGGAGTGCAACTACTTTGTGGTGCATCATTTCTGATTTGATTCTTGCAAACTCTTTTCATTGTATTTTACCCTTATTATTGCTTGCGACTAGTGAGCGTGACTGCCACAACCGCAGTAAGGGGGTTTTCATTTGTGACGTGAGATGCTTTTTCTCACAACCAAGATTGGCTTTCACCTCCTTCCTTGTTTTTTGCTTGTGCTTGTTTATGGTGTCCTATTTTTGCACTCCACGGAACACTGTTGTGGTCTCCTCTCTTGTGTGTTATTACGTTGATTGCAAGTCGAGTTACCAAGTGTTTCACACCGCACGCACGGACCCAATTGTAATCAATGCACTAAAATATAAAGTGCCAAAAGTAGGGGTTGTTATTGTCTTGGGTGGTTGTGTTTCTTTTCTACATTTCTTTCTCTCTCTCTCACTATGGATGCTCTTTCAATTCCTTTACTTACGCCGTTCAAATTTTTCGAATGGAGATAAAAAATAATAATGAAACTAAGGGGTAAAGGGTTATTCCACATCACCATGGGAACTGAGACTGAACCAGATGACGAACCTGAAAATCTAAGTGGTTAAACCGTAGTGATGAAGCTTTAGGTCTTCTTTGCATGTATGTTTCTCCTGACTTGCTCTTCCACATTGAGGCAACCAAAACACCTAAATCTCCGTGGAAAATGCTGGATGCGATGTTTTGACAAATAGATGAAATGAGAGCACATGAATTGGAAAACAAACTACTAGGGTTAAATCCTAGTGACATTGAAAACCTACAAGCTTTCTTCTCGAAATTTGTCCACATTAGATTATTGTTAAAAGGATGTCAAGTAGAGAAGAAAGATTCTCAACTGATCTTGTCAATTCTCTCTAAGCTAGGTCCTGAATATTCTGTCTTCGTGTCAAATTTCTACGCTACAAAAGCTGCTTTGGGCGATACTTGGACTATGCCCTCCTTTGAATATTTTTCATCCCAACTCATTCGAGAAAAGGACAAACTCATTCAAATGGGGTCTGCCAAGTCCAAGTCACATGCTCTTGAAGCAAGCACTAGTAAGGGAAAGAAGACTGAAAAGAAGAAAGAAACAAAGGATCAACCTAAGAAAGAAACCAAGACCAAACCTAAAAATGACACAAACACTTCGAATTCTGAGCCTAAGGCACAAAAAAGCAAGTTTTGGTGTTCCTATTGCAAGAAGTCTTGTCACGACAAGCAACACTATTTTTGGAAACAATTGATCACTTATCTCATTTACTTGAGAAGAATAAAATAAGTGTTCCTGAATCCATAAAACAAAGTGCTCCGAAGGCCAAGTCTTCTGCTACAAAAGGTGCTAAAAATGATAAGAAGAAAGGAAAGGCCCTTGTAGCTAGAGTTGCTCCTTCATCGACATGGATTATAGATTCCAGTGCCTCACACCACATGGGTTCTTCACATGTTGAGTTTTCCAACATCAAACCTTGTGGAATGTCCCAAATCATGATGGGTAATGACACGATAGTGTCGGTTTCCAGTAGTGGATCGGTAGAGATGGATGGGGGAACATTTAACCAAGTGTTGAGTGTTCCTGATCTTTCTACTAATATCCTATCGGTTTAACAAATTACTCACCTTGGTGAAGGAATGCGAGTGGAATTTGGTCCTAACTCGGTGATTATTCGTGAGCTTAATGATGACACTATAGTGGTTGAGGGAAAGGCAGATCACCATTCACGGTTATACACCTTCTCCTACTTTACTTCTGATTCTATGCCCACTGCCTTGCTCACTCATGCAAATGAGGTTAGTAAGCTATGACATGAGCATTTCGGACATCTAAATTATCGCTACCTTGAACAATTGATCCAAAATGAAATGGTCAACGGGTTGCCTTGCGTCAAGTTTTATAAGGGTCTTTATGAGGGTTATACCCTTGGAAAGCATCCTGAAAAGAATTTGACAAAGGAAAAGCCTAGAGAGCCACTCGTCCTTTGAATCTTGTTCACAAAGATGTTTCTGGTCCATTTCCTTCTCCTTCATTTACTAGAGCTCTTTATGTGCTAACTTTCATTGATGAATATTCGCGATATACTTGGGTATATTTTCTTAAGCTTAAGTCTGAATTCTTTGAACATTTTCAAGACTTTAAGGTTTCTTGAGAAACAAAGGAACAATCTATCAAGGTTCTTTGAACCGACAATGGAGGTGAATATGTAAAAAATAGGTTCATGGATTGCATATACAAGGGATCTCTTTACAGGATATAGTTGCTTATAGCCCTCGCAGAAAGAAAGAACCATACTCTTAAGGAGATGGCCACTTGTATGATTCACTTGAAGTATCTTCCTCCGTAGTATTGGGCCGAAGTAGTGAATTGTGAAAATTACATTCAAAACCGTGTTCCACACAAGGCAGTAAGAGGGATGACACCCTTTGAAGCCTGGTTTAGATGCAAGCCTGATGTTGAGCACTTTCGAGTCTTCGGATCCAAGGCTATGGCTCAGATTCCTAAGAAGAAATGTAAGGCCTTAGAACCACAATCTAAACCTTGTATCTTTGTAGGGTATCCTGATGGCATGAAGGGATATCGATTGATGAATCCTACTTCTCATGAGATATATATCGAGAGAAGTGTTAAGTTTTATGAGTCTTCTTCGACTTCTAATTCTCCACCTATTGAGGTTCTTCACTTGGCGACTCGATTCGACTCATCGATGATGATATCACTGTTGAGCGTGCTCCTCTTCCGAGATCCTCCCCGACCATCGACCTCTGAGTCTTCTGATTCTGACAATAGTGATGATGAGGACTATGTCCCTTCTCACTCAAGTGAAGAATCTTCTAACTCTGAGCCTGATCCTCCTAGTCCTCTTTGGGCTAGGAAAACTTTGCAAAGTGCTAGAGATTTAGTTGGAGATACTTCGGATATGAGACATACTCGCTCAGATTTCATTGGACCCCACTCTTTCTTCACCTCGATTTCGATCCATAGTCTTTTTGGGAGGCTTCGGTATTCCTGAGTGGGATTCTACCATGGATGAGGAGTATTCCTCTCTCATGAAGAATGATACTTGGGATCTCACCACTCTTCCGAAAGGAAGAAAAATCATTTAGTGTAAGTGGGTGTTCCGAACAAAGTATGGAGTAGATGGAGATGTCAAAATTTTTAAAGCATGATTAGTAGCAAAGGGTTTCTCCCAGATAGCTGGGGTTGATTATACATAAACCTTTGCTCGGTTGCGAAGATGAATTCTATTCGAATGACCCTATCCATTGCCGCAACGAATAGATGGAAAGTCCATCAAATGGACGTTAAGAGTGCCTTCCTTCATGGTGACCTAGAGGAAGAGATCTATATGGAACAACCTCCAGGTTATGTCCAAGATCCCTCCCTTGTTTGTAAATTAAAGAAGTCTTTTTATGGCCTTAAACAAGCCCCTCAAGCTTGGTATGCCAAGATGGAATCCTTTTTACTTACATCAGGGTTTACTAGGTGTCACTTTGATCCAAATGTTTATATTCTATGGTAAGATGACTCCATACTCATTCTTGTTTTCTATGTTGATGACTTGTTGATCACAGTGCAACTCTTCCTCTAATATTGATTCTGTGAAGATCTCCTTGGCCAACAAGTTTTCCATGACTGACTTAGGTCTACTTTATTAATTCCTTGGGATCTATATTTCACAATCTGACTCAAGAATCTTGATTTCGCAACCTAAGTATGCTCTTTATTTGCTATCTCGTTTTTAGATGGCCGATTGCAAGTCTTCTCCCACTCCTTTTCTCTTCAGGGTTAAGTTGGTTTCGGATTGCTCTACTCCCTTGGTTGATGGTACTCTTTATCAACAGTTGGTGGGGATCTTGATTTACTTGACTCACACTCAACCAGATTTATCATATGTTATTGGGATCATGTCTAGATTCATGCAGGAGCCACATGAATTGCATTAGAAAGAAACTAAACATATCCTTCATTATGTTCGTGGCACTTATGCTGATGGCATTCACTATCATGGAGGGGTAGATATTGACTTGATTGGGTTCACAGATTCTGATTGGGCTGGTGACTTAGATCATTAGAAATCTACTTCTAGCTACAATTTCTCTCTTGGTTCGGGTCCTATTAGTTGGTCTAGCAAGAAGCAGAATGCAATTGCGATATCATCTACAAAGGCAGAATACAAAGGAGTAGTTAACACTGCCACAGAAGCTATTTGGCTACAAGGTATTCTGATAGAGTTTGGCATCCACTTTCGGCAACCTACCATTATCTACTGTGATAACATGAGAACTATCTCTATTTGTGAAAATCTAGTTCAACATCAGCGGAAAAAGTACATCGAGATCCATATGCACTTCATACGGGAGCTTATTCATGATGGTATCATCGACATTTAGTACATTTAGACAAATCTGATTAGATTGCATATTTATTCACAAGCCCTTCTTGAGATGAAGTTTCTTCACTTAAGGTCTCTTCTTGGGGCGAGGTCTTCTGTAGCTACTCATCTTCTTTAGGATATGTAGTCCTTCTTTTCTTCTTCTTCTTCTAGGAAGATTGTGTTTGTATATGGACATCTTATTAGGCCTTTAGTTTCGGGCCCCATTGACACATCTTTCTTAGTTGTTTAGGAGTGTCTTCTCTTTCCATCTGACTCGTCATAGCTGCTACCCAGCTTCGATGAAGGGGGGGTGTTGGTGTGAGTTATCCTATGTGTCCTCCTCACATATTGGAGGGTCATCTCACATGGGTTAGGTTTAGGGTTAGGTTTAGGGTTTACATGTGTGTCATGCACTAGGGTTACTCAACACCCTATATGTACTCTCTTTCTATTCATTTATGAGCATGCCAAGACACTCTGTTGTCTTTCCTCTATGTGCAAGCTTTGTTTTTGTTGAGCAAGTTCTTCCATTATTGATCGATTCTTCCTTGCGATTACGCTAGAGCTATCACGATTCCGTTGGAGTGCAACTAATTTGTGGTGCATCATTTCCGATTTGATTCTCCCAAAATATTTTCAAGGAAGGTAGGGAAACTAAATCCCCATCTTGAGGGGGAAGAGAATATAGCTTTGAATGACACTTCTATAATAGTATTTGATAGGTTTTATTAGAATGAGATCAATATCTATGAAGTGTAGAAAATTAATGTACAAAGCGGATGACATGCTCATTATTGGTTATCTTCTTCACACACTTGTGATGGGTATCATTAATTTTTGATGATCATAACAATATTTAATGGAGTGACTAATTATATGATTCCAAATAAAAAAGGGTACAAGATCTCGAGGATGATGTTCCAATCTATATATAATAATAGTCAAGGAAAAATGTGTAAATGCGATAAGAGGTTTTTAGTTCTATTATTGAATACCAAACAAAGGAAGAAAGGAAATGTTAGGTCTATGATTTAGTTGAGAAAGAAAAATAAAAAATTTCTCCCATCAAATCATATTGTTTTGGGTTGAATCTAGGAATAATATTGAGTATTTGATACTAGAGTTAAATCAAGATTGTAGAGATTCTTGATATCATAGAATCTCTACATTCTTATCTTGGTCATAGAAAAATAAGAAGCGATAATTTTTGGAATATTTTTCATCAAAATCGGGAGTAGAGAGGTCAATATTAAGACTCTTGATTATGGTTTCATTAGGAGGATAAGATGAAATTTCCTTAGGGGGATGTTTGATGATATATATTGTGATAAAGACTATTTCAATTTTCCTCTTATAAGATTTGAGGTTTCAAGGAAGGAGAACTGAGTAATGGTGTACTCGGGGAGGTGAGAAAGTTTTTATTTATATGTTGATTTCATTTGGATCCTCATCATTTAAATCAAAGAGGTCATGTGGAATCCTTCCAACAAATTCGGGATGTCCACTATATCCTTGATATTTACACCATTTTTAGATTAAGACCGATGTGTTGTGTTGCTTAATCTAAATTTATTTTAGTGAGGTAATTTTTACAATAAATAGATGCAGGTTAGATACAAGTGGCTACTTTTATTAATTAACTTCCAACTTTAACCATACAACATCAAAATAACATTATAAAGCATGCAATACAATATATGAACTTGAAAACACAAAGGAGTGAGTACACTTAGTTTGCTACAAATGACTATGGGAAGTTTTGGGACTATGCAATATTGGGAACGGGTGATTTGAACCTGAATGGCCCTAAAAAATAGAACTATGACTTTAAACCACCCTGGGTTAGGACCGTACCATATGGTCTAGCCCCTTTTGTATCGTCTTGGGCCTACTTTGCTTATTATTTTATAATTTTATGTGGTGCTTGCCTTCCTGGATTTTTATTTCACTGTCACAACCTAGTTGTCACATGTAAATATAGCCCTCTAAATGGATTGATATTCATATCCATTAATATCCATGGATGAGGAGTCCTAAAAACATAAATTAAAAGGGTTGTGGGAACCCCTGTACACTACCAATGTTGGCACTACTTTGAAGAGGCCTCAAACTGATGTTGTTCTCCACCTAGCATGTGATATCTAGATATATCAATCATATTTGGTAACTTCTTTGAAAATACTTACTTTGGATTTGAATCTTGCTAAAATACTTGGAGAGAGGATGTTTGAGTGCTTGTGGAAGTGAGACATGACAATATTGACTGGGTTGGAGATTTAGACCTGATGTGAATGCTACTCTAATGAATTCAAATGTGCTATTGCAAGAAATAAGGATCTTTGGATGCCTTTTGCAAGTGTATGAAGTGAGTGATCTAGTGCATTTCCTTAGGAGTTCTAGGTTAGAAAATGAGGTAATGTTTACTTGCTTATATAGGGTTATGTAGGTGATTTATCTAAGAAAGGTGGAACTAGATGAAGTATAAGACCCAAGAAAAGATTTCATTTTGACAACATATTTGGAGGAAATGTTTGTCCAAGAGTATACAACTTGGTCGTGATCGGATACAAATTCCCAACCAAACTATATGACACGACCAAGGACGAGAAAACATGCAAAATGAAGTTGAAGGCTTATAAAATGATGTTTTCCTATGGATTTTGTGTATTGAATTCTCATAATGTGTCAACATGTCAGAGTGCAAGGATAAATAAGCTAAATAATGGACCTTGATAAGTGCTAAGCGGGAATGAAGAGATAATGTATATCATAGAAAGAGTGCATTGCCAAATCAAGTGTTGTCAAAGTGTAAATTACCAAATTTGAATGTCTACACTTGAATGGTTTTGAATGAGTAATTGAAGCATTGATATTATTTAAATGGAACATGGGAGTTCCTTGAGGTGATGTATTTTGAAGACACCTCTTTTTTGAGTTTTTTCTTATTCTATGGGTTTATGTCACAATGAATTTTATAGATAAATCCTAGGTATAATGATTTAATGCATTGAAATATGGATGAAGTGACGATACATATTTTACATGTAAATAGTTTTCCAAGAAAGATGTTATATGATAAGGGGAATTTGAATATTATTTTGACCCGAATGGTTTGAGGAGGCATGAGAAAAACTATATACATCCCGATGGGAAAATTTTCTTTGGTTATACACTTGACACATATCTTGGGTTCCTTTTAGATTATCGGTTGAGCAACATAAGGATTTGATGAATTCAAGGGATGTGACACATGTGATAAACCCCTCATCTATAAGACACCTTTTTATTTTTACATTATTGATCTTGAAAAATTGAAAAGGGGAGAGTTGTCAACAAGAAAGAAGAGTTATCCTAACATCATATATTGGATTGTGAATCAAAAGGAAAAGGATTAATTATTGGTTTGATCAATTTGAATAGATATCTATTTTAGTTATTGGAGATTGTTATCATATAATATATGCAAAGGGTCCTACTTCCCCAAGGATAGTGGTTGATGGATATTCATGTTAAATATTATCTTCATCAAATGGTTACAATGTTTAGGAGACATTTTCATTCATTTAAGAAAGGAGATTTAACTTGGAAAATTTTATAGTTTTTATTGGATCACGTTATTCCAAGCTAGATTGTATGATAATGGTATGAACATGAGTGGTCACAATAAAAATAATATTGAAAGTGACTAATAAATCATGTTGGGTATGGTTTTTATTTTTTCATTTTTCTACGCCATCGACCAAACCAATGGGTTGTAGTATTTCAATGAATGTCATCATGCTTTCTCTAATAGTCTATTATATGACATTGGTTTTAACATGACCTCTAGATAACATCATCAAACTCTTTTATAAAGTATATTTAATGGAGTTGATTTTAAATGGATTTTAATTTTTGGTATTTTTGGAGGATTCATTGAGGAATTTGGGCTTGTAGATAGATAGGATTGAACATAATTTTAACTTTTAGGAGGAGTTGTATGGTATATGGAATAATTAAATGCAATTTATTCCATCATCCATTACATGTGAACCATGTTTTCTTTAAAGTAAATGTTAGGGTTAAAAGTAGTATCAATGGTATTGGATAAAGGAGTTGTATTTTGATTGTTCTTAAAGGTAGGGTAATTTGGTTAATGGGTTCAAATGTTTCTAGGTAATGGATTGGTGTATATAATTAAATGGGAATTTTATTTATGAATGGATTCATGCTTGTCATGAATTTCTTAACTATATTTCTTTGTGATGGCCTCATCATTTATTTCCCTAAAAATGACCTCATGATCAAAATTGTGACCAATAAGTAAAGAGTTGGAAATGCTTATTAAGTATCGATAATCTTCATGAGAGTGACCCCATTTAACATGAAACCAAAAATGAAATTCATCTTACCATTAGGGTGAAAATCAAGTAGGGCCCACATCCATTGTTCAAGGTTTAGATTAATGTTGTCTATGATTTTATTTGGTAATATGTTGATGTTGATTACCTTGTTAGGAAGATAGAGAAAATGGCCATTTGTAGGTAGGGAAGGAGTTTTACCCTTGGAAGTGTCAATATTTTGAATGGTTAGACAATTAAGATTTATGGGATATTAACTCACGTGTATTTTAAAGTTATTTCAAGGTGATCACCATGAGTAGTCACTAACATAATGACATTATTTACTCATATATTTTTGATATTATTTCCTCATTTTGAATTGTTCTTTTGGAAACAATGTATGATAGTGAGTGTTATGAATCCATCGTCACCAAAATTAAGATTTTAAACCTTAAGATTTTACTAATAAAACTGATGTATCTCAAATTATGTCATGAGATAGTATTGTATTTTGTCTTATTTGAGGGTTTCCTCCAAGTTTGATGTAGAGAAAGATGAATTGACATTGTATTAAAGACAAGGTTATAAAAGTAAGGAATAGTCATAGGAGTTTATCATTATTCATGTTGTGATATTCTTTTTGGCTACAAAATTTCATCACCGTATGAATTATTAGGATGTATCATATTCAAATTGTTTATAATTGATGAAGTTAAATGAATTTTCTCAAGGTAAATCATTTTAATGGAAGTATCAAACTAGGGCATTAACTAAACCTTTCAGTTCAAAAAATGAGTTAAGATTAAGTGGTTGGTATGCATAAAAGGCATCAACCATACGAGTTTTGGAAAATAACACGGTAGTGAAATAAACATTTATTTTGAGATAGTCCTCCTAGATGTTCTCTAAATCCTTGAGATGAAGAGTGGAATTAGTTGATCCATCATAGATGATAGTTGGGATTATTAAATCAATTCCCATAAAAAAAATATGGTGTTAAAGGTTCATTTTCTAATATTTGAAGCACATTTTTAAATATAATTAGATGGTTCTAGGATTATGTTCCCATGGTTATTAAGGCATAGAGAGAACATTACTTCAGAATACCCACTAAATTTGATGTGGTTTACTAGTCATTTAATCCAAGTTGGCTTGCATTTGCATGAATTATTTGTTGGTAGTTGCTTACAAATTTGGCCATTTTGTCCAACACTTGCATGATCATACACAAGAGGGTTTGATTAGTGTTGTAAACAATGAAAAACTAACTAAATAGAAGACAAACAAAACGAATGTGCAAACCTTCATGTAGCTCTTCCTTGTAAACCTCAAGTAAGGTTGTATGAAGCCTTTAAACTTATGTAACCTTGTAAATGATTGATTGTGGATGCTATCAAAAGTGATCTCCGAATAAGAATGTGACCATGCTACAAGAAGATTTAGCTTGGATTATTGCTTCCATAATAGCAAAAATTGGACAACAAAATGGATAGAGTAAGTGTATGGGAAATCCAAGAGGATTTACAAGAGAGTAAGCTTGTGTTTTATAGAGGCTAAGTAGTGGTTTGGAGTTGGTTAAAAGTGGTTGAATGCACATGTTAAAAATAACAATTGAGGGAGGTTGAACAAGTTCCGAGAAGATAAATGCCATTGAGGGGTAGTAAATAGATTTAATTGCAAAATTTGCATCCGAAAAGGTGGTTGTGCGTGTAATTTAATTGCCACACCTTTCTAGGATTCTAGAACTCGAGTTGACTGGGTGATGAAATGGAGTTGATTTGGACTAATGAAGTGGAGTCTAAGTGGGGTTTAAAGGGAACCTAAGTGGTAGTTGACTAGGAAAATAGGTGTATTTTCTTAATTAGATAACTAATTTAATTAACTATAATGTGCACACTAATTAATCAATCATTTATTTAATAAATGATAACTAAGCTAGATAACGTAAGGTTTAGAGATTAATTTAATTAATCTAAATGGGTGTAATGTGCATGATTAATCGATTTAATCAATCAATCATAAAGGGACGAACTAGGATGTATTGGGACAATACCGGGAATATGTATGTGAATTTAGGGTGTCTACATTTTCCCCTCTTTAAAGTGTTATTGCAAAGTAATAGTGCTTTAAAGATAGTAGATGCATGCAAATCAATGAGTAGAAAAGCTGTGAAGCATTTGGGATGACTCAATAAGAAGGATAATTGAGGAATGCTCCTTCAAACAAGTGGGGGCGTGAGCAAAGCGGTCGAAAAGCTGTTTGATAGGAAGAAGACAAGGGATTTTAACAAGGATGGGAAGGACCTATGCTTGTAGTTTGAGCATAATTTGGAGAATAAATTCAGAGTAACCTTATTTTTTTGCAAAATAGAGTTGACACCATGATTATGAAAGAATCAAGATGGTTAACCCAAATGTGCATAAACAAACACACACACACACAAAAAAATAATATATAAAAAGGAAAATAGAACCAATTGTTACAAATATATTGTGACATTATTAATAAATTGTAATATTATTAATAATGAGTTAATACAACTCATATTAATAATATAGTTAATAGTTGTGTGTGAGTGAAGTTGTTGAATAAACAACTCACGTAGCTATTTTGGAGTGTGAGTGATCCTAGGGATAAGCTTGAGAGATTTATGGAGAGAGATATGAGGAAGACTAAGTGATAAGACTTGACTCCTAGATTATAGGATCAAGCATTTGTATAAGAAGCTATCTCTAGATGAATACAATATCCCGAATGATTTCTAAATTGAATATAATTATATTTGGTGTTTTTTTATATAATTGTGCAGTGTTTAACACCAATGTACAGAGTAGGTACAAGCATCAGGGTTATAAAGGAACCAAGATGTAATCACACTACTTGTAAGTGGTCCAAAAATTAACCATCAACAATGCAACACAAATTCTAAAAAGAATACAATCAACTATGCCCCTAATGCATGTCACAATGATGATTAAGTAGATGAAAATGCTCCCAAGGTGGGAATAAGATCATAATGAAGATCAGAGTAAGGGTACTCCACATGACACTCTTGTTGGATCCGTTGTGTAAATGATTGGAGCTGATTTGCCCCAGGAGAAGTTATATTGCGAAGGAAAAATAATTATGTGACTTGCCCCAAGCTAAGTTAGCTATCATGCAAAGGGAAGAAAGTGATAGTTGTAAGATTGGAACACTCACTAGGGTGGTAGAAAAAGGTATAAATTTATCAATATTGTGTTGAAATTTTGAAAGATTCAGCTCAAGGGTTGTCCAATTGTAGGATTTCTATGATAAGTGAATGTTTGTTTGAATTTTTATAATTTTTGATTTTTTTGGAATTTTTGAAATATATGATTTTTTTGGGGATTTTGTGAGTTTTTGAAAAATTGAAATACAAATGCAAAGAAATGTAAAAAACCTGAATACACAACAAAAAGGAAAATATTCCATGGGTTATTTAGTAAACCAAGAGGAAAAACACAATACATACAAGCGATAAAAATACATGATACAAACATTGCAAAAAAACCCAATATGAACAAGAAGGAATGACACCAAATTTATATGTGAACTAAGTTACCAAGAATTTTCCTACAATTTCTCTACATAAAAGGTAAACAAAGTACAACAAAATAAAAAAATGAAAGAAGCAAAATCATCGTCACAATGTTGACAAACCACAACAATACAACACAATGTGTAATAAAGACGCGTTTGATGAAACTCGAATGTGTTCCACATTGAAGAATTAGATAGATATGAATGCCCTCAAGCGATAACTTAGAACATGAGAGGATTGGATTGAGCCGAAGAGCAGAGTGATTCTTAGATACTCCAAAATATACTCTTACTTTTGGATCCCTTTGAAGTTTGATATGTATTGGATTCAAAAGTGAAATCCAAACGTGCCCACGAAAATTTATATTGTGAAAGGGTAAATGATTGCCTCGAGCATAGATATACACCATGGGAAATGAAGATGATTATCAAAAGATGATCTAGAACGATCACGAGGAGTACTATCAAATGGTGAAATTGTTGAATCTGTATTACAACAATCGTTGCTGAAATTTGGTCAAACATTATTTAAATGTTATGTTTCGACAATTTTATACTATTTTAGGATTTTGGAACAATTTTTATATTTTTTTTTGTATTTTTGAGCAATTTTATATTGTTTTTAAATTTTGAGAAACATATTTGAATGTTTTTAGTTTTTTGAAACATTTTTGAATATTTTTGGTATTTTTAAAATTTGGTAAAGGGGTCACTACTTAGACATAGGTGTAAATAATTAGAAACATTTCATTCCATTAGTAGAAATGTAGATGATAAAATGATAGGGTGTTTCACTGCGTTCATGAATCCACGCAACTAGGAAGATATGAGGGCTCATCAATGAGAGCTAAGAAGGACATGAAAATGAGGTGAATAGTGATATGAAAGTGAAGATGTTGGATGTGAAGACACAAGGTGTAACAATGGTCCATATGAGAAAAATATAAATCATCTCCAGTCAAGATTATTTGACCAATTTCAAGATGATTCCACTTTATAGGTTTTGACTAGACTTAGATCGATAGTTGGCCTATTGATTGGGAAAATTTGGTTGAAGGAATTGTTGTCTCTCTTTAACATGAGCAACTAAATTACTTCTTGGGATGTTTTTTATCAAGAATTTTTTGATTTAGATTTGCTAAAAGATTTATTGATCAATTGTTTTTGTGTGAAGGACTCCCTACATGTTGCCCTATGCCACCTATAAGAGACAAGGGCTCAACACCAAAGACAAAATGTAGGTGAGTAAGGGAACCTTTCTCCATTCTGATCCGGAGGACATTTGGGATATTGATATTCCATATATCTCCCTAAACCATGACAAAGTGGTAGAGCATTCAAGTGATATTTCCATCGATACCTAGAATGCGGAAAAGAAACTCCGTATGCTCAATATAAAGTCGTTCAAATTTTGGTCAACATTGAGACTCTACAAGGTCAATTGATCAATGCGGAAATAACACATGGCAGAAGCAGAGTGTGTAAGTGGAGGAGAAAAAAATATGGTTTTGTGATGCCGGTCTTCAACACTCGTATTCGGATGGGTGGACCCCGATTTTTACTAATCGAGGGCTCTCGGCCAAGTTCGACACACTCTTTTCATAGAGGGGTTCCTTTTACGTCACATTGTTATTACACCACATGGTGGGGACTTAGGCCACCATGTGGCTTGCCACTATGATGACCAGTAAGTTATATTGAGACAACTCAGTGATGACCAGTAAGTTATATCGAGACAACTCAGTTTGGACGAGCTCACATAACTTGGCATGTTGTTATTTGCATTGGGCGAGACATTCTCTACAATGGGAAAGTTTATTATTGGCTCAGCGAGCTCAACATTCATATTATATTGGTTCGGGATATACCATTCAATGTTTGAGATTTGCATATATATTAACAAATTTCGGCCTATGCGGGACTCTACCCCATGTCACATAGTATGCCACAAAATTTTCCCCACGCGGCCCTCGTGATATACTACCACCCATATTCATTTTGGTGAGCCCATACTATTCGATCATTCAACAGAGGTAACTCGGCCACTATACTATGTGGTATTCCACTAGCCAACTCGGGCACTATATGTAACTAAGAAGGAAAAATCTTTATTACATGGCCCAAGCCATGAGTTAAATTGGTTGGCCAATCCTTTTAAAAAGGCTTCATTGCTCCCACCACCCACATATGTGGGATTTTAAAACTCTCACCGCCCACACAAATACACGGAGGTCCATGTGGCGATGCAGGGCAACATATTATAAAATGAAAGCCCACATTAAAATGAAGGCCACGTGGAGTAAAGTGGTAGCACCAATATCAAGAGGTGGTGTTTATTATATGCGGTCGTTATAAAATAATAAACACAACCTGTAAGGCTTAAATAGTACGAAGGGTCAATGGGGAGGATCGAACCCCCACCGCCCAGTTAATAACAATTATGCCTTTCAGATCCACCATAATATATTGGTGAGCTATAAAATGAAGGTCGAGCTATTTGTTTCACAATTCAACCTGTGTAGAGCCTAAGGGATTAAGGAGTTGTTTTCACATATCATCAATTTCGGAGGACTTAGGCTCAAAATTAGTCTCTGCTATAAAAAGGGAAAATGCACAAAATTTCCCCACGCTCCTAATGGTGATATTATCTTCCCAGTTTGGAAGTGTTTTGACTATGTTTTAATTTATGGAAGTCATATCTATGTTCGATGTCCATCTCGAGGCTTCGTCAAGTGTGCCTCTCATCCAAGGAAGAAGATTGAAGGCATATAATTCTGTGACGGTCACTATCAACTGAGTTTATACTTCTTGATGGAATTAGAGAAGATTTTGTTCATATTTCCAGTTCAGAGTAATCTACTAAATCTTGATCAATTTTATTTATCTGGTTCAAATTTATGTGTAATCGGCTAGGTATGTGATCATAAAGGGTGGAATCCCTATACCACTATCCTAAAGGGTAGAATTCCCATACCACTATCACATGGGTGGAATCCCTATACAACTATCATTTGGGTATCATATTAGATATGTTCACTAATATCCACATATATATTCATAGCTTCATTGTATTTTTTAGTAGTTTATAAATCATAAGTATCAATTTCTTTGCAGTGTGTATGTGCTTTATTTTACATTGCATTTCCCATTTGAAGTTGATACTATATGTGGAGTATAAAAAATATTGTAGTGCCTATAAGGGTCTATCAAAAATTATAAATTTATCCCCGCTTATGGATCAAGTTGGTATCAGAGCTGGTTTCATGATTTCTTCAGTTGCATGTAGATACCAGTTTTTGATTTGCTAATCCCATAAGTGCAGACTATTTGGCTTGATATTCTTACTTGACAACTTTGCATTATTTTGGGGATCATTTTGTTTATAAGTAATCATGGGAAAAAATTGAAGAGGGAAAGAATGGAAGAGATTGAGAGTATCAAGAGACAAATTCAGGTATAAAATGCATTCTGTGATGCAAGCTCTATTCCCTCGAAGAGCAAGTTGATCTGGTTGAAAAGGAGCTAGAATCAAAAGATGAGCTCTTGATCATTTTGCAGTGTGGTGATAAAAAGATTGCCATTCCTTCTACTTCGATGAAAAGACTATGACAAAGTGTACAATGTAAGTTTCCCACCATGGGAATCTTCTTATTCATCCCATTAAGTTTCAAGTTTAGGATTGGGTTATACTAGTGTAGGAATGGATATTGGAGAATGCTCCAAGCACGCTAACAAGAGAAAGCTTCCGAAAGCCAAGAGAATACCCCACTAGTCCTGTAGGTAGATTCAGTGTAGGAATCAGGTGCTTCTTCATCAGATGATAGAGTTGGTAAGAACATTTAGCGTATAGATATTGAGATTCCACCTCCACTTTCTTACCATAAGCACCATGAAAGTTGTAAAACTTTGATCCACTCTTTCAAGTATAAGAAGTTTGGCTTTGATATTCAAAAACGTGGCATGAATTTCCTTGTACATTTTGTGGAATACATAACCATTTTGTTGCCATATGTTGGAAGAGGAGGAAATTATTGAATAATTTATTTCTGTTCAGCAAGAATAAGGAAAATCATAAACCTTCATCTCGTCATCCAGAGGTGAGAAATGAAAATCATATTTCCTCAGCTCAGAATGTGCTCATTGTCATGTGCATGGGCATCAGGTGGAAACTTTTGGAAAATTCATCCATCTCACCATCAGTATTATGGCAAGCCAAAGATGGAATACAAACTTGTAATAAAGGTAAATGAAGTTGTGACTCCACCACCAGTTGAAAATTCAACCCCGGATTAGGTAATACCTGTAGATGAAAATCTATTAGCATGGGTTGGTAAACAATTTTTCAACTTTATTTTACATAGCTCTTGATTGTTAGCATGCATTTTTAAGACCCATTTTGGGCACTATTTGTACATATGATGCTTACACATAATATTGTGAGTATCAAAATTTCTTGTGTAAGAAATTGTGTAGACACATTTTTAGGAGATCTGATCCTTAGTACACTGGGCATATCATCAAGATCACTGGATTTGGTGAATTATTGTTATCTTTGTTGAGGTCTTGGAATCATATCAGATATTCATTCTATGGATAGGCGTAGTCCATGTAGTAGAATGGTAGTTAATCAGTGATTGACATCTAGCAACAAGTTAGAATGCCAATCTATGTAGAGGCTACTTGTGGCCATGCAATAGAGGAGTACTTGATTGTCATCGTCAGTCGGGGACTTGTACCATGTAAAGGTGGAATCTATGCAGTGGATTAAAGTCACCACCATAAACTTCTCAGTACCATGTTGAGGTAAAGGTCATGCAACAGTGTGAAAGATAGTGTTTTTTTCAATTTTCACCAAATTTCGTTCTGTGTAAAGGCATCGTCTATGCAGCAGGATGAAGATTACTAGGAGGTGTCAACAGTGTGGCATAGATGCCACATGTCCTTGGGATCAAGCCATTAATTGTTTGATCATGGAGTGGCAGTGTACTGTGTAGATCTCTTCTTAGCAACCAGAGGTTCGAGGTTCACATAGATTTTTTTGGAAAAGAATCTTTCTCACTAGGGAGGCGTGATACGGAGGAAATTTTGAATTTTAGGAGTTCCCTATATCTCCCTAAACCATGAGAGAGTGGTATAGCATTCAATAAGATTTTCATTGATACTTCGAATGTGGAAAATAGACTATATTAAAATTGGTCAAATTTTGGTCAACAATGAGAGGCATACAAGGTTAACTAACCAATGCGGCAACAACACGTGGCGGAAGTAGATTGTGTAAGTGGAGGAGAAAAAAATACGGTTTTGTGACGTCGATCTTTGACACTCGTATTTAGATGGGTGGATCCGCTTTTTACTAGCTTGGGGCCCTTAGCCAGGTTCAACATACTCTTTTCACGGAGGGGTGCCTTTGCCACCACATTGTTAGTACGCCACATGGTGGGGCCTCAAGCCACCACGATGAATAATTAGTTATACCAAGCCAACTCGGTTTGGGCGAGCTTAGAAAATGCGACGAGTTTTTATTTGCATTGGGCAAGTTATTCTCTACAATGGGTGATTTTCTTATTGGCTCGACGAGCTCAACATTCATATTATATTGGTTTGGGCTATACCATTCAATGTTTGAGATTTTCATATATATTTACAACTCGGCCTATGTAGGACTCTATCCCATGTCACATAGTATGCCACAAAATTCGGCCCACATGGCCCTCATGATATCGTGGGGAGGATCAAACCCCCACCACCGAGTTTATAACAATTATTCCTCATCTGGTCCACCATAATATCTTGGTGAGATATATAATGAAGGTCAAGATATTTGTTTAATAATTCATCCCTGTGCATAGCCTAAGGGCTTAAGGTGTTGTTTTCACATATAATCAATTTTGGAGGACGAGGCTCAAAATCAAGCTCTGTTGTAAAAATGGAAAATGAACATAATTTCCCCACACTCTTAATGGTGATATTATCTTCCCAATTTGGAGGTGTTTTGACTCTATTTTAATCTACGGAAGTCATATCTACATTCAACGTCCATATGAAGGATTCATCAAGCATGTCACTCATCCAAGGAAGATTATTGAAGACATATAATTATGTGACAATCACTATCACTGTGTTTATGCTTCTCAAATGAATTAGAGAATTTTGTCTTCATATTTCCAGTTCAGAGTAATCTATTGGATCTTGATCACTTTTATTTATCTGGTTTAGATTCATGTGTAATTGGCTAGGTATGTGATCATAAAGGTGGAATCCCTAGACCACTATCAAATGGGTGGAATCGCTATAAAAATATCATTTGGGTATTAGATTAGATATGTTCACTGGTATTTGCATATAGATTCATATCTTCATTGTATTTCTTACTAGTTTACAAATCAAAGTGCAACGAATCGGTTCGTATGAACTCGAAGACGTAGGCATTTCCAAACTCCGTTATCAATTTCTTTGTAGTGTGTATTTTATTTATTTTACATTGCTTGATAATATATGTGGAGTATAAAAATATTGCAGTGCCTATAGGGGTCCATGGATAGTTATAAATTTAACCCCTGTTTATGGATCACATTCCCAGTCTCATACTACTAGTGAGAAGTATGGGCTCATCAGCAAAGACTGTGAAGGATGAAAGGTGTAATGATTGATTTTTTATTTTTTATTTATTTGAGATTGGTTTTGTATTGTATGTTGATATTGTGCATGTTTGGATGGAACATTCGCACCCATGTCTCGTTCGCATGCGAATAGTAGGATGCAAGGGTTCAACATTATAGACTAAGATGGGTGGTCAAAAAGGACCAGTAAATAAGTTTGTGCTTTATATTAAAGAGAGAGCTTATTTGAAAGGAGTCTTTTCCATTAGTAAGCTTCGAGACAAAACCGTAGGTGAAAAGATCTGAAATTGTAGAAACCATAACAAATATGAGACACATAATGCCCAATAGGAACAAGGTTAACATGTGTCGTAATAGGTGAAGAATGTGAATATGTGATAATGATATGTATCAAATTGTTCTACGAGGGTCATTACAGTAACCCCATGTATATTGAAAAAAGTTTACACTTCTAATGATGTCGTGAGCACTCCATGCAGTAAGAAAGAGATCGAATCACAAAATGAGAATCAAGTTTGAAAGAATATGTACGATATATATATATATATATATATATATATATATATATATCAAAATAAGAGGTACACATAGGAGTGTTGTGTAACTCCTGTGCATGACACATGGACATAACCCTAACCCTAATGGCCTATGACCTCACTAAGTGAGATGACTAAGCATCTATGGTGTACAAGATGAAGAATAAAGATAAAAAAGTCATATACACCAACACCCCCTTCATCAAAGTTGAGGTATAGGTCATGGAAAGTCAGAACAAAAGAGAACTCCCTTAGAAAACTAAGAAATATGTGTCAATGGGGCTCAACAACTAAGCATGATAAGGTACCCATGTACAAACAACAATCTTTTTAGAAAATAAGAAGAGGAGAAGGGAAATGGGTCCCAAAACTCGACCTGATGAGGTACCCATGTACAATAAGGATCTCAAGTAATGGACGAAAACCCGAGGGAAACAAATAAATCCACTTATAAGACATAAAATACTCTCCTAAACAACCTAAGAAAGATGCATCAAATGATTCCCAATAACTAAAGGCCTTATAAGGTACTCATGTACAAATTGCAATCTTTCTACAAGAAGAAAAGAGATGAAGAAATGTTATCCAACATCACAAGATGAATAACCTATCGAAGACCACCCTGTATCAAGTGTAGAAGAAGATCCCTGAAGTGACAAGGTGTTGTTTCTATCTAAGGAATGATGCTCCATATATGAGGTAGAAGTTCCAACTACTCCATGAAGGGATGGTGAATCCAAAAAAATGATGAAGAAGGAAGTGGAATGTCCTGTAACTATATAGCAGAGTGGTCGATGTCCGATGAGTCCCGAATCAAAGTACTTTCTTCCTAAAAAGTTTGAAGTGGACTAGAAGTAGGTGGATTAAGAAATAAATCCTCAATATGTGGTAGATGATAAGTGGATGGTGGAGGTGGGTCTCCATCAATATGAAAATCAACTCATCATCATCATAAGTGAGCTTAGAAATATCATCAATTCCAGGTGAATTTGATGAAGAATCTGAAGGAGGAAAAAAATGAGAAAAAGAGTAGAGATGAGTGTGATGATCAATTGTACCAACTAAAATGATAGTGACACTGTGTAGCTCTCTAACATAAACAAAATGTGAATTGAACTCAACCCACATTCCCTGACTGAGGTGAGTAATATGATATACTGAAAAGAGATTAGTTGAAAGTGAAGGAACATTAAGCACATTGTTGAAATTTCCACCATTCACTTCAACATACCCTCTCCCAAAAATTGGTGTAGAAGTGTCATCACCAAGCCAAATAGAAGACATGTCACATGGCTCTAATGAAGAAAAATCAATGTTTGACAAGGCTATATGATGAGATGCACTTAAATCAATCACCCATCTAGGAGTAGGTGAAACAACTGCAACTAAAGCTCTTGCTTTTTTTCTCCTTAGTTGATTATTTTTATTTTTATTTTTCTTTCCCCTTTCCATTTCCTTTTTCCTTATAACTTTTGTGAGTTGATGATGAAGATGGTTTGAGAGAATCGGGAACTCCTATGTTGTTCTTCTTAAGAAGACTCGTGAGGAGGTCAATCTTCTTCTTCAATTTTTTTTCTTCTTCATGCTTAGTAATGAAGCACCCAAATTTGATCCTTTTTTAAGGATTTTTAGAACTAGAAGAGGAAGTGGAAGAGTTTGATTTTGTGGTGGATTGGTCATTTTTATTCTCATGATCCTTGTTGTTATGTTTCTTCTATTTTGAAGCCCTCGGGTTTTCAGGACCAACACTGAGAGCATGGGAGTTTGTGGATCTAAGAGTCCCCATCTGAATTAGCTTACCCAATTCTCTAGTGAAATCAATAAAAAAATCATCAAAGGAGAGCATATTCCAACTTGCACTAAGTTCTCTTTTTGTAGCATGGAAGCTTGATACAAATACAAAATATTCGGGACCAAATTTTGCGAGGAGATAAAGTATGAGTTGTGAGTCCTTTTTGTCAATTCCACAATTTTACAGCTACAATATTAGAGATTTGAGTTTTGTGAAAAATTCATGGAGAGTGTAAAAACTTATAGGGCTAAGACTAATCAACTCATTTTCCAATTCATGCCATTTCATTTCATCCAATTTCCCAGTTTTGTTTTGTAAGGCATCCCATACTTCCTTGGGTGATTTGGCTATGTTAATATGAAAGCATAGTTCCGGTGATACAAAAAGACACAAAAGGCCAAAGGCTTCATCACATTTGTCAAATCAATTTTCTTTCTCTACATCTTCTTTAGGTTCAGTTTGCAATCCCATAGTTATCCAAGTAAATTTTTTGTTTTCTCAAAGTGAGAGACACAACATCTTTCCATTCATGATAGTTAAATGGGGTAAGAAAAGGAATAATATTAAGATCGATAGCAGATAAAAGTGAGAAAATAAAATAACAGAAAGAAAGGAACCAAAAAAAATGAACACCCCCTGAATGAGGCTCTTTATAAGTAGTGAATTGATTACACCCAAGTGTTTGTGTGACGTGAGATGGTTGGTCACTCATCTTGTAACTAGTGAAATATTGCACAAGCATAGAGACGACAATATGCTTAGTCGTGCACAACGAAACAAGTGAACAAACAAAAAGAAAGTAAGAAGGGAAGGAGGATCTCTTTCCGCAAGGTTGTGACGGATGTGCTCACTAACCCACAAGCAAAGAAGAATGATTACAAAGCAAAGAAAGGGCTAAAAAATGAGTCCTAGGGACTCTGGGATGTAACAAGGGCTCCCAAGAGGTAAAAATTGCTAAGATGGATGCTACACACTCCAACAAAAGGTTAGTATAAATAATCATCTAATAATGCTAGAAAATGTACTTTGAGATTTCCCAATTAGTCTAATAGTGATTAAAAGGAAAAAAGTGCTTAAAAAGGACAATAACATTAGAAAAATGACTAAATTTTAACTACTAATATGATTAATTAAAGGCCTCGATATTTATTATGATCCTAATTAAATTTAATTTGAGTTCCTAATAATTAATTAAAATAATAAAATCCCTAATTACCTCTAGATCTTAATCAATTTAAAAATCCTAAGACCTAGTTTAAAAAAAAACTGTACCCCTTAAAAAAATGCAACCTAACTTTATATTAAAACACCCCAACCTAACTTTATATTAAAACACCCCACTTCAATAAAAGAACACCCTTTAAACACTTACCCGACTTTAAACAAACATTTCACACATATAAAAAGACCCTTAAACAAAAAAAACACTGCTTCAAACACAAATATAAACAATGTTTAATTAATGAAAAATGGGCACAAGAAATTGAAGGAGAGAAAAAAGGCTCAGTTAAAAGATAGGAGCGGGAGAGTTGAGCCATTTGAGTGGCTTGAGATATGGAGCTCGGTAAATGAACTGGGTGACCCGAGGCTCGAGGAGGATAAGGTTCAAGACGAGCCAGGTGGGAAGAAGAACCCATTCGAGGATTTGAATGAACCCAATGAGTTTGGAGGTGAGGATGATGGAATGGCCCATAAGACGGGGCTTGAATAGGTCGTGAGGGCTTGCAATGGATCTGCACCACCGAGCCATTAAATGGCTTGAAACAGGGGAGTTGAAATGAATGACGAGCATGGGATCCACACGTAAGCCACAAAAATAAACATCGGTGGAACATGGAAAGCTTATCGGCAAGGTTAATAGGTTTGGAAAATGCAATAGGGGTTGCAAACATAAGACAAAGGTTGAGGAAGAGAGCAAGGTCACAAAATTTTAAACGCATTGAGCTTAAGTAGATTGGGTGCCATGAATCAAACATTTCAACAAGCCAAAAAAAACACACGACTTGACTTGCAAACCCAAACAAGGAAAAGCTAATTGACTTGGTACATAAAGAGACTCGAACTCGGTTCAAACACGAGAAAATGTAAAATAAAAACATAGAGAAAAATAGCTTGTAGCATACAACATGCATGCAATAGGAGAGTTAAATTGCTAGAAAAAGAAACTCGACATACAACAAAATAGTTTACCTAGCTCATAAAAACCAATATTTGATGCACATATCACTTCACAAGAGCTCGATGCAATATCAAATGCAAAAACAAAGGCACCCCACTCAAATAATTTGTCGAACAAAGTCAAATCATGAGGGAGATCACCTAGTTACGTAGGAGCTCGACGATTTGGCAGGAGGAGAGGCAACACGGGAAAAAACTAGAAAAATGTAAACCAAGGAGGCCAAATCGAGATCTAAAAACATAATTTCCAAAAACAATTTCACTTTTAATTAAAAATTGTTGATAAAACCAGAAATGTACCAACCTCCAAATTTAGATTTTCCTCCAAACTTAGCTGCAACTAGCTAGATCTCAAGCTATGAAACACCAGTAACCTACACATGTACAAAAAAACCAGCACAAAATCCAAAAATGAGATTGTTAAACCTGTTAACAATATTCCAAAGGAAGATCAAAAACTTGCACGAGAAGCATGAAACCAAAAAATGAAGTAATAAAAACCGAATCAAACGAGTGCACGTTTACCACACCTCTCGATACCATATCAGATTGTTTTGCAAGGATCAATACAAAACCCCATGCACATCGAAAAAGGTTGCACTTCCAATGAACGCTCCATGTAGTAAGTAAGAGATCAAATCACAAAATGAGAATCAAGTTTGAAAGAATAGGTCTGCTCATTCTCATAGATCAAAATAAGAGGTACATATAGGAGTGTTGTGTAACTCCTGTGCATGACATGTGGACATAACCCTAACTAACCCTAATGACCTATGACCTCATTAAGTGAGATGACTAACCATATATGGTGGACAAGATTTCAAATGATGACAAAATAAGTCATATACACAAACACCTCCCTTTATCCAAGCTGAGGTAGAGGTAATGAAAAGTCAGAACAAAAGATAATTCCCCTAGAAAACTAGGAAATATGTGTCAAGGGGCCCGGTAGCTAAGCCCGATAAGGTACCCACATATAAATAACTATCTTTTTGAAAAAGAAGAAGAGGAGAAGGGAAATGGGTCCCAAAAACTAGGCCTAATGACATGAGTGGGGACAATGGTCAACTCTTCATTAGAAGCTGGCGTGTCATCGATTGTGAGATATTTTTGTAGAGATCTATGGAAATGGTTTAGTCATTAATAAGTCTTGAACATAATGATGAAGAGGTGTACAATTATCAGTAGAATGGCCTTCCACGTGGTGGTATTCACAAATATTCTAATGCATTATACCACGTAGGCTTGGGTTACTCATTAGAAAAGGGTCTTGTAGTTGGATATTCGATCATGTTATCCTTTGCTAATTATTGAAAGACACTAGATGGAATTTCTTTGAGAGGTATAAAATGACGTTCAATTATACATGGAGTAACATCTACAATATAAGATATGATGGATTTATAATCAATGTTGTTCAAGGATTCACCATGTTTGTGAGATTTATCCTTTGTACCATGGTTAGAAAATGGATTAGAAAACCTTTAGATTATCGTTGGGTGTTTTGGTAGATGGTAGGTCTTTGGATACTATGTCTCCATTTTCAATGAGGTCTTGGATGTAATTGCAAAGTTTTTTTGCATCTATCCATTTGATGACCATCAATGCGATGAAAATCACAATATGTGTTAGGTCTATACCAATCTGGCTTAGGTTCTCCTTCAGGGAAGGGTTGCATAATAGGATAAGTGACCATATTGGCACTTGCCAACTATTTTAAGACGCTTGAAAGATATTCCCCAAAGACATATATTGTCTTCATTTTTAGTCACGAGGAGGAAAATTTTTCTTCTTGGAATGGTGACAGATGGTTTAGACTTAATCTATTTAGATTGGTTGTTTTGTAAGTTGTGCACATTGTGATTATCCATGACACCATCATTGACAATGTTACGGTTGTAGTTGATGTACCTAGGTTTATCGTGATAAGTGCTAGGGTTTTTGTTGTTGTTGTGACAATTATGCCCATTGTCTTTATAATGAGGCTTAATCAAGCCTTTAGAAATGAGGTATTTTTCAATTTGAGTTCCCTTTTCGATAAATTCCTCAAAGCTGTTGAGGCAAAGTGCATTTGCATGTGAAAGGATAACTCATTGTTAAGGTTTGGGATGAAGATGCTAACCATCTATTTTTCAGGGATTGAACATGGGAACTAACTTGTGATTCCTCTCCATCATTGTAAGAAATGTGAAAATCTCTCATTTTTTCGTTGTTTAGCATTGCAAAAATCCATCATCGTGACCTCAGAGTCAAGGTTGAAAGATAAGTGTTTAATGAACTTCTCAGAGAGGTCCATGAAGGTAGAGATAGATCCATTTGGAAGGTGTAATAACCAATCCAAAGCTTGTCCTCCTAGACTCTTAGGAAAAATTCACAAGAGAAAGATATCGTTATAAGCCACCTCTTGGCATGCCATGAAGAATTATTTGACTAATTATCTAGGATTAGTTTTGCCCTTGTATTTGTCAATTTTTGGCATCTCTAAAGAGTGTGGGAAGGGTATGTGTAAGATTTCCATGTTGAAATGATATGGACACAATTCATCAAAATCAAATTATTTGTGTTGTTTTTTCATGCCCAAGATGGTGTCTTTCATCACTTTCCATTGTTGGGAAAATTGTGAATGAGGTTGTGGGTTGAAGGGAGTATCATTCTTAAGATTGTTTATCTCTTTATTAGGTGTAGTATGACTCTTAGATGACTCGTCACTAGTTTTATTTGATGAATTTTTGTCATTTGCATCAGTAGTGGCTTTGGAAGATAAGAGAGCGAGTTGTTTGGCCATCTCATTCATTTGATCTGTGAGGGATTTAATAGGATTAGTGGCCGAATCAGTAGATTTTCCTTTGTTATCATATTTTTTTTACTTGGTCATGCATCATCATATTTTTTTGACTCGAGTGGTGGACCCTTAGGGGATTTAGGTTGTCCTTTTAGGCTTTCAATTCATCCTCATCAAATTCTGAGGGAAATCTTTCCCCATTGCAAGGAGATGAAGAAATAATTGGTATTTGTTTTATCGTAAAGTGTCTTCTATGGAAAGAATTTCAATTTGGTCTTCTTCCTCTTCGTCTAAACTAAAACAGAAAGAATTTCTTTCCTTCCATCGAAAGGGACTATAATCGCGATGTTGTGTTCCACCCATTTTTGGAAGAGGGGAGGAACAAGAAGAGGTGTGATAGAAAAATCAACCTTTAGAAAAGTGAATGCTAAGATGGAAGAGGAGAAAAAGGTTTGAAAGCTTGACCCTTAGCAAATTGAATGCTAATGTGGAAGAGGTGAAAAGATTATAAAGCTTGACCCTAAAAAAATGAGTTCTAAGAGGGAGGAGGTGAAAAGGGTTAGTTTTTTTTTCTTACTCTTAACAATATGGGAGTTAAGAGAAAAGGTATTAAAAGGGGTTAGATGTGTTCTACTCTTTAACAAAAATGGATGTTAAGGGAGAAGAGACTTAACAAGGTGAACATGATCAAATCTTATAAAAATGAGTGATAAGAGTGACAAAAAGATGCAAAAGGGTAACTCTTAACAAAATGAGTGTTAAGAAGAATGAAAAGGGTGACTTCACAACACTTAACAAAACAAGTGATGTTAAGGTGGAAGAGGGATTGAAAATTTCAATTAGAGGATTCTTAGAAAAATAAGTTCTAAGAAAGATGAAGAGGTTTGAAAAGCTTCACCACCATTAACAAAGTTAATGTAAAGAGGGAAGATGTGAAAGAAGTTAGTTTTCTCAGCTTACGACAAAATGAAGGCTACAAGAGGAGACTTAGATACACAATGAAATATGCTAAACTCTTAACAAACGTGTGTTAAGGGAAGAGACTTAGGAAATGTGATGAATTTTCTCAAATTTTAACAAGATGGGTGTTAAAAGAGGATACTTAGGAAGACGATGAAGGATGCCAAATTTTAACAAAAGTGTGTTAAAAGAGGAGACACAACAAAGAAATGGGAGCACTTAAAGAACAAAAAAGTGAATGTTGTCACAAGAAGTGAAGAAATGACGATGAGAAGGTCTGAATCTCATGAAAGTGGAGATAAGAGATGAAAGGGAATGTGATTGATGAAGGTCCTCAAGTTAGAGAAAAGTGAATGATTTAAAAGAGAGGAATGAAGGAATGAGGAGGATGTCGACAATTAAACAAGGTGAATGTGAAGTATGACGATGTAAGATGTAATGCTTAGAGTTAAACAAGATAACGTTAAACGTAAGACTTATGAAAATGATGTAGTGAATGTTGGCCTCTACCTTATGTTGGCTTGGTTAAGGTGTGGCTTCCTAGGTGGTTCTCTCAACTAGGTTTCAGTAGTATGCCCAAGTGAGCGGTGTGCTATTTCTAATCGCTGATTTTAATTTACCCCCTTTGAAACAATGAGAAAATATATTTCTCAAATGAATAACACTGGGGTCACCATCAAGGATATCCATGAATCTAATCTCACAAGGTGTACTAGTCAGTTGGGATTGGGGTACTTGTTTTGTCATCTAGTTCCCTCAATTTTTTGTCTACTTTAGGGTTCTTGTGGTACTCTGCAAATGAGTTTTATGGTTTAGGCCAAAACACTTCCTATAGTTATAGAAGTTGGGAAATAGTCTTGTCAACAAAACCTACAAATATATTGTGAATTGTTTATTTTATCTCGATTAAAGAGGTTCCATGTACACAAAATATTAGTAGTTTGCTTAGCACACGATCTAGGAAACCTGCAGTTAGTAGTTTTGATGTGGTCTTCTTAATACGTTCCTATAAATAAGCGTTAGTAGTTTTCCTAAGGTAGATAAAGAGAAAAAATGAAAAACAACACAATCACGGTTTTGATTCTGAGGATCACTTGTAACAAGTGGGAGAGAAGAGCATACACGTGAAGTGTGTTGCAATTAGCTTCACAAAATGAAAATGACAACAAAACGTGTACAAAATCCACCAAAAAGCATTAGTAAGTGTGTAAAAATGATTAAACATTTGTCAAATGGCTTAAAAATGAGTTTATGGGATGGAAACATCGAATAACCCTACATGAGCGAGTTTCATAGTCGTCCTATTAATTGAAATTAACAAAACTAATAAGTAACCATCCTAATTGAGTTTAAAAGGGCTAATGAATTTATTACACTAATTAATTAATTGAAAACAAACTAATTTAATTAATTATAATCATAACTAGATACATTAATGAGTAAATAATATAATTAAAGAAAATGTAACACCTATCGTAAGTTTAAACTTAAGTGAATAAAATAAAAGCAATTAAATAAAAAGTAACTATAAGTTTAAACTAAAGTTGAAAATCTAACCTAATTTAATCGATTAAAGATAAAGTTAAACCTAAAAACTACGGATTTATGTGTGTTTGTAGTTTGTTTTTGGTTGTGCACTTTAGCAAGTTCAAAGACTCATGCTCGGCTTCAAGGGTTTGGTGTGTCATTTGCATAGCTCTATCATAGTGCAAAGATGACTCACGAGATCCATAAAGCGTGTGGGGAAATGGTACAACTCGGTGAGGAGTCAATGGCTTGTCGGTGAGGAGTAAAATTTGACACAGTGGTGTGTGGTCATTGGCTCTTCAGAGGTTACAGCAGATCTCGATACATGGTTGGCTGTGCTTGGGTTTAAGGTATCCGAGGTAGATCAAGGATGGATTCATGGTCAACTTGGATCGGTAGGTCGAGGTTAGTGTCTGTTGTAGGGAGATAGATCTGTGGTGGCTCATGAGGAGACAGGGTCCATGGGATGGGGGAGTCCAGGATGTGTGGTGAGTGCGGAGAAGAGACTTGAGGGTGGGTGGGTGAGTGTTTATGTTATCTCAGTTGAGTGGTTAGGAAAATCTAGGTAGCTCCCGAGGTGAGCCGGGTGTGGGTGTGTGAAGGGGATCAGCTCCGTGAGGAGCTCGCCGAGTCAAGCAAGGGTAATGGGAGCACAAGGTAGATAGGGAGAAGGTTTTCTTAGCTCAATGAGTTAGGTTGGGTAGGTCGGGTAGGCTAGGTAGGCTAGCTTGGGGGGAGATAAGGGAACCAACTTAGTGAGTCAACTTGTTGAGTTATAGGGGAGGCATGGGAGCTAAGGGGGTAGTTAGGAATGTTTAGGGTTTAACATATTTTTTTCTTCTAATTTTCTTCTTATTTTTGAAATCTGATTTTTTTGTTACAGGAAATAAGACCCCTCAAAAATATTTTTTTAATCAAAAATAGAAATAATAAGGCAAACAACCCCCACTTTTAACACCTACAACTAATTTTTTCTATAACCAAATAACTTGATAAATTTAGAGGAAAAAGTATTGAATGATTTTTTTTATATAAAACTAATTCATGCTTCCTAAAAACACCTGCAAAACAGCTATTAAATAATAAAATAGCCAAAAATAAAATAATTATGATTTGAGTAAAATGTGATCTTTGCTTCTCTTAATCCTACAAACACAACTACACAACAAAGCACACTAATTTTTTTAATCACATAAATTAAAATATTGGTGAAATGTGAAGCAAAAATTGAGAAAATGGGTGCATTCCCACGGGTGCGCGAGAATGTAAACAATGAAAAACTAACTAAACAAAAGAAAAAAACATGTGTGCAAACCTTCATGTAGCTCTTCCTTGTAAACCTCATGTAAGGTTATATGAAGGTGTTATCACCAAATAACAATACCCTATGATTTATTAGCATGTGAGTATGTTAAGGTAAGCAATGTGATTGGATAACATGGGTACCATCTCTCAAGTTATGGGACTTTCTACTTGAGATGGACCTCCGTAAAAGGTTGGTTCTTCTTCCTAAATTAATGCGACAACTAACTATAGTGGAAAGAAATCTACCGACTATCTATAATCTATGACTTCCAAGGAACCAGGAGAGAAAAATAACATGAAAATGAAAGAAATCTACACTAAAAGAGGTGATGCACCAAGAGAAGGGTGTGGAAAATATCTCTAATGTGTGAAAATGAAGGAGAATGTAGAGTAGAGAGGGTGGAACAATCACCGAGTCTACTAACAATGCTTACACTACCATTTTCATAGAAGCACAACAATAATAAAACTAATTCATGCTTCCTAAAAACACTGCAAAACAACTATTAAATAATAAAATAGCCAAAAATAAAATAATTATGATTTGAGTAAAATGTGATCTTTGCTTCTCTCAGAATCCTACAAACACAACTACACAACAAAAGCACACTAATTTTTTTAATCACATAAATTAAAATATTGGTGAAATGTGAAGCAAAAATTGAGAAAAATGGGTGCATTCCCACCGGGTGCGCGAGAATGTAAACAATGAAAAACTAACTAAACAAAAGAAAAAAAAACATGTGTGCAAACCTTCATGTAGCTCTTCCTTGTAAACCTCATGTAAGGTTATATGAAGGTGTTATCACCAAATAACAATACCCTATGATTTATTAGCATGTGAGTATGTTAAGGTAAGCAATGTGATTGGATAACATGGGTACCATCTCTCAAGTTGTGGGACTTTCTACTTGAGATGGACCTCAGAAAAAGGTTGGTTCTTCTTCCTAAATTAATGCGACAACTAACTATAGTGGAAAGAAATCTACTGACTATCTATAATCTATGACTTCCAAGGAACCAGGGAGAGAAAAATAACATGAAAATAAAAGAAATCTACACTAAAAGAGGTGATGCACCAAGAGATGGGTGTGGAAAATTTCTCTAATGTGTGAAAATGAAGGAGAATGTAGAGTAGAGAGGGTGGAACAATCACCGAGTCTACTAACAATGCTTACACTACCATTTTCATAGAAGCACAACAATAATAGACCCTACAAGAAGCATAAAAATAAACACAAAACACTTGCAGCTGAAACAGAGAGGCAAGAGAATGCAACACACACAAACAAGGGAAGGAAACATCCACAAATATGAGTCTATTACTTCATTAATATGCACATATCATTTCATTATAAGAGAAAGGTTTGTATCATCATGTAATAAGTCCAAAATGAAGTTGTACAACACATTGGTGTTCTATAATTATTTTGAAAGAGTTTTGTTACAAGAGCAATCCCCCTTTCAAATGAAAGGTCACTCCAATTTATAGAAAAATAAGGAAGAGGAGAGAGAAGTTAAAAATCCTAGATTTCCCATTCTACTTACTTGTAAAGTACCCAAAGTGGGTGCAAATCATGATGGGAAACCTATAAGAGAGATCCCATGATGCCTTATAACTTACAACAAAAGAAAAATAATTGCCCATGCTCATTAATGTTAGTTCAACCTCATGGAAGTCATTGTTTTGAACTGGGATATTTTTCTATGATTTTCACCCCCAAAAATCTATCAAATCTCCAATTTATTTATTTATGAGTGTAGAGGATAGATCCATGATTCTAATGAGTCCAATTTTGTGTGATTTGGTTGAGAAATGAAGAAGTTATGGTTGTTTGAGTGTGCGCAACTCTCTATCATTTTTTAGGATTGCCTTCTCCTTTATGGGAATGTGTATTTAAAATTCTAGTTGAGAGCAATGGTTTTAATATTTCCTCCTTTCCTAATGTTTTTCCATGATTTTAAATGGCTTGGAGCATCAAAATATTGAAATGGGTCCCATCTCTATGATATTTTGTATGGGGGAGGGTGTTGAAGTGTTTAAACATTTAACTAAGGTGTCAACTCGACCCGCTCGCCGGCCTAGCTCGCTGATCTGGCACCCCATTCTAACTCCATGGGATCCTTTTCCTATGCACCAAGCGACCTCACATACCTCCTAGACCATTCTATCTACCACCTCGACAGGGTCCCTATCACCAACTCGGTGCCTATTTTCATGCCTCTTGCGCCATCTCAACGCTTACCCCGACTTGCCTCAAAGACTTTGCCAATTCATTGCGGGCCTTTATTTTCCACGGGAACCTATCTCATGCTCTAAGCTCATGCCCTTCATTCTTTATATATTTTCATTGGCTACATCGATTTCAAATTGTCCATCACAGAACCACGAGGTTCTCCGAGTATTTAATCCACCCACATCGAGGGGTTTGTGAACTCCTCTCCAGGAACGCAACTAGACTCATTTCTACACTATGATTACCCATCACAATTTATGGAAAAAGTTGATTTTTTATGAACTTGAGGCCCGTGTTCCATTGGGCCATGTGGGCTCTAAGAACCCCTTGGCTACATCTTTTTACTGCTTATTTGCGGTGTGTTTCTCCGTTTTGCTTTGCGGCAAAGCGGGTTTGTGTGGAACTTATGGCTCGAGTTACTTTGGGTCGCACGGGCTCCAAGATCTCACTTCATCGATGACGCTCCTTGTGGAACTCGGACTTAGGCTTGGTGAGTTGGCTTGGCGAGCCAACCTTAAAATTTTCCCACCGCATTTGTTAAGTCCCGACCGATTTCTTCGCGACAACCCCGAGCTCACCTTTTTGTTTTGATTAGACCTTAGATTCGCTGCAATGTATACCTCATTGTGACTTAGGTCATCATTAAAATTACCTCTCCGAGCTTTGGGGAGCTCAAACCTAGATTTATTACCTTCACGGACTTGCCTCTGTGGGCTAGAATGTGCCTACTCGCCTCACCGAGTTCCCCTGCGGCATGCCCTTAACTCCTCGTCAACTTTCACCTCCTCGAACCTATCCACTGCCGAGCTTCTTTCACCCAACTCACTACAACATCTCCATTCAGTCATGACTCGGCCCCATCAACAACTTGACTCCATGACGAGATCCTTTCACATAACTCGGTGCCTTGTGACCTTCATTTCAGTGACCTCTTTGAGCCCAAAGGGCTTAGCCTTAGCTTGATGTCCATGCTTCCCTCATTACAGAGCTTGGGCTAATGCATTAGCCCTAACTCTGTAGGTTTCCAACATAGCTCTTCGAGCTACTCAGCAAGCTCACTTTCAATGCACACCTTGCATAGCTTGAGATGTTTTTAACTTGCCCACCAACTCACCCAAGTCAAGGCTAGGATTTTAGCCAATCATTGACCCATCCACAAAACCTTCCCTTGATGTTTTGCAATTTCTCGAAAAAAATTAGACTTAGATGGTTGTGGAGATAACATTTAGCTATGGAGGGACTATTTTTTCAGTTTTTTCCATCTTGGTTTCCTTCATTGGGTTCCATTTCTTGCTTCTCCAACTAAAACAAACCTTGATTTCAATGAAAACCTAGAAGAGGAAAAATTGCTCTCATGACTTCCAACCTCTTCCCGAGACCTTGATGATGCCTCTAAACACATAAATTATCCACATGCTCCAAATTGACCTATGGGCCCCTCGACTATTGATTCAATGCAAGACTTCCCGTTTTCCATTTTCACTTGGGAAGTGAAAATGGATAATTTTTTTGGCAACTTGCAGGGACATCTTTTTGCTTAGATGGAGTAGACCATTTGCCTATGTATATATCCATTGGGCATGGAGTCCTCTGTAATAGCTAGAACTGATATGAACATTTAAAATTTGACCTCGGAGCCTTCTTGAAATACTTCCTAGACTACCACTGTTATTTATCTTATCGCTTGCATCTTCCAACTTTTGGTAAGACAATCCTAAACTTCACATTAGTGGAAAATTGTTTTGATGTTAAAAATTATTTTCTTCTTTATTTCGCAAACCTTATATGTGGGAATACATGATAGACACCTAGAGCTGCCCCAACATTTGATTCTTGCTAATATGAAGCAAAAATAAATTGATTTCTTGACAAGATAAAGCATTGTAGGACTTGTAGGCATATGCTGATTTGAGAAGTGGAATCTGCTATTATAGCCTACTTTTTATTCTATGTGGCTACTCGAGAACACGTTAAAGGACTAAAACCACTCACACCTTTGGTTGGGCTGCTTGCAAACTCGTAGCACTACCATTTGTTACAACACCAAATCTATCCAAAGACTGATTTTATGATTTAGGGAAGGAAATGAGAAACTTAGTTGTTGATCCGAAGGAGCAAAAGAATGAGAACATTGAAATCTACCCCTCAATATAATTTTAGTTTCTCTCGCATTTGAATTTATGTGACGATAACAACTATGGCTCATAACTCCGAGTTTCTTGCTGCAACATTTTCTCTTCTTGAAACAAGATGAATTGTACAAAGAACACTTGAAGCAATAGAAAATGTGCCCAAGGCATAGGGAAATTGAAACCTATTCTAACAACAAGAAAATGTACACGAGCTCTTAGAAGAATTGAAAATCCTAGACTAATATGTACAAAGGGTGAGATATTACTTCAGTAATAACGCTTGAGGTAGATTCCATTGATTGTAATCTATAATTATTCACCATCCAACTTTTCCAGTCAGAAAACATTGCTACCCCTGCATCCATGATCATGTAGGAACCAGTCCATATAGCATCAAACTTAGAATGCTTTCTCATTTTTTCCTTGTCAGCATCCCATTTTAGCATCAAATATCCTTCCTGTAATGTTCTAGCATTGACCTTCATGTCAAAGATATTTTTGATCAATGGTTGATCTCTCTCCATGGTTTGCATTGCATACTCTCTTAGCTCTTCCAACTCCATGAGCTCCACATACATAACTTCCATAGGCTCAAACTCTGATAGTTATAGCTACTTGAGAAGATTCAATGCTGATAATTAAAGTGATATAGGTAGCCTTGATTCCATTCCGTAGACTAGTTTGTATGGAGAACTTCCTATAGACCTCTTTAGTGTTATCCTATAAGACCATAAGGTTCATTTGAGCTTTGTGTTCTAGGTCCTTTGGTTTTCATCAAGGGTCCTTCTGAGGATTCTCAGCAAGTTCTTGTTTGTGGAATTTGCTTTTCCATTACCCTAGTGGTAATAATTAGATGAAGTGCTGAGATATTATCCATTCCTAACAGCCCACTCAGTGATTTTTGTGCTAAGAAATGCAAGAGCATTATATGATATAATAGTATTTGGGACACCAAATTCGGTTACCATCCCCTCATGGAAATCTAGTATGCTAGAATCATTTTCCTCGTTGAGTGCTATTTCTTTGGCCTACTTGGTGAAATAATCTTTGCTATGAGAATCCACTTGTGGCGTTGGCACAAATTCGGATTGATGAACCCAATGAATTCCAACCCCCACTATATGAATGGTTGATCAACCAAAATTGGGCGGAGTGGTAGTGCTGCTAGCTTTTCCTTTCTTTTAAAGAATGCACACTTCTTGCACCTTTTGATCCATGCGTAGCAGTTACTAAACATCGTGGGCCAATAGTAACCAACTTTCATGATCTTGAGAGCTATTACTTATAGAGAAAAATGACCACCTACTTCTTCTTCATGGACTTAATGTAGCACTTTCTCAATCTGATTTTTTGGGACACACCTTCGGATAACTCCATTCACATCCTTCTTGAATAAGACACCATCGATGAGATCATACATAATGGATTACAATATGAAGTATCTTATTTTTACTTTTCTCAACTTTGAAGGGCATAAACCTGTTTATAAGAAGTGAATCACGTCCCGAGTCCAACAAGGGGTAGGAATATCATCAATCTAGAACAACTTCTTAATCATATTTTGGCTCAAAGCATGTTGATTGGAAGCAAGCTACTCACATAAACCTTTTCCATGGACCAACTTGGTCACCTTGATTTCTATGTCATATTCCATCACACAAGTGATCCAACCTGCCATTTTCTCATTCAAATCCTTGTTTAGGAGGAAGTATTTGACCCCAACATGATACACTAGCAGCTGAATTTTTTTTTGGAAACCAAGTGTCTAAATTTCTTCAGCTCCTAATAACAACGAGGACATGCTTCTCAATGAAAGAGTACCTCACCTCATAATCTTCCAAGCTCTAGCTAAAGAATTCTATGAGCTGCTCCATTCTCTCCTTATTCAATTGTACTAAGATGGATGATAGTGTATAAGAACCACCAAAAGCATATAGTATGAAATCCTTGGAGAAATACAGATTAATGAAAGTTAGAGCTTGAGATATTGCATGTTTGATGGCTTTAAAAATCTCTTTGCCCTCTATTGTCCACTTGAATGCAAGGTTTTCTTCAACATCATTGTTAATAGTTTAACAAGAGTGGAAAATTTAGTTACAAATCTGTAGTAAAAGTTGATTCTTCCCAAGAAGCATTAGAGAGCCTTCTTGTGACTTAGAAATGGTAGAGCATGAATAACTTTAACTCTTTTAGGATCAATTGTCAATCCTTACTTATAAAAAATGTGGCCTAGCAACTTTCCTTCATGAGCCAAGAATATATATTTTTAGGGTTCAAAGATACTCCAAACTTCGTGCATCTTTGGAAAAATTTCTTGAGGGGAAAGAGGTGGTCTGCTACGTTTTTGGAGAACACATTGATATCATCAAGATAAACAAGCACCATCTTATTAATCATCCCTTTGAATGCCATATCCATTTCTCTCTGGAATGTAGCTCTAACATTTGATAGTCCAAAAGACATTTTATTATAAGCATATGTGCCCCACTTGGTGGTAAAGATTGTTTTGAACTGGTCATCCTCCTTCACCATTATCTAGTTATAGCTTGAGTAGCCATACAACAATGAGAATATTTCTGAGTCAACTACTACTTGAAATATTTTCTCAATTGAAGGAAGTGGATAATGGTCTTTGAGTGAAGATGTATTCAAGTCCTGAAAGTCCACACACAATCTGATTTCTCCATTTCTCTTCGATATTTATTAAGTTTGCTACCCAACTCAAGTGCTTGATTGGAAAAATGATGTTTGCCTCTATGAGTTTTTTCAATTCTTTTCTCATGAGGGGCTCGATATGAGGATTCACCGGTCCTTTGTTCTACTTGATGGGCTTGAATTCCATATCCAACTCGATGGTATGCTGTGTCAATCTTGGATCAAAGCCTCTCAAATATTTATAGTTCCATGCAAAGATATCCACAAAGTTTTGACAAAGTTGGATAAAATCATATTTTTCTTGAGGAGTACTTAATTTCTTAACTTGAATTGTCTTGCCTTATCTTACTAAAATAGGTTCTAAATCTTCACCCTTGACTTGAATGTTTGCTTTCTCCTTTCAAAACTAGTCATTGGGGTTTAAGATTGACTCTAAAGTCGCTAATCTTTTAGGTAATTTGTTAATTCTTAGCTAAACCAATTGATCACCATATTGCTTGTTCGTCCCCTAAAAGATACCAAGTATAAGTAGTGTGAATGGTTTTGATGTGTGAGAGTTAGGCGCAAAGGAAAGAAAAAAAAGTAAAAGACAATGCGTGAAGGCTTGTGCTCATGCCTAATATGTTCGAGCCTTAGCCGTATTTTGATAGAATTGGAAGATGAATGGTTAGAGTAGTGACCAAACAAGGTTTTGGAGATAAGAATAGAACATGAAGACTTACAATTCAAGAAAAGTCTATTTTGAGATAGATCTCATGCGAAGGAAGTTAAGACATCATGTAGAGTTTCAGCTATTAATAAGATTGGATCTATAGTTCATATTAGAAGATAATATATTATTAGTGAGCTTGCATGCTCTTGTAGTTGACTTGTAACACACACATGGATATTTCTAGCATGTGGGCTATTTTTGGAGTGTGCATGAGTAGTGAAGGGAAAGTACCCACTACACACACATGTATTGATTTGCACGGTTTAGGGATCCATGTTTTGTTAGTGTGATGTTGTTGGTTTATGAGTGCGTGTGACTATAATGATACTCTTATGTATGTATTTGGCTTCTCTATTTTATAGTAATTAATATAATGGATCCATGTGGTTGGATGATGGTGATTGACGTATATGTTTCTAGGTCTTGTATGGTAAATCTTAGCTTGGTTCTTGTTTATTCCATTCTTACATATGGGTGCGGTCTAGATCTGTTTATTATTTACTTTTAAATGGATATTATGGAATTATATTATACATGTGTTTATCATGCTAACTCCTTGACAAAGATGCCTTAAAATAGGGACTTGATACCCTTGCACGATTTGGGTGAGCGCTTAGTTCTAGGTGAGTGATGTGCTAACGTGCCTTGTTTTGTTTCGTAAAATAAAAGACTACATTTTGGATCCATTTCTAGGATCTCTTTTCAAGTTGTTTTAAGGATGTTGCATGATGAAGATGTACCAGTTTACATTTGCCAGTATTGAAGATTAGGTAGAGAATTTAGAGGAAGAGTTTGCTCACAGATTTAACACTGGACCTATATTTGATGTATGGGCATGGGTTGAACAAAATTTGTATCATGAGTTCTATGATACATTCTTCTCCTATTTTCCTATAGATCTATGTGAGTGGCTGATAACATACACATCAAAGAGAAATTGGAGATATAGATCACTTGTTTGGACCCAAGAAGAAGATTACCCGTATTTACATGATACCGATTTGACTTGGACACACACTATAGATCATTTGTAGAGTGGTGTTTTGTAGAGTTACACCTTGGAGTACCTTGTTTCTACTTATTCCTATCCAGAGGTTGTTGAGTTTTAGTTCCTATGTGAACCCAGAGGATCTTATTTGTGCACTATCACTTTAGCAATTATAATCTTGATCATGACCATGGATTTGGAACAATGTCCTATGGCTATCTAAACCCCACCATGTACGAGGGAAGGAGCAGGTGTGGTGAAAGATTGAAGACATGGTGTCATAGAGACAAAGAGAAGAAATGTCACTTAATTTTAATGAGGCGTGTGAGAGGGATTTAACGAAGCATCATGATGTTGTGGAATAAATGGTGTTGCAGAGAGAGATGGATTGCGAAGGATTTGGAGCTCACGTAGAAGACATGGAGCTAGAGAATATGTAACTCCCCCATTTGGGTAAGCATGATAGAGAATCCTCTTTGGCCCCAACCGAGGGTGCATCGGTTTAAGCCACAAGGACCGCAAGTGTGCATTTTATACCTCCTAGCGACCTAGCCCCTGCGCTTGGTTTTCCAGTATCTGCGAAAGTCATTGATAAGCATGCTAGTGTGGGTGGTAGAGTAGTGATAGATAGATTTTTATTTCTAGTAAGTTTAGGAGTTATTCAAATAGAACATTCATCTACTACAACACAAATGTCGTCATTCTATTTGGGGGTCCGGTTGGAGGTATATTTTATGGCATGCCATCAACACAAGACATGGGCACGTAGAACGTTGGTATTACTTTTGGAAGTAGAAAAAATTCACAGACCATGGAGGTTCACTTTAGTAAAACTATCGAACATAAGGGAACACATCCTGCAGTCCGGTTCCCACCACAATAGGGGGATCGGGAGGATTAGGTGGTTCAAGATCTAGTGGTTCTAGAGGAGGCAATACATGAGGTAATATAAGTTCTAGATCTGGTGGGCATGGTCCGCACCATCCCAAAAAGTTTATTTCAAGATTTTCCTTCACCTACCAGAGTACAAAGGGATTGAAGATGAAACCGAGCATGTGTCATGTGTGAGATACTATGGCGCATGAAGGGGATCATAACTCTTGAGCATAAGGCAAGTCAGTTTGCTACTACTTTACAAGGGCACACACAAAGTTGGTACAAGAAGTATGATCCAAATGAGACTTGTGTAGATTATACCACACTTCCGATATTTTCTTAGCATAGTCCCATATACCTGAGTTCAAATAGAAGAGCATCAACGTGTTGAAGGACATTAAACATGGAATGAATGAGAGCGTTATGGAGTATGATGCACGATTTAATTTTTTTATAGAAGTTATATTATGATATTCACCCTAGTCAGCATGCTCAATGGTTTGTTGGAGGTTTGATCACACCTTTTAGGAGGGTGCTCTCACATAAGAATTTTCAGATATGCGCAAGGCTCTTGAGGCGGCTTTGCACACCGAGGCGGTTAAGAGCGTAGACACTAGAGTTAGCCCATTTTGGAAGCTTAGATTGCATCTATGGAAAAATAGTTGGAGAAATTTTCAGCTAATTCAGCTCATGAGACGTGTAGTGGTATTTGGTGCCTGATTGTGAAGTAGAAGGACATACTAAGGACATTTTCCCTTGTAAATCGGTGTGCGCCATGTTGTTGGATTATGAGATCTCTCACTTAGATCACAATTCAAGTAGGTTCTCTTTATTGCAAAACACAATAAGAAAGAATGTGTCTTGCTATTGTAATATTTGTAAGTCTACCACTCATGATATAAAAAATTCTAGATTGATTGATCAGATTCATGATGCCCACGAAAATAGTGTATTCCAGACTAGTGTTGCAAACAATTCTAAGGAACAAGGTGAGCAACACAATCATAATCATAATGAAGGAAAATCTGATGGAGGTGGTAGAGGTAGAGGTTATCGTGGAGGATTCAGATTCATGATGCCATCAAAACTAGTGTATGTCAGACCAGTGTTGCAAACAATTCTAAGGAACAAGGTGAGAAACACAATCATAATCATAATGAAGGGAACTCAGATGGAAGTGGTAGAGGTAGAGGTTACCATGGAGGATTCAAATTCATGATGCCATCGAAACTAGTGTATGCCGTGAGTAGTGTTGCAAACAATTCTAAGGAACAAGGTGAGCAACACAATCGTAATCATAATTACGGGAACTCGATGGAGAGTGGTAGAGGTAGAGGTTCTTGTGGAGGATTCAGAGACCAAAGTCATGGTGGCGGACGAGGTGAATTCCCACAAGGAACATGTTATACATGTATGTCCTTTGATCATTATAAACACGATTTCCCTCAGAATATTATTCACTCTTGGTGCAGAAAGAATCACAATTATGAAGAGTGTCAGGATTTTTATGAGCACCTGAGCAAAAAGCACAAACATGATAAGGGCTTAGGAATGGTTAGAGTATAGTGCATTGTGGAAGATCAATGGATGCCAAAGTTAGCACTTGACCCTAAGGTAATTGTGGTATTGGTTACTACACATGTTGAGGTAGCGTGCATGTGGGAGACTCCAAAGCAGAAACCTATCATTACAAAACAAGAAGTATTGCATACAAAGTATCCAGATCCTACCCATTAGAAGGAATTTTATCAAGAGACCATGGAGGTCATTAAAAACTTGTAGGGTGAGATACTGATCTTTGAAGGAGTAGTCACGAAGTTGGAGCATGCCAAAATAGTTGAGATTCCTTAGAAAGATGTTGATGACTTGAAGGAGTTTTGTAAGTTGTTGCACCAAGAGAACATCATTCCTTTGTTAGGGGAATGGTTAAGGGAGAATATATTGTGCACTGGAGTTGAGCGAGAGATAGATATTACATGCGAAATTACCTCCTCACAGTCTTGATTATGAAAAAGAGATCATGTTGAATGTAGTTTTGGATGGTTGGCTATTGAGTAACATTTTGATTGATACATGCGTAAAATTGAATGTCCTTACCTTGGATACATGGAATTAGATGGGGAGACCACCATTACAACCATCTTCAAATGTGTTGTATATGGAAAACAAAACCAAAGCCACACCCATTAGAGTTTTGAAGGATGCCACTATTACTATACAAGGGGCCAAGTTTATTGGGGACTTTGAGGTCTTGGCACTTGCAAAAGTAGACAATTTTCCAGCTTTACTTGGGTGCCCTTGGTGTTATGCAAATAATGTTGATTTGCGCTTTAATAAAGGATATATCAGTTTTGAGAATAAGGAAGAGCATGTAATCATCCCTTTGACAAATGGAAAATATGTGCCTTATGTAGAACCTTTGAGTGAAGAGGATTTGAATAGAATTTATGTGCGCACCATTAGAGATCCTAAAGTACTTGAGCCATCAAAGGAAGGATTTATTTAATGGGATGATGCATAGTCTATGAGTGATACAACCAGTGTTGCTTGTGACAAATGGGTGCATGAGACTTATGAAATGGTTGGGTGTGAGATGAAGAGTGACGTTACACGTGTAAGTAGGCCATGTTGTGTTAGGTTCTTAGGTAAGGTACCAAGGTACATTGGGGAAGGAAATTTTGAAGTATTTTGACGTGCTATGGAAGTCCAGTGGACAAACCAAGTAGAAAGAAGGAATATGTTGGTAGATACCTTACGTGGGACAACAACATGCTAGTGGATGGTACACAGGGATAGTCTCTTAGAGTGGGGAGAGGTGAGAATCACCTTCTCTTCTAGATTTCTTAAGAGCAATGCACTTACCAAGATATGTGCATTTCATGGGAAGGATTCTGCTTTGCACCGTGTTCAAAAGTGTGAGAGACTCTAGATAGAGGGGTAGGAGGCCTTACCACCCTTACTATAGGTGTGCAAGTTCTACTTCACTTTGTGTGGCTATGTGTGTGCATGGTATGTTTATGTAGAGTTGAATAGAGAAACAGGGAATTGGAAAGAACTGGCTACATGTATAATTCAGACCTTTGACTATTTTTATACTAAACCTCTAGTGAATGAGACATTACAAGTTATGAAGAACTTAAATATGGGAGATAGTGCAAAGGATGAGGAGCTTATATAGGAATTATTAGGTGAGCCGGATTTGGAGAATCTCTTTGAAGAAGGAGAGATAGATGAAGAACAACTTGGGCGTGCTCGCCTAGAAAAAGAGAAAGCAACGTTGGTTTTCATGATTGATGATGAAGAAGTGGAGAATCTGGATGTTGATCATACTGTGGGTACATGTGAGGTCTTATAAAATGCAGATGAGAAGTCATGCACATATCATAAGCCCATGAAAATGAAGAAGGTCAACATTGGGAAAGATGTAGAACCTAAGGAGGCCATCATTACGAGTGTCCGAATCAGAGGTTGAAAAAATAATTGAGTTGCTACGTGACTTCCATGACATATTTCCTAGAGGATATCATCAATTGAAAGGGGTACATCCCTCTTTTGGTAAAATGAGGATTATGTTAGAGGAAGGTGCGCACCTGGTTAAGAAGAGGCCTTACAGGATGAATCCTAATCTGCACATCAAGGTAAAGGAAGAGATTGATAAGATGTTGAAATTTAGGATCATTGAGCCCATTGAGGAGTTAGAATGGGTTATCCCTATGGTGATAAGCATAAAGAAAGATGGAAGGATAAGGATATGTGTGGATTAAAGGGAGTTGTATGTTGCATGTGTAATAGATCCCTTTCTCACACTATTTACAAAGGAGATTCTGGAAGGTGTTGCATAGGTGCGAGAGATCTACTCTTTCACTGATGGATTTTATGGATATCATCATGTGAGGATTTCTAAAGAAGACCAAGAAAACAAAACTTTCACCACCTTGAATGGGGAATTTTTGCATATATAGTAATGCCTTTCGGATTGAAGAATGCACATGCAAGAAAGGATTGGGATGAAAAAGTATACATTGTGCTTTAAGCATACAAAAGAACTTATAAAAGATTAAACAAAGCCACACCTTTTCAATTGATGTTTAGTGTAGAGGTTATTTTTCCCATGGAATTCATGTTACCTTCCTTGTGTATTGCATGCACAGGAGGATTAGATGATGAGAAATCACTTGAAGAGCACATTGATAAAATGATGTAGTTGGATGAGAGGTGCACCATTGCTCATTAGAGATAGAAGACATAGAAGGCCGGGAAGAAGGCATGAAATGATGGGAATGTTAAACATAAGTAGATTGAAGTTGGGCAAATGGTTCTTCTTTGTGATTCCAAGTGCATTGGTTGGGACCGTATGTTGTGACTTACATACTTGATTCAAGCACTTTCCAGTTACAAGTGCTAGATGGTATGCGGTTTCCTAGTTATTTTAAATGAGAGTAGTGAAGCCATACTATAAATAAGTCTTCTTGGTGTTTGTAATAAGGAAATATTTCCATTTAGATTAGATTTCCTTTAATACATTCCTTTATATGTGTTTCTTTTCATTTTGTTATGATTTGTCAATTTAGTTTTGTGTTTTGTTGTAATAAGAAAATTTACATGCTAGAAGCTAATTACTATCTAGTGATTTCATGCAGAGGACCACACATACCCTTAGTGTGGGGTGGATTGAAGTACAGAGATAAAAATGGTTTGTGCCCTTTATTACAAGTTGGCTTGGTTAAAGGATTGTTTGGGAATATTAGCGTGAAAATGGATAAGTACTATGCATAAGGTGTTCTGAGGAAGGTTGAGATGATTGAAGACCATGCAAGAAAAATGATCGTACAGTGTAACACGAGGTAGGAAGTGATATGGGAAACTACTTGGGCTATGATGTAGAGGTTTTATACTTGGGCTATGATGAAGAGGTTTTGTATATCGGTGCATAAAGCGCGCAAAGGATTTCTGAGGAAGAGAAGTAGTTTTAGTGCGCTACAAGGTTACGGATGTAGTGCGCGAGGAGAATTCGTGAAATTTTTCAAAAGGAGAAAAGGGAATCTATGGAAAAAGCAACTTAAAAGTGTGATTTGAAAGTATAAATTGGACCATTGAAGGTCATGAAAAAGTATAAATAGGGGGTTAGGGTATCCATTTGGCTACCTTGCTTTTGAAGAAATCAAAGTTCTACCGAGAAGAGTGAAGAGTGACACGTAACTTAGAAGTGACGCGGAGTGCTTACAAACCAGAATTTCTTGGGAGCCGTGCATAGATCCTTGTGGAAAGCTGAGTTAGAGTTGGTAGCAGAGCGGTGAAGGGTTGCATGCATTTGAAGCAGTTAGAAGTCGAGGAGCTCAAGTAGAGAAGGGTTAGTGGAATTTGGAAGACAGAACACCTAGGGAACATATTTACAATGGAATGACACCAAATAATTTGTGAATAATGAGGCCCAAGGTTATGGTGGAGGATCCCTTAGAAGAAATATATTCTGAAATGCAGTACCCTCTTGGTGTTTTGTGGGTAGAGTTGTGGAAATCAAAGCTCACTCATTGTAAAATTAGTGAGTTTAACCACCGCATGGAGGAAAATGAAAATAAAATGAGGGAAGACTTAGTAAAGGTACTTCCGGGGTAGATGAGGTTGTAAACCCTCGAGTTGAGGACTCAGGACAAAGACAGCTAGAAAAAACTGGTGTTTTGCAATTGTGGGATCTTCCATTCTTTGCAAAACCCACACATCTGTTTCAGTGGTTGATGTCGTGAGTGCACAAAGACTTATTCTACTTCGCGGGAAGAAGGATGTGTCTCACGGGCTAGATGATTGAACGAGTTATGGGGTTAAGGAACACAGGGGAGGATATGTCTCTAGATTTTCATGCCACAGCTAAGATTGAGGAGCTTGCAAATAAAATTTGCTATGAGAAAGGAGGTAGTGCATAGACCATTTCGGATTTAGATGATTTGGTACTTAGGGTCTCTTCCCGACTCGCGAGTTGTAAATTAGGCACTTCAGAGTGATGGAATGACATAAACAAGAGGTTCTTATATGTGGCCTACAGAATCTCAAAGAGGGCATACTATAATTTTGCCTAGTATGTTGCAGACAATATCATAGAGGAGGTGTGATTGCATAATGAGGAAGGAGTGAATATTACACGAGGTTCTATCCTTCTATTAATAGAATTTGGGGAAATAGGTGTCCCAAATGGACTTGAAAAAAAAATATGGGTCTACGCATGAGTAGATCCAAAGCACTGCAAAGTGTTGTTTGTAGGATTTACTTGCGACGACAATATATCAAACACTTATAAGGCACAAATCAAAAAATGGTACGATAGACAGTGCAAAGCCTTTGAGAATGAGTGGTGCATTCCATGTGAGTTACCCACAGTTGTTGGAGAACATGTAAATTTTATGGTGATGAAACATTTTAGCTTGGATCATTTCATAATGGTTAAGGGTGAGATGAGTTCTTGGTGCACACTTCCATTTTCCCATTCGTTAAGAATCAAGTCTGGAATGCCTCCAACTTTGGTATTTGTCTCTGGAGTGCTTGGGCAGTCTTCTTGATCAAAAGATGAGCAATTTGTATTGATTGGGCTTGGTACATACAACTTCAGATCTGATTGTATCCTTAGCTCTATACTCTGTTGCAGAAAAGCATATGTGACCAATCAATAGATAGATAACCTCCAATCTTAGCGATGAAGTCCCTTGACATCGACAGAGAAAAGAGTGGTGACAAGTCAATTATCGATACATCCTGTAAGACCGGGACATTGGGGCATACATGCACTATAAGTCTCAATCCTTTGATTACTCTAGCCATTCCCATGGTTGTCCCATCTAATTGCACCCTCTACTTTTGACACCAATTCATATTTTAGTCCCAGTGATCGGATATCGCTTGGGCATCACCGAGCTACTTGCTTCGAATTAATAATACAATTGTGTACAAGATTACTCCCAACAATTAGAGATATATAGAATGGAGAAGGCTTCATATTTTTACCTTGTTGACCTCTTTGATCTCCTTCTTGTTGAGTTGTATTGGTGAGCACCTTCTCTTGATCCTTGGATAACTCATTTGATGTGGACCAATTTTCCATGGTTGCTTGTAATATATCTCTTTGGCCTGGGATTTCTAATGACTCCCACATTGAGATGTTTACATTTATTTTATTCATTTTCTCAATGATGTTGAAAGGAGATGAGCTGTCCATCTTCTACCATTTGTTTGGCACAACCTTCTCTTGAACATGAGCTGCTAAAACTAGTACATGAGCTAGTATAGAAGGTGGTTTGGGTTGATTCTGCACATTTGAAGTTGTACTTGGATTGCTAACTCCTTGTAGAGTGACAAAAAGTTGAGAAAAACTTGGATTGGATGATTGTCCTTCCTCTAAATTCCTCTTCTTAGATCTTGTGTTAGTTGCTACACCTTGAGAAGGAGCTTGATTTATTCCATAGAAATCCTCAGCTTGCCAGTTCACAAGTGTAGTCTCACTTGGAGGTGCTTCTTGAGTAGCTGTTTGCTGCTGATTTTCTTCTTGATTTGTTTCTTTAGAAACACCAACCATTTTCACCATCAATGCTTGATTTAGAGCACCATTGAAACATGTTGTCTAATTGTGAGGTTGATTACATGGAAAACACCATTCATACTCTTGTGCCATGTTGTTTTGAGTTAGAACCAAGGCCCTGGATGTTGAAGTAGCATTAGGATTATAAGGTTGAAATTGTCTATTAGCAGGAGGTTGTCCTTGGGTTTCGATTAGCAACTTGAGAAGGTGGTCTATTTGGTTGATATGGAGGTCTATTGGGTTGGGCTTGAGGCTGATATGATCTGAAATTTTGAGCTTGTTGCCTCTTAATTGTTACCAATTCATTTCCTAAGTTTTATAATTTTCATGACCTCTTGGAGTTCATTTGAGGTGCTAGAGGAAGAGGTAGAAGATTCATTAGAATTCTAATTTTTGGGGTAGGAATGGGAGCTAACATAGGTGCTTGACTAGAGCTTGGATTCCCCATTTTTGGATAAAGAGGCATAGGTGGCCTAGGTGCAAGTTTATCTTGGCTTGAATTAAAAAATTCTCTTCTCTAATAGTTATGACATAAGCTGCGGTCAATGTTTTACCCCATGGACTATATTGCCATAGCTATATAAGAATTAAGAGATTTTAGGAAATAGAGAAAATTACCTTTAGATCTTTGGTCTAACAACACTTGGAATCCTATCCCACATTCTTTGGAATCTAAAGTTAAAAGTAACCATTTGTTCGTTTCGTGCCCTCTTGATTTTGGTTAATTGTTCTAACAAAGATAAGTTGTGCACTTTTTCTCCAAGTGGCCATAAAGGGTTGTGCACAATTAATCCCAATTATGAATTGATCCTACCCCTAAGCTTATGAACCATTGTAAATCTTTTCATTTGAAAGAAAAATCCAACAATTTTATTGCCACATCCATTTCAACAACATCATGTATAACACAAACATTTGTAATGTATTGAATGTGATCAATCGAGTTGTGTGATTTTCCCCAGTGAATTATGGGATGTTATTCAATGCTGCTATTGGAATTGGTCTCTATGCATTGAGAGCAAGTGGGTTGTTTCCTATAAAATTGTCAAAAGGATTTGGTGGTGGTTGATGAGCTATTATGATTGGTTTGAGAACTCTAGTCAGTTGAATAAATGGCCTACCAGGTGGAGGTGTTGACAACATTCTGTTTGGTGGAGATGGAGATATTTGAAATCTTCTTCCTCTTCTTGGAGACAACTGCAAATACTCAAAAACACCTTGTTCTCTTGCTCTTGACCGTGTTTTAATCCTTCTCATGAAGTTGAACCAATAACACTACTGAAACCACTGAATTCTACCCCTTTGAGCCACCAAATGAGATTCTACAAAGCCTATAAAGGCTGGAATTTACAACAAGAGCACACCAATCTTACTGCAATGAAATGAAGAAATATGGTCCTATCAGGCATGCCAGAATTGTTATCACTAAACCACAACACCCTCTGATTGCTTAGCATGTGAGTGTGTTAAGGGAAGAAGTGTGATTGGATAACATGGGTACCATCTTGCAAGTTGTAGAAATTACTACTTGAGATGGACCTCCAGAGAAGGGCGGTTCCTCTTCCTAAACTAATGTGACAACTAACTCTACTGGAAAGAAATATAGTGACTATCTCTAATCTATGACTTCCAAGGGATCAATGAGAGAGAAATAATATGAAAATAAAAGAAATCTACACTAAAAGAGGTGATGCACCAAGATAAGGGTGTGGGAAATTTCTCCAATGTGTGAAATGAAGGAGAATGTAGAGCAGAGAGGGTGAAACAATCACCACAGTCTAACAATAACACTCACACCACCATTTTCATAGAAGCACAACAGTAATAGACCCTACAAGAAGCATAAAAATAGACACAAAACACTTGCAACTGAAATAGAGAGGCAAGAGAATACAACACACACAAACAAGGGAAGGAAACATCCAAAAATCGAGTCTATTGCTTCATTAATATGCATAGTTCATTTCATTACAAGAGAAAGGCCTGGATCATCATGCAAGAAGTCCAAAATGAAGGCCTGCAACACATTGGTGTTCCAAAACTATTTTGACAGAGTTTTGTTACAAGAGCAATCCCCCTTTCAAATGAAAGGTCACTCCAATTTATAGAAAAATGAGGAAGAGGAGAGAGAAGTTGCAAATCTTGGATTTCCCTTCCACCTACTTGAAAATTACCAAAAGTGGGTGTAAATCATGATGGGAAACCTGTAAAATCCATCCCATGTTATCTTGTAACTTGCAAAAGAAAAATGGTTTCCCATGCTCATTAAATGCCATTTCAACCACCTATAAGTCATTGTTTTTAACTAGGATCATTTTATAATATTTTCACCCCTAAAATTCCATTAGATATTCAATTTATTGATTTCTATGTGTAGAAGATAGATCCATGATTCCAACGAGTCTAATTTTGCGTGAGTTGGTTGAGAAATGAGGAAGTTATGGCGGTTTGAGTATGGGTAGCTCTCTATCATTTTCTAGGCTTGCCTTCTCCTTTACAAGACTATGCATTTAAAATTATAGTTAGGAGAAATGATTTTAATATTTCCTCCTTTCCTAATGTTTATGCATGATTTTAAATGGCTTGGAGCATTAAAATATTGAAATAGGGCCCATTGTTATGACATTTTGTATGGGGGGTGTTGAAGTGTTTAAACATTTAACTAAGGTGCCGGCTCGACCAACTCGCGAGCTTGATCTTGGAGCTACCACCCCATTTTAACTCCCGGAGTTCCTTTTCCTATGCATTGGGCCACCTCGCATACCTCCTCGAATGTTCTATTTACCACCTTGGAGGAGTCCCTATCACCAACTTGGCACCAAGTTTCATGCCTCCGTGCCATCTCGTTGCTTACCCGACTGCCTTGGAGACTCGCCAATGCATTGTAGACGTTTACTTGCCACATGGAACCTATCCACTCTTAGCCCATTCCCTTTGTGCTCTATATCTCTCGCATTAGCCATGTAGAGTTCAAATTTCCCAATGCGGACCCGTGAGGTTCTCTAAGTATTTAATCCACCCGCATTGGGGGTTCATGAACTCCTCCATACGACAACAACTAGATTCACCTCCATACTATGATGAACCCTCAAAATTTTCTATGAAAGTGACTTGTTTATGAACTCAAGGCCCAAGTTCCATCGGGCCACATGGGCTCGAGAACCCAACTTAGACACATATTTTCTGCGTTGTGGTGTGTTGCTTTGTTTTACTTTACAACGAAAGTGGGTTTGTGTGGAACTTATGGCCCGAGTTAATATGGGATGCGTGGGTACTGAGATCGTAATTCAGATGACGAAGCTCCTCTTGGAACTCACACTCCGGCTTACCGAGCCAATCTCAAAATTTTTCCCACCGCATTTGTTAAGTCATGACCGAATTCTTCGCACCAACCCCGAGCTCAATTTTTGTGTTGATTGGGCTCTATATTTTCCATAATATATACCTCACCATGACTTAGGTCGTCATTCATCTTGCATCACCGAGCTTCTGGGGAGCTTGACCCTAGGTTTATTTCCTTCTCATACTTGCCTCTACGGGCTAGACTATGCCAACTCACCTCCCTGAATTCCCATGCGACATGCCCTTAACTCCTCACCGACATTCATCTCCTGGCCCTATCCACCAACTAGCTTCTTTCAGCCAACTCGCTGCAAGATCTCCATTCGGCTACGACTCAGCCCCTTCAAGTAGTTCATCTCCATGATGAGCTCCTTTCACGAGGCTCTGTGCCCTATGACCTTCATCCCATGACCTCACTAAGCCCAAATGGATCAGCCTTAGCTTTATGTCCATGCTGCCCTCATTGTCGAACTTGGGTTCATGCATTCACCCCAACTCTGTAGGTTTCCAACATAATTCGCTGAGTATCTCGTCGAGCTACTCAGTGAGCTCATTTTCACTGCACACCTCGCATAGCTTGAGCAAGTTGTTTTTAACTCGTCCACTAGCTTTCCCGAGTTGGCTGGGATTTTAGCCTTGATCATTAACCCCTCCACACAACTTTCCCCTAATTTTTTCCACTTTCTGGTAAAATTTTCAGAATTAGAGGGTTGTGGAGATATCATTGAGCTACAGAAGGACTAATTTTTTTATTTTTCCCATCTTGGTTTCCTGTAGTGGGTTCCATTGCTCGCTTCTCCAAATGAAACAAACCTTGGTTTCAATGAAAACCTAGAAGAGAAAAAAATTCCTCTCATGGCTTCCAACCTCTTCCGAGACCTTGCTTTGATGCCCCAAAACACGTAAATTATCCGCATGCTCTAGATTGACTCATGGGCCCCTTGACTATTGATTTAATGCAAGACTTCCATGTTGTCCATTTTCACTCGGGAGGTGAAAATGGATTACAAAAGCCTTTAAACTTGTGTATCCTTGTAAATGATTGATTTTGGATGATCTCAAAAGTGATCTCCAAATAAGAATGTGACTAGGCTATGAGAAGATTTAGCTTGGATTATCACTTCCAAAATAATAGAAGTTGGACAAAGAAATGGACAGAGTAAGTGTATGAGAAATCCAAGAGGATTTCAAGAGGGTAAGCTTATGTTTTATAGAGGCTAAGTAGTGGTTTGGATTTGTTTGAAATTGGTTGAATGCAAATGCTAAAAATATTTGTTGAGGGAGGTTGAATAGTCCCAGGAAGATAAAGGCAATTGAGGGGTAGTAAATAGATTTAATTGCAGAAGTTGTATTCGTAAAGGTTGTTGTGCGTGCAATTTTATCACTCCCATCTTTCTAGGATTCTATAACCTAAGTTGACTGGAAGAGTGAAGTGGAATTGACTAGATTGGTGAAGTGGAGTCCAAAGGGAACCTAAGTGGCAGTTGAATAGGAAAATAGGTGTATTTTCCTAATCAAATAACTAATTTAATTAGCTATAATGTGCACACTAACTAATTAATCATTTATTTAATAAATGATAATTAAGCTAGCTAAAGTAAGGTTTAGAGATCAATTTAATTAATCCAAAGGGGTGTAATGTGCATGATTTAATTGATTTAATAAATCAATCATAAAGGAATAAACTAAGATGTATTGGGATAGTACTTGGAATAGGTATGTGAATTTAGGGTGTCTACAAGTGATGGGTTGAGGTGGTGTGTTGTTACCACTTGAAATGGTTGAAGAAGATAAAATAAGTGTAGATGATGAAGAAATAATGGAAACCATGCTTTGGATTGCAGAATATGTGATTGATGATATGTTTGAAATCGAATTTATTTGTCGAGGAGGTCATCAATATGCTTTTGTATGGTATTGGGATATTATTTGACATATTGAAGAAATTTTTGAATGAATTGTTGCATTACATTTATGTATTCAAAAAATTCATCATGGTCACCATCTTTCTCTAATTATTTTTTAATGGAAGCTTATTTAATAAAGATCTAACTTGATAACCTTAGAAGAAGCATTGGTGCAATCATCTTATAGTTACAAAAGGCCATATTATAATCTACATAAAGTTGGAATTGGAAAGGATCCTATTTTTTTTTGCCCACTTGAGCACTATAAATATGTGTTATCATAAAAAGAGAAAGATAAAATTTAAGAGTTATAAAGGAAAAAGAGAATAAAATTGGAAATCAAGGAATATACCCAATGATTATGGTTTCAGAAAACTTTTTTATGTCATCTTGGTGACTACGCTCTTGAATCTAAATACACACTCACTAATTTTCATTAGCACCTTTTATAAATCTATATATCTATGTAAAGGTGATCTTCATGCTACTATTTACAAGAAAATGAACAAAAATCATTTAATAGTGATGTAAATATATGCACATATATCCTTGAGGTAAATTGTAGAACTGATATAACACACATAGTAATTTAATATCCTACAAAATGGCTTGGTAAAAATTGATCATCATGTAAAAAAAAGGAAGAGGCATAAACTGACTTAAGGTATGAAACGAATCTTATCATTGTATAGTTAAAATTTTGGAACTATGAAACCCACCAAGAATGGGTAAGCTAGCACATTGTAAACCTAAAGGTTAAGTAATATTTCACTCAAAGTGGCCCTTTTTACAAGTATTTTTATACACTTTAGATAATTCCTTAATATTATATCGTAATTAATGAAAAATGTTCATTATAGTAGTAAATTCTATATTGGGGCGTGGCTACCTACAAATCTAGATATTTAAACCGATTAAGTCCTTGAGTCAAGTTGGATCTTCTAAAGTGAATTATTTCCCTTTACCAATTTTTCTCTCAATAGGTATATGTGGATCATTAAAATTATTTTTATCCATATGGATCTCAAAATAGGTTGGAATTAATTGGAGTGAACTTTGGTTTCATTGGGACTTGTCACATTATTTTTCACACGAACTATAGAAGGAAGCATGTAAATTTATACAAGATCAACCAGATTAGAATTTAACCTACTACTTTGAAATATTAGAGTCTTGGATCTAATCAAGTTGGATGTCATAATATAGATACACATACATATATTTACACATATATATGTACTATACATAAATACGTATATGGACATATTCATACATGTGTGCGTGTGTGTGCGCACACACATGGGCATGCATGCATGCATACATACATACATACATACATACATACATACATACATACATACATACATACATACATGTGTGTGTGTGTGTGTGTGTGTGTGTGTGTGTGTGTGTGTGTGTGTGTGTGTGTGTGTGTGTGTGTGTACAAGAAAAAAATCAACACCTTTTACATGCATACAATCTAGGGATAAAATATTAGAACAAGTAAATTAATCCTCAAATATGTTCAAGAAGAGGTAAGATAAATCAATAGAATATTAAAACCAATGCAAGTTTACACAATTTGAAAACCACATGTTATTTATACTAGATCAATGTGGTTTATCTAAAGATAAACCCTATGTTGGGTTCTTGATATAAACACAAGTGAACAATAAAATATATATGTGGACAATGGTTTTAGATATAAAATTACACTAACTAGCCACACCTAGGGATTAATTAGGCCTTATATAAAACAACATTATAGGCCTAATTATAAAAATAAGTATCTAATTTAGATCATAGAAATTGTATTATAGCTATAAATGCTTAGAAATAACTTGAAAACGGTTAAATGCAAGGAAAAACTAGATAATTAACCATAGAGACATTTAAATATGTTGAAATCAAATAATTAACCATAGAGACATAAATATGTTGAAATCAATGAATCCAGAGGTAGTTGTCTGTGGAAATATAGGAAAATTACATGAAAGATGAGCCAAACAACTCTAAAAAAGCTAAACATTGAAATTATGTTAAACACTTCTATATAAATGTTACTAGTTTCATATAAATAAAAAACTACAAAAATGGTAGGATCTTTATGAAAATGGATGTATTTGGTTTAAAATAAATCTTATTTTTCATGAGAATTCTTTGAGCCCTAATTTGTATAAGCATGTTTCAATTTATATTGTTCTATCATGAATCAAGGGAAAATTTATCTCCTTTTTCCAAACCTTAAACCATAATCATATCCTTGCAAAACCCATAAAAATAGAAAATTTAAATTGTAGCATGTATTATCCCTCTATTGTTAATAGGCCTTTCATGATTAAAATACCATAAGCAACACTTGGTGCAATTTAGCAATCAATTCATGTAGACAAGTGTCCCTACCCTTAGCTTTCAAATGTGGCAACAACTATTATAAGCTATAACACATCTCTAAATGGTTGAATTGGACTTGATCTAGTACAAGGATGCTTGGAAATTAGAATACATTAATATCTCTCGTTTAACATTAATATCTCTTGTGCAAAGGAATAACTCAATGTGTGATCATTTACATGTCCTTGAATGCACTAATGTGTCTATGTATTTAAAGACATCTTGAGTTCAAATTAAGACCTTGGTAGAAACCAAGATGGTGCACTGTAATGGGTAGAAAAGCCTATTGAAAGGAGTATAACACTAATAAAACTAATTAAGGGATCAAAAGGGCCTAGAAAATACACATGACCATTTCGTAGATATCCACGACCCATTTATAGGTACAAAACTAGTTAACATCCTTCGAAAATGGTCAAGGCCCCAAATCAAGTGAAAAATAGAGGGGAAGGGAAAATATTAGGAGAAAGGTTGAAACCTAGGATTATACATGTTTGAAAATAATAATTACAAGGATGTAAAAAAAGCTTATAGTGGGGAGAAAGTGATAAGGGATATACAAGGGATCGAAAAAGAGTGGATGATAAAAGAAAGACAAAGTGAAAAAGAGTGGATGATTAAATGTTTGTTACTTATTCATATATATTCTTTGTTTGTTCATTCACAATATGTATAAAAATCTAGTCTTCTATTAGATATGTAGAGTTTGTTGAAGTGATGTTTAGTCATGAAATAAACCAACCACTTGATTTCTTGTCAAATTAGAATATTTTATCTTTGGTATGACATTGAAGTATCGAAATTTCCCTATATAATCGAACAATTTTATCTCTTAGGGAAAGGTATTTGAATCGTAAATCAAATGCATTTTCAAAAGTATCGAGTGTGCTAATTTTTAAAAAAGTCTTCAACATGATGATATAAATGAATTAGTGTTTGAAATTTCAATATTTTAAAACATTTTCAACGAAGCAAATAGAAATGAGTTATCATATTGACTTGAATTAGAGATTTTTAGTCTTTAATATAACAAATAGAAATGAGTTAAAACATCAAATTTCAATATTTGAAAAAATCTTTGACTTAACAATTAGAAATGAGTTAGTATATCGAATCTCAACATTTTTAAGTTTTTGATATGACATTAAATTTTCAAATCTATGTGCATATTTTGTCTCTGTTAAAAACGTGTGTTTGAATACATTTCAAAAAATGTAAAACAAATAGAAATGAATTATTATATTGACTTGAATTAGAGATTTTTAGTCTTTAATATAACAAATGGAAATGAGTTAACACATCAACTTTCAATAGTTGAAAAATCTTTGACTCAACAATTAGAAATGGGTTAGTATATCAAATCTCAACATTTTTAAGTTTCTGATATGACATTAAGTTTTCATATCTAAGTGCACATTTTTCTCTTAAAAACACGAATAAATTTTAAAAACATGTAAAACAAATAAAACATTTTGTAATACTTAATATGAAAAATCTAAATGAATTAATGTATCCCATTTCGAAGATTTTTCTTTTTAATCTTTAACGTGACATTAATTTTTTAAATTTTCTTTAAAAACTATATTTAATTATTTGAAAGAAGTGTAACTATTTAGTAATGCACAAAATTTTGAGGTGGGATCAGATCTTGAAACATATACAAACCCATATTACAGCGGTATAAATAGTAGGTAGGATATTACAATTTTGGAATATAAAATGGTTTGGTAGGATACTATAATTTTGGAATATAAATAAAAGTATTAATGTTGTTTATGGAGATGAGCTCGAACATGTATCAAACTTGAAAGAAGTGCTAAAATCCCTCATTAATTCAACGTTATGACATCTTATTTTCATTTCTTCGGTGACAATGATAGACTTGAGAATAATGTCCATCCAAATAGCCACATTCTATTTGTTTAAAAATATATATTTTCCAATGTATTTTATTAGTTATTAAATTATAAGATTTTAGTATATTTGTACATTTGTTGATTTTTAGTTTAAAATAAGTAGTATTGGTGTATATGTTGACTTTTGATTATATTAATTTTTATATCAATTTCTTTTTATTGTTATTTTTTTTTCTGTCAAAATTTTCATGTAGCATATTTTTATGACTAAAACATTGATATTTTTGTGGTAGTTGGCTTGACTATTCGTTATATACTTGAAGTCTATCTACCGAATCTAAATACTTTAGTAGGTGTCCTAGTTTTGTCTTTTCTTATTTATCTATTTTTCACTTTTTTTTTTTATTGTTGGAGATCATTTTGGATACCAATATGATCTTAATTTGAAAAAAATATACATAAACAAAATAAGTCGAGTTAAGCATATAGTATCTATCATTTAACACCATCCAATCATATAGTAATTCAAATAGCATTCTAACATTTCAAGAAGGATTCCCACATTATAGAGAATTGAGAAGACTATTGAGAAATGTGTTGAAGTATTATAGATGAAACATTGAAGAGAAAAATTATACGAGTTGTATTACATTAATTTTCATGAAAAATAAATTATTACAATTTTTAGTTTTTTTCTTGATATTTTTCATTTACTTTAAAACTATTAATTAAGTACGATTAATTAGTTTCTTTGTATTTAGATTTCTTTGCATGATTGTGAATATTTATATTAAAGTTTAATTGAAATGTATTTACCCATGTTTAATTTCTTTGTATTTACCGGGGTTAGATGTTGCTCATATTGTGCTAAATATTCCATTTAATTCTAGTATTCACTCATCATGCCACCTAACCCATGGTGTTATGTCATCACACCAAGTCAACAACATCGATCATAAAAATTCATTTTAGAATTTTATTTGAAATGTAGTTAGTGCACATTCAATGATTAGGTTTTCCTACCACACAAATACTTCTAAAGTCTCTCTCTCTCTCTCTCTCTCTCTCTCTCTCTCTCTCTCTCTCCCTCATTTGTGCACTCGATTACTTTTAATTGAATTATGAACCCTCTTCAACCCTACATAATCTTGATATAATTCTAAGCATTTGTGTATAAAACAAATGGCCACTTTACCTAGAAATATAACTCAAATAAGGCTGTGAATATTTCTAATATCATTGCTAATTGAATATAATATTAAGTCCTACTCGACACAAGCAAGGAAAATGATAATAATATAGTCCATAGGTGCACTAGTTGTGTGTACATAGTGGATGCCACACAGTGGCGCAATACACTTTACTATTGATTCACTCCCAATAAGATTATATTTTCAATTCTAATTAAATATGATGCTAGTGATAATTTTTTTATTAATACGTTTTATTAGATGTTCATTTCTATATCTACATTTATAACATGT